>CM061142.1:144388353-144833183 GCA_030789695.1 Scilla litardierei
ATTGTCCTGTTTGTGGTAAAGGCTGTATTTGTTTAATATAATAATGTTAAATGGAAAGCATGTTTACTTTAGCCACATACTTCAAAGCCATGTTAATCACTAGTCTTTCTTACATTGTTGACTTTCAACTCTTCCTGTTGGTATGGCTTGTAAGATCTTTTCATTGCAGTATGTTACTCGCTTTAATGTAGACTTGCCTGTTACTTTGTGATAATATGTAACTAATTTTTACTTAGGCTATAGATTACTCATCTTTAAAGAAAGTGCAGATGAACAAGCTGTAAGCTGCAGTAAAAGGACAGGTTAAGTCTTCATTTTATCTCATGTTGGTTGTACCTGACATACATCTAGTTTTTAATTATTTCCAAAAATAGAGGCACATATACACCTTGATAAACAAATACATATACATCCAATTTGTTAACTTACGAGGAAAATGAGACGCTGAGACGCCGTTAACTTGGGATAGGAAAATTGGTTACTAGAATAAATGCACACATAACCCTTGTCATGGAACTAATGAGATGACTACTATGACTGAATCCTGAGCTCAAAGGATAGTGTATATTTTATTTTTTTATTGTCCCTCCCGTGTAGCATTCGATCCGATAATCACTGATGTGTTCGCTTGAATATTCATGATGTTCTACAAAGCTTTGACTATGATAATATACTGCACACGGGCACAATCTTACCATATACATTCTAATTGCACTTTTGGGTTATTAATTTTGTTTTTTGAGGGCATGGAAAATATAGATTTCTGTTCATCTTTGATAAGGAAATCAATGTTGTTTTTCTTTCTTTCTCAGACGGTTGTGCTCAAGGTTGGCATGTCATGTGAAGGCTGTGTTGGTGCTGTCAAGAGAGTCCTCACCAAAATGGAGGGTTGCTTCATTCACTTTCTTATTTTATTACAATTAAATTCCTTACAGTATTAGAACAGATCATCATTCATTCTATAAGCTCTTTTGTTTGTTCTATTAATTTTCCAATTCTTACCCTTAGGAAAAATATTTTTTTTAAAGATTCAAGGGCATGTTCCTATGTCTTGACCCACCAATTATTATCATCTATCACATATACTTTTTGGGATCAGTTCTATATGACATTTTTCTCTTTGGTTTGTAACTTCTTTTCAGGCGTGGAGTCATTCGACGTGGACCTCAAGGAACAAAAGGTAACCGTGAAAGGCAACGTGAAACCTGATGCAGTTTTACAGACAGTTTCAAAGACGGGAAAGAAAACCTAATAACAGACAGTTTCACATCACATGTTATTCTTGAGGCCCCCTCTTCCTATCAAACAGCAGTGCATAATCAATTTTTTAAACTAACGATAATGCACATGTTAGCTTTTTATTTAGTACAGCCAAGTGCAATACACTTAACGATAATGCACCACTTCACTTGGACTAGAATCCAAAGGGGATCTTGTCTTCGTTGGATAGTACCCAAAGAATTGTATGGTTCTCTTTAAAATTTCTCCATGTTATTTGTTTACAAGAGGCAATTAGATACTGAAATCTGATAATGATATTTCATTTGATAACATTCACAATTTGTGAAAGTCAGAGACCGATATAGAAATGCATCAAAATGACAATGATAACTGTAACAAACTAATTAGCCTCATCTCATGTCGCAGCAATTTCCAACCATTCTGTTAAGCAATCATATAACCATCGATAAGGACACAGTCATCATTAGAAGCTTTAGAATGACAGAGTTAAAGACTTTGCATCATTAGAAGCTTTAGAATGACAGAGATAATGAAACAATGATTAGATGATGGAACTAGCGATTATATAGATTAAGAAACTGAATTTGCATCTCTTATTGATGTCTTTTCTGTGCATTTTTTGGATTCCTTTTAAAACCCAGTTTTTAATTTTAGTGCTGATTGTAATAGAGATCGGTAGAGTTGGTCCTCTTTGGATCCAATATTATGTCTGTCTTCGCATATTTGGGCAACACAGAATGTTCTCTGTTATGGATTCGGGAGAAAAAAACGAAAATGCTGAGAAATGGAAGGAGATGGCATTTTGAATTAGCTTTAGCAATATATTGAAGTTTTTGCTAATTGCCACTGTTCTTGTGCATATCTATTTGTTTGCATTTGGTGTCGTCTACTAAACTTGTTTCTATATTGTCTTTTGTATTGTACGACTTGTTTCAGGTGGTCTAGGATGCACGAGTGATCTTAAACTCTTAACTTTTCGGTTGCAATTTAGTAAGATTAGACGCCATGGATTGAGTTGTAAAATGAAGTGTGTGGGCTTGAAGGAATTCGGATGGCATGCAGACCTGCACATAGGATGGTCAGAAATCATTTCGTCGTTAGCTGCTCATCCGATGCTAGTATGTTTCTTTCTCGATGCAAGATTCTTTATTGTTTCGTAACTACTTGAATCTCATGGTTATTAGATATTTAACTAGGTTGATCAACTTGTATTGATGAATATTGTCTGCAAAGGAAACCATTTCATGTATATATAGCTTCATTCAAGCTCCTTTACTTTAAAACTGTTGTCATATGCTATGTCAATGTAATAGTTCATAAACATGCCTAGTTTAAGCTATGCGCATGGTATGGAAGATTTATAAGTCCCTTCCTATTTATTAGTTTAAGCTATTCAAAAACACATATGGGGGCTACAATGAGACTGGGGTCAAGAAGGACATATTTCCAGGTTAAAGACTGCAAGTCTGCAAAGTTGTATGGACATATATTCATTTATCTACTTGTATTTTGTATTTCGTTTATAAGGGAAGCCATCCCATTTTTCACAAGAAAAACTTATTTTTCTTCAACTTGTATCAGGTATGGGGGTGTCAATTATGTAAATGAATTGCTTCGCCATAGATACGAGGTTTGTACTGTTATATTTCCAGTTTATGTCATAATGGTGGGGGGGTGTGTCATAATTTTGTGTGTGTGTGTGTGTGTGTGTGTGTGTGTGTGTGTGTGTGTGTGTGTCATAATGTGGCGGGGGGTGTGTCATAATGGTGTGTGGGTGGGGGGGGGGTGGGGGGGGGTGGGGGGGGTGTGTGTGTGTCATAGTAACAGTTTTATATGGCAGAGGGTGTACTTTATATGATATTCCATGATGTGTATATATGCGTGACATTGAAATCATATGCATTCCTTCGTTCTTTTTTGAGGCATGACTTACAGTACCGTGCAATCTGCAGATCTCCGTGAAGATAAGCATTATCTATCAGATAATCCTGGATTTGTGCCTGTAACAACTGCACAGGTATAGCACCTACTCCATGTTAACATGGCTTTGCATAGTGCCTGTTACTACATTGAGGTGAATGACTTCAACTTGGAATGTCATGGTTCCTAATGTCCGGGAGAAGAACTGCACAAGCAGATTGGTGCTGCATATTATATAGAATGTAGCTTAAAAACTCAGCAGGTGTGTTTCTCTCTGCTTTTTTCCCATATGTGATGAGGTGCTAATGTTGCACTACATTAGAGGAAATCACTTAACGTTATTTTCAGAGGAAATATCTCACGTGTCCCAACTAACTAGTTGGGTTCGGTCGAGTATCGGATTATTAGGCCATTTTTGGCCAAACCTGCTTACAGGTACGTTGTTGGCATGTCTGGTAGGGTTTATTGACTCTTGGTATACTGACATTGGTCTTGATGATGATCAAACTATATTATGTGCTAATCGTTCATGCAGTTTCAAATCGATGTATAATCACGATGACATAGCTTTACATTTTGACAAGTTAAAAAGATAGAGGCAGATCTGATGAATCCTCAATGTCAAGTTAAGTAAACTTTTTTTTCGTCTTTCTTTTTCTGTCTTTTTCTCCGACAGGAATTTATATTGGAAAGAAGGGGGAAAAACTTATGTTGAGTCCACTAACGCTTTTAGGATGAAGTTTGTTTTCATCTGCTGATTTTGATTGCCATTGATTAGATCTATTTCCATGGAATAACAAGGATTGCAATCACTGTCTAACCGATGAATTGCCTCTTTTAATCCAATCGCATATCTATCTTGCTACCTTTTTTGAATGAGTCTGTGTGTTTGTGTACTCTCTATCAAGAACTTCACTTTGAAACTGTCATTGATGTTATAATTGCTACTGCAGAGTTCTGTTTCTCTTAGTTAAAATCTTCACTGCATTCGGATGTTGTGCAATCTTCATTGCAATGTTCCAGATGTTATCAGCTACAGGACAACATTGAACTCTTTTTAAGGACAAGCAACAACTTCACATCCATTGTCTGTGCAAATGTTGTGTTATCTTTGCAGCCACATCGGTGAGTCCTGGTCTCTGTTAGTTCTTATATGTGGTTTCTGGTGTTGACTATAGTTTGCAAAAAAATTCTTCCCGTCACCTACATGAGTCGCGTCTGGAATGATGAGCCAAATGAATTCCATTCTCCCAATATCAAGTCGAGCCCTAATCTCCTTGTAAGTTTTTTGTATACAAGCTTGTCAAATTCCTGTAAGCTGATGCTTGTGTTAATTGGCTTGTCTATTAACTACTAAGAATTTTACAAGTATCATGTTTGCTTAATTTGCAGAATGTGAAGGCAGTTTTGGATGCTGCTATCAAGGTTAGTGGGCTAAGGTTAGCTAGCTTCATAGAGCTTCTCGTGGAGGCTCTTTTGAATTCTACAGTAGTGAATTCTACAGTATTGGACAATCTGCTTGTTCTGGTCCCAACTGGGATGGAGAGCCTGTATGATGTCGATCTAGTCGTTCGATTCTTGAAGTTCTTCCTCGATGGTGGAGGGCGAAAAGAGATGGATCGATTGAAGAAGGTGGGCAGTTTGATTGACTTGTATTTGACGGAGGTCGCTCTAGATTCAAGCTTGAAACCATTGAAGTTTGTGGCGCTAGCCGCTGCTCTGCCTGATGCAGCAAGAGACTCAAACGACGCACTGTATCGAGCTACTGACATGTACATTCAGGTGTACTAGCCATTGGCATTTGTTTCATTTGTAGAGGACTAGATTGTGTGTTCTTGTTCTCATCGTGACTTGTTATCATGCTTGCTCATAGGTTCACTCGCGGCTATCCGAAGAAGAAAAGATGATGTTATGTTGTGTTATAAACTACAGTAAGCTCTCATCGGAAGCCTGCAAACATCTCGCTCAGAACTCAAAGCTTCCATCAAGAACGGAGATTCAAGCGCTTGCATCCTAACACTCGAAACTCAAGACCCTGCTGAAAGACACCAACAACACAAGGCCCCCAGGCAGGGGGGAACGCTCTGATGACAATGAACAGATCATTCTCTATGCCAAGAAGCTCTCTATGCCAAGAAGCTCGATCTATCGGTGGAGAACGAGAAGCTGTGAGCGAATCTTTGAGGAATGCAGTGGAAGGTGACGGAGCTCGAGAAAGTTTGCAGGAAGATGCGGCCTCAGATGGCGAAGATGACCAAGAGTGGCAAGGTATCCGGCCACAAGGGATCATCAAGATCACTTCCCAAACTGTGTTCATGATTGTGGTTACGATTGTGATTTATGATCATGATTTCGTAGTGTCTATACAAAGTTTGTACATGGTATTATTACAACAGAGAGAATCATGATATCTACTACTATTTTTTTCTATGTGAAGAATTTTTGCTCTTTTGTCACTTTTTTCTAGTCCCATATTGGATAAGTTTTTCAATTTTATTTGTATCTGGATACCATGATATATACCTGGCTTCTCGAGCCTTTTCTTTGCGATAAGAACAGTTTTTGGATTTGGTGCTTGATTGTTGAATATTAAAAGCAATTTAATTTGATTGTTTCTTGCAATGATTGTTTCTAGTAATTTAATGTTATTGGTGGTTTATTGAAGCATTTTGAACATTACATGGATTTATTTAAATATAAAACGTAGGTAGAAATTATAAAATGAATTGAAACAAGCGCTGTTAAAAGTCCCATTAGACAGCGCTTCTTTAATACAAGCGCTGTTAAAGGTCCACCATAGACAGCGCTTGTATTAAAGAAGTGCTGTCTATTGGACCCTTTAACAGCGCTTCTTTAGTACAAGCGCTGTGAAAGGTCCACCTTTAACAGCGCTTCTTTAGTACAAGCGCTGTGAAAGGTCCACCTTTAACAGCGCTTCTTTAGTACAAGCGCTGTGAAAGGTCCACCTTTTAACAGCGCTTCTTTAGTACAAGCGCTGTTAAAGGCCCCCTTTTAACAGCGCTTGTACTAACAAGCGCTGTTAAAGGGGGCTTGTACTAAAGAAGCGCTGTTAAATGGGACCTTTAACAGCGCTTGTACTAAAGAAGCGCTGTTAAAGGCCCACTTTAAACAGTTAAATGCCCCTTTTAACAGCGCTTGTACTAACAAGCGCTGTTAAAGGCCCCCCCTTTAACAGCGCTTGTTAGTACAAGCGCTGTTAAAGGCCCCCCCTTTAACAGCGCTTGTTAGTACAAGCGCTGTTAAAGGCCCCCCCCCCCCTTTAATAGCGCTTGTACTAACAAGCGCTGTTAAAGGGGGGCCTTTAACAGCGCTTGTTAGTACAAGCGCCGTTAAAGGCCCCCCTTTAACAGCGCTTGTTAGTAACAAGCGCCGTTAAAGGCCCCCCTTTAACAGCGCTTGTACTAACAAGCGCTGTTAAAGGGGTGCCTTTAACAGCGCTTGTAAAGCGCTATTAAAACCAGCCCCCCTTTAGCAGCGGCGACATAGACATCGCAAAGAAGCGCTATTAAAGACCTTATTTAAGCGCTGTTAAAGGTCCCTTTTGTAGTAGTGATGGTTACAAGGTTAACTTTGGAGAAGGATTGTGTACAATTGTTGATTGTGATTCAAATGTTTTATTTTTCGGTATTAGGCATAAAAATATTTATTATTTGAGCTTGCCTAAAACCGTAGAACATTGCTTAGTTGCTAACACAAGTGAACAACTTTTATGGCATCATCGTTTTGGTCATGTTCACTTTAAGCACTTATATAAGTTAGCTAAGCATGATCTAGTCAAAGGTTTTCCTAAGATTCTTTTTACCAAGAAAAACTTTTGTGATTCGTGTCAACGAGGTAAACTAAGTAAATCTTTATTTAAGCTTAAAGAAGGGATTACTTCTAAAAGGCCCCTAGAACTTCTTCATTTAGATTTATTTGGGCCAACTAGAACCGCTTCTTTAGGTAATGCTCATTATGGATTAGTTGTCACCGACGACTTTTCTAGATTTACTTGTGTTTCATTCTTAACTAATAAGAATGAAACTTATGAAGAGTTTACCAAATTTGCAAAGAAGATTCAGACTCTTTTAGGATCCACCATTATCACAATTCGTAATGATCATGGAGGAGAATTTGAGAATGAATCTTTTACTAAGTTTTGTGATGACACCGGGATAACTCATAATTTTTCCTTCCCTCGGGCACCACCACAAAATGGTGTTTGTAGAGAGAAAGAGTAGGACTCTTATTGAGTGTGCTCGCACTATGCTCCATGATAGTCATTTAGGACTACAATTTTGGACAGAAGCGGTGCACACGGCATGTTATGTGCTCAATAGGATCCTAGTGAGACCCCGTACGAACAAAACTTGTTTTGAGTTGTTTTATAACAAAAAGCCTCAAGTTAAGTATTTTTGTGTTTTTGGTTCAAAATATTTTATAAAGAACACATTTGGTAACTTAGACAAATTTGAGCAAAGATCCGATGAAGAAATTTTTGTTGGATATTCCACACGTAGCAAAGCCTACCGGATATACAACAAAACTTCTTCAATGATTGATGAATCACTTCACGTATATTTTAATAAAGATTTTGATTTTCCTCATGTTGATGATGATAGTGTAGATACTCTTTGTAATTCTCTTAATAATGTTAAGATTAATGATTCTATTGTTGAGACTAACACTTCTAACGAAATTGTTGAAGTTGTTCCTAGTGATACAGGTATACTTAAAGCTTACCCGACCATTCGCAATCATCCCCATAACCAAACTATTGGAGATATTGGTGTGAGTATTCGAACGAGGTCGAGAATTGAAGAATTCTCTCATTGCGCATTTTTCTCTACCATTAAGCCAAAAAACATCCAAGAAGCTTATGAGGATTGCTCATGGATAGTGGTAATGGAAGAAGAACTAATGCAATTCGGGAGAAATGAAGTTTGGGAACTTGTACCTCTTCCAAGTGGTCACCAAGTCATTGGGACTAAATGGATCTTCAAGAACAAGACTGATGAAAACGAGGTAATCACTTGGAACAAAGCAAGGTTAGTAGCTCAAGGCTATCGGCAAGAGGAAGGTATTGATTTCGAAGAATCTTTTGCCCCCGTAGCTAGATTAGAAGCTATTAGGTTGCTTTTATCTTTTGCATCCCATAAGAATCTTAAACTATTTCAAATGGATGTTAAAAGTGCATTTTTAAATGAGTTTGTCAATGAAGAAGTTTATGTTTCTCAACCTCCCGGTTTTATTCATGAAAAATTTCCAAACCATGTTTTCAAACTTAGGAAAGCATTGTATGGGTTGAGACAAGCTCCTAGAACTTGGTATGATCGACTTAAGACCTTTCTTTTGAATTTAGGTTTTAAAATGGGAGAAGTTGATTCTACACTCTTCATTAAAGATTATGAAAATGACATTCTTTTGATTCAAGTTTATGTAGACGATATTATTTTCGGTTCTACTAAATTCAATCTTTGTCATGAATTTTCCAAGTCTATGAAGGATGAGTTTGAGATGAGCCACATGGGAGAGCTCACCTACTTCCTTGGATTGCAAATTCGACAAATGGAGAATGGCACATTCATACATCAGACAAAGTACACATGGGAGCTTATTAAGCGATTCGGGATGGAATCGTCTTCGAGCAAAAGGACTCCCATGAGTACTACAACTCATCTACACAAGGATGAAAGCGGAAAAGTTGTAGACGTTTGTCTATATCGAGGTATGATCGGTAGCTAACTTTACTTAACCGCTAGTAGGCCCGATATCATGTTTTCCGTTTGCCTATGTACTAGATATCAAGCTAGACCTAAGGAGTCACACATGATTGCAGTCAAACGAATATTTCGTTATCTCAATCAGTCTCTAGATTATGTGTTACTTTACCCTAAGTCTAGCACATATGAGTTAATCTCATATAGTGATGCCGACTTTACCGGATGCAAGTCAGACAGGAAAAGTACTAGTTGCACTTGCCATTTCTTAGGAAATTCCTTAGTTTCTTGGTTTTCTAAGAAACAGACTTCGGTGTCATTGTCCACGACTGAAGCGAAATATATTGTTGTGGGTCTTATATGTGCACAAGTTCTTTGGATGAGACACACATTTAGTGACTACGGTGTCAATTGTGATACTTGCCCTATCAGGGTTGATAATCAAAGTGCTATTTGTCTTTTCAAGAACCCAGTACATCACTCCCGTACCAAACACATAGACGTGAGACACCATTTCATAAATGATCATGTAGCTAAGAAGGACATCATCTTAGAGTACATTGAAACCGAAAAACAAATTGCTGATATCTTCACTAAACCTCTTAAAGAAGATTCATTTGTGAGGTTGCGTGGAGAATTAGGAATTAAGGATGAATCTGAAATCTAGAAGATCAACATTCATGTTATAACACTTTTTGAGCTCATATCATTTTATTGCCTATCTTCATGTGCTTTATTATATATATGTGTTTAAGCAAGGCAATTGAGAATTATTCGATTTCATGAGTTTTTGAGATTGATTGTGGTGATTTGTGTTTCAATGGATTTATTGTTTTTACATTGTTTTACGAAGTATTTGTTATTAGAGTTTAGGTCCTAGGATGAGTGTTCGTATCCTTTCGATTTCTATCTCACTGTGCATTTTTGGACCAGGACAGACGACTGTCTTTCCTTTGACAATCGACTGCCCTACTCTATATTCTCAGTCAGAATCTTATTTCTTTCACACAGATGACTGATGACTATTTTAAAGTCGATTATTGGTTCAACAAGCAACTGCATTTTGGTCATCAGACGACTGTACTCTCTACCGAAATTTTTACAGTGCTCTCTGTCTTTTTTGATGAATTGTATTGATTCTCTGCGTACCTTACAGTCGACTGTCCAACGGACATGCGACTGCATGTTACTTGCCAGTCGACTGCCCCTCTTTCTGAGATTTATTTTTATCACTTCATCCAGTCGACTGACTTCTGTTCATCAGTCGACTCTCTACTGTTGAGACGGTTCAAGTGTTTTTATCTGAGCCGTCGATTCTTTGATCCAACGGCCCTGATTAATTCCCCTACTTTTATATAGAGCGTGACGAATCATTTCAGCCACGATCTTCTCTCTCCTCCGCTTGAATCGCTTCATCTTCCCGCTCATTTCGTCAACCTACGCCGTCGATCTCCTCCTTCGTGAGTCGATTTTTCGTCGTTGTTGATCTCTTGCATCTTTCTCCTAGGTTTGTTCATCTTATCTCGTGCGGATTTCTTGAATTACAAGTTCATCTCCTGTCGATTCTTTCCTTCTTCGATTGCTTGATTCCATGGTACCCAAAACCAAGGGAAAAGAGAAAATCGTTGCTCCTAAGCATCCTAGGGCACCCAAGAAACCTATAGACAAGAAGAAGAAACCCTATAAAGCCTGAACCAAGAATGCCAAGTCTCCCTTGCATTCTTCTTCGCAGGGATATTCTCCTTCAGCTTCTTCTTCCGAAGCTCGGCCCCTGATCACGCGTCAGCGCAAGCCCACTGGTGTTCAATCAGTAACCCTGCTACTGAGGGCCCTCATCACTATCCTTTTGCTTCGAGTTCTGCAGAAGAATCTCCTGCTGTGCCCATACTGATCCCCTAGTTCCTGTTTGCCGAGATGATCTTTGCTTGGCAAAATTCCTCTCTCTCTTAGGGATCAACCTTCTTAGGAAGCGGTACATTTCTTTTCCCGCCTTTACTGCTGAGAGACTTTCTGACATCTTATCTGCTACTTACCTCGCCGATCTTTTTCGCTTCTCTCAGAGCGAGTCCCCTAGAGTTTACCCATTTTTGATTAAGCTATTCTTGCTAACCACGTTCGCGGTGAGTATTCCTCTACCAGAGTTCTTGACACCGTCATTCCGGGAACCCATCTTCAGATTTATCCCACTCTCCTAGGGACTATTCTTAGGATTCTCTCTTTTGGTTCCCTTCCCTCTGATATTTGCATCTCTGATATTGACAAGCTGGACCAGTCTGTCCTCCAGGATATGTTTCAAGAGATACCTTCAGCCCAAGATTCTGGGATTAGGTTATCCTTGTTCTCGGCTAGGGGTTGGGCTGTTCTCTTAGTTGTGAAGTCCAACATCCTGCCGAAGTATGGATCGTCTGACTAGCCATCTCAATATATACTGAAGTGTATGTATGCTATTTTCTCTGGCATGCCCGTGAACTGGGCCAGTGTCCTCCTTGATAGGATGGACAAGGTCGAGTTCACGTCCTCCTCATCTCACATTCCATATGGTGGACTCCTTACTCGTGTTTTTCGTCATTTTGGCATTGATTTGTCTCCTTTTGAGCACATGCCGTTTGCTCCTCTCCTAGATGCTGCTGCCAAGGCAAAGTTCTCTTCGGCCCTGCAGTCTGCATCGAAGAAGAGGAAATCAGTTTCAGCTCCATCTTCCTCTACTCTTCCTTCAGCTGACTAGCCATCCTCCTCTGCTCCTCCAGCATCTGACTCTCTTCATCAGATGATGTCTGGTATTTATGAGTTTCTCTCCATATCCTTCCAGCATCAGGGAATACACTTTCCTGAGCATCTGAGACGATTTGTCCCTCCTCAGCCTCATGAGCCTCCTCAGCCCATCGTCACTGATGTTGCTGCTGATGCTGATGTTGTTGCTACTGATGCTTCTGTTGATGATGATGCTGCTGCTGTTGACCCTCTTCCAGAGGATACCCCTGCGGTCACAGAGCCTACTTCATCTTCTGTAGCCCCTGGAGATGCTCACTCTTAGATAGATGTTTGTGTGGTGATAGCTTGTTGATGGTTGTATCTATGATGTTGATGTTGACTTAGTATCTATTTGGTGATGTACTTCGATTTTGTCATACCGATGTATTTTTTGTCTTTGTTCATGATGTATTTTGTGATGGACATGTGATGTCCATCCAATGATGTGCACATCTTTTATTTATTTATATATATATATATATATATATATATATATATATATATATATATCTATATATGATGTTGTTGCTTTATCATGTGTCACACTATGCTATACTGTTTATCTTATCTGTATGATGTATGTTATGTTGCCTCCAAGTATGATATACTCTTTTTGATGTGCTTTTGAGACAATATATGAATTTGATATTCGATTTTTCATGCTATCTCTGATATGATGCATTTGTGAAATGATTTTTGAAACTATTTTTGTTGTGTATATCTAAAATGTTGATATTGGACTTTAATTCCATTACTCACATGTATATATGATGTAATTTTATGACTTTTGATTTAATATATCTTTATACTCCTTGATTGTTGTTAGTTCGTATTTAGCACTATTATTGTTGTTGTTATTTGCTCCCACCTTTTTGGATAATGCCATAGGGAGAGAGAAATAAACATACAAGATTCTTAATGTATGTGCTAAGTATGTTCTAACACTTGATCTAAGATTGAAGTTGCCTTAGATTCAGGGAGAGTAAGATTACAATCAATAGAGATTTTAATTCCTAGATTTCTTGATTTAAAATCATAAGTATCTTACTCATTTGCTTCAATTAATATGTAGATGCCCTAATATTTGTTGACTAACTTGATTGGCATCTATGTAGAGGGAGTAAGTTTTCATTACACACAATTATTTATCTCTTTGTTTATGTTTGTTTGTCATCATCAAAAGAGGGAGAATGTTAAGTATTGGACTTCTCCGTACTTGGTGTTAATGATGAGCAAACATAAATATTTGTGACTAATCCCCTATTTTGCAGTTAATCCATTGCCTAAGACTATTATGAAGATCTACTAGCAATGGATGACTCACAAAGTTCATTGAAGGCAACTTACATTGATTGGATGATCGTAGATGATGATTGATGCTCCGTGAAGACTTCAAGCTCATACGATGGATAAAAGAGATTATTCGTCAAATGTAATTTTCTTTTATCTCCACTAGTATGTAGCCTAGAAGTAGAACTTTGATGGAGCACTCACAAACATCTACATTCGGTCGTAGGACATCAGTAGATCATTTGTCCTTTGACCCTAATTCATTTGTTTATTGATTGTGCAAGGATTGTTTATAACAGTCGACTGCTTAACAGTTTACAGTCACCTGCCTTAAAAACAGTCGACTGTGTTTTGTTATACAGTTGCCTGTTATGCACAGACATCTACAATATAGTTTTGGGCCTTCTCTGATTATTTCACACAGGCTACTGATGAACGATTCACAGGCGCCTGTCCAAGTGACAGTCGACTGTGATTTGTAAATCAGTCGCCTGTCTATCCTTTGCCAAAACCTTGTTTGATCTGAATTCTAGTCGACTAATGTTGTATATAGAGTCGACTGTCTCTTGGATCAGTCGACTGTCTATGTTGCAACAGTCGTCGGTCTGTGAGTCATTTCATTGACTCAGCTCTCTGGAAATTCTCAGAGTATTTGACAGTCGTCTGTATAAGGATTTACAGTCGCCTGTTCTGATTAACAGTCGACTGTATTATCTGTATCAGTCGTCTGTCCTGTTACTTGTGAGATTTCCAGTATTATTCTAACTCACTCATCTTTCGGCCAGTCGCCTGTAGGAGAATTTATAGTCACCTGTTGGTTTAACAGTCGAATGTCTCTGCTTCATCAGTCGGCTGTCCACGTGGTAAGTTACCGTTATGAATTCTCACCTACCCTTGCTGACTGTGCAACAGACGACTGTGGATTGTTCAACAGTCGACTGTCGCGAGTTCAGATTCTATCCATTGAGATTTTTCTCACGGATTCCAATTGAGTTTTTGCCTAAACTATTTTGTGGATTTGAGAAACCTATAAATAGGGCTTCTACGTTCCATTGAGATGCTACTCATTCATACTAATTCTACTCAATTAATCTCAAGCTTTCATTTCTAAAGTCTAAAGCTCTCAAATCCAAAGCCCTAAGAATTCCAAATCTTTGATCTCTTTCTCTCCAACCTATAACCAAAGAGTGATCCTCTAGGCAATTGGTGCAGTCAAGAGAAAGGGCTTCTACTCTCTTCAAAGAGAGTTCTTCAATACACATCACACTCCTCCTTCAAGTTCTACTTCAAGGCATAGGTGATTGTAAGTGTTGTTTTCATTATTTCATAACTTTCGTTATTTAAGATTTGCTCTCGGTTGTGAGAGTGGTTTTGCTTGCTCCCAAGTTGTGGGAGTCAAGGACATCGATTATATTCGATTGCACTTGTAGGGTTGCTACAAGTGGGTTTTAAGGAAACCTCAAGTTAGGGTTCTAACTTGAGTATCCGGAGGTATCCGGGTGGAGGAACGTAGGATTACCGGGAACAAGTCGGGAGTTGACTTGGGTAATCCGAACCCTAGAAACATAATTGTATTTGCAATTGTTTCTTATTTGGGTTTAATTCTAATTCCACATTATATTGTTGGTTTGCATTTTATTTGGCGCAAATTCCTTTTAAATTTGCAAAAACACTATTCAACCCCCTTCTAGTGTTTTCTCCATAGACAGGGTCCTTACAATTATGGCTAAAAATGATCGCCAAAATAGAAGGATGATATAGTTAGATAAAATCCATTATATCTACATTTAAAATTAAACTAATGCTAAACTAGGGTCGTTCTATGTTTATCGATGGAATCCAAAACGTAATATCCTAAGAGAATAAGTTAACTGGTTAAAGGAATATCAGCTCAAATTCTAATTGATAGACTAAACTATGTCCTCGCTGACATTAAACATGTCCTCCTAAGAACATGATTAAGGACAATGATTTTCTTGAGCTCTGGGTCCAACAAAATAAATGCACCCTACCTATCCCTCGCCTCTATGAGGGGCAGCTTGAACATATTGATGTTCAAAGCATGTTCCTCCATACAATTTGTTGAGTTAACTTTAGGTTGTATAGAAAACGATTTCGATCTGCAATGTTCGAAACTTCGGTCAAATTGTTTGAATCAAAGATGAGTGCATGAGCGGTACAAGACTATGTATCCTAACCGGATATTGAGACGAGCAACTTGTTAAGAACACTCAACTTTGCAAAGCTCAACTGTTTGGATACATGAGATGTTTGCACTGCTATTATTTGCGTTGAGACGAGTAATATCTAAATTTTATTTAGAAAGGAAGAAGGTATTCATGAAGTCAATTGAGAAAGAAAGATTTATCTATCATTAGTAAAGGCAAAAGTAGGTGGAACTGAAAATGTGACATATTTGATGTCACGGTTTCAGGATAATCGTTATATAAAAGGAATAGATTATCATGTGTTGAAAATGAGCAATTGTTGTTTCTTGGACCATACGGAACGTCTAACTTTTTTTTGGGTGAATGTCATCTCATTGCTTCCGAAGCAATGCGCAATATGTATAACAATATTGTATTAGGTGGTAATACATGAATGCGCAAGTTATGAAAAACTTATCTATGGCAAAATAGTCTAGGCTGTACTGAAGAGAACAGACTTGACAAGTCACATAAAGAGAGGGCTTTTGACCTCTCGTACAAACAATAGGAGAACGAGTTGGAGAACTCTTGGTCTCGTACATTCGGATGTACCCAGACCCAAGTCTAAATTAGCCTAGATGTGACATTCTTATTTTTTTACGACACGTGTTCTTGATGAAACACAAGTCTGATAAAATAAAGAACACAATGATAGAAGTATTTGAGCCACTTTGATCAAATCGAAGAGAAGAATACTTAGATATGTAATTCTTGCGTAATTAAAATAAAATATGATTTTTTTCTCAAGTCAAGTTTCTTAACATATTGGTGTCTTGGAAAGTATGAATCACACTCTGTTAGAAATGATGTGATACATGACAAGTGACTTTAAGTTACAATTCTCCTTCTGGGTTAATCCCGAGATAATAGTGCCGAGGTTCTTGATAAGGTTCAATATGATATTCTTTAAATTAATCGTTAGGAAGTCACATGGTTACTCGAGACTCATAAAAATAAGAAGTTGAGTAAGACATCATAGTTGATGATAGCCTAGAGAACTTCCAAAATGCCTTTCGGAGTAGTGACTCTAAGAAATGGCTTGGTTCAATCCGAAAAAAGGTCAGTGCATGTAAATAAAGTATGGACTTTAGTTTAGGTGCCCAAGGAAAGTGTTTCCTTTGGCTGCAAGTGAATCTTCGAGACAGAAGATTAGTGCAGAAGGAAAATAGTGAGGTACAAGTTATGATGGTTGAGAACGGTTATCATCAGAACTCCCATAAATAGAATGTGATGAAATTTTCTCAATAACTACTGTGTACAGATCTATTCTGATAGACTCGATGTAAATGCTCATCATAACCATGAAAACTAGAATATATATGTTTTCTAAATATGATTTAGAAGAAAAAACTTATAGAGTTTTCAAGGTCAGTGGGAGCAAATAAAAGGCATGCGAGGCATCACAGAGGTGGAACATATGTTTTGACAAAGTGATCAAAGAGTTTGACACTTTATCAGAAACAATTATGAACCATCCTGATAACCAGTGACTATTTTGGATTATGCTCGTAGAGGACGAGAATCTGGATAAGATCCAGGTAAGACAAATTTTTATGGATACCAAGATTACTAAGAAACGATTTGGATGAGATTCAAATTCATGATCAAGCAGATACATAGAACCCATTAAGTATATACAGTAGACGGTTTAGCAGATCCACCCACGAAGGCTCTACCACATGAAGTCTACAAAAACTTATGTGTAAATGTGGTATGAGATACCGGGATAAATGAGCCTAGTGCAAGTGCAAGATGTAGCGAGATGGGTTTGTTCTCGAGGCAATTTATCTCTATATATGTGTACAAACGTCTTATTCATAGTAACAGTAAGCTGTTTGGTAAGAATTTACCTAAGTTAATAATAATGTAGTCAACATTAGAACTTAGGTAATGTCCTAAGACTTAATGCAATGTTAAACGAGTATCGAAATAAGGATCTCTATAAAGGAGAATTGTTTGACAATTAGTAGCATAAGTCTGAAATCGTTCGTGGTCATAGATGTTTCGAGAAAAGGATATCGAAACATCGGATAGACCATGTGTCTTTGTCTTCATCATGCAGTGGTGACGATGATCTCATGGCCGGTCGACTTAACGAAGTTGGAGACAAAACACAGGTGCTCATTGAAAAATAAGTTCACTGAACGACCCATCATTAGTTATCATATGGTTAATATTGACCAATCTATCAATGATAACTCTTATTGATGATAGGCAAGTTGGTCTTTTTACGTGAGGTCATTGTACGAACCTATGCATGAACGGTGTCACTTAGATCACTGATCTAGCCTCGAGAAAGCCTCGTTGAAAGGTCTTTGATTGGGTGACACTTGAAACGTGCAAGGAGAGTAATGAACAAGAGAGGATTCGTCTCTCCCGTCAATGGGGAGTTAGTGTCGTAGTGTTAGTTTGATCTTTAGTGAAAACTCTGGCCTGAGTATGTTGGAAGAAGTCCAACATTGTTTGACTAAAGATCAATGGACACTAAACAAGTTTAAGGTAGTAGTGTTGACAGATTACCATACCCTAGGCTTGACTAAGTGGCATAGTTTTGACGAAGAGACTAAAACTACAGTATTCATAATGGACACAGTCAGGGTGGTCCCGACAATACTCTTGTCGATGAGTTAACCACATAATTATGATACCAAAAGAGGGAGGCACCTGCTACTCGTGGTCACTGCCGTCTGGGGTCTCAAACCCCACCTGTAGTAGGGTCAGTCTACAGGGTCTCACACAGAGTGAGACATTCATCAAGTAATCGGTTGAAATTAGGGAGAAAATGTATTTGATGCAAAAGACAGAAAACTAAAAAGGGTTTGCAGTTAGCTTCTGGATTCGGGATAAATGATCCTAAGTACAAGTGGGAGATGTTGAGAGATGTATGCCCTCAGTTCATTTGTATTTGATGCAAATGGATTTTATATTAAAATGGAATTTAATACGTCACAAAATATTTGTGACAAAAGCTTTAGAATATTATAGATGTGGGTTATTGCATATAATGCAAAAGGAATAGAAAATATATTGTAAATCGTTTACAAATATATTTGACAATAAGTGCATAAAAATGAGTGAATTTTCATGTGAAAGTCACGGAGAAAACTGCGCTCAAATCGGACCTTAAATGAGTCAAATAAGCCAAATAAACCATCTAAAAACCAGAACTGGGCTTAATAAAGGGGCTGGGCTAGCCCCCCCATTTTGGGCGGGCTGGGCTGGCATGCCTGCTCAAGTGGGCTGGCCCGCCAGCCCGCCCCAGTATGGACGGGCTTGACCCGCCCGCTTAGCAGGTGGGGCTCGCCTGCCCAGCAAGCGGGTGCCCAACCCGCCAAGCGGCTGGTGGAGCCCATTTGGCCCAAAAAGTCTGGAAGAGTGTTTTTGAAACCAGAGTTTTTTTGCGGCTGATTTTTTTTGAGAAATCTAATTATCTGTCCAACTTTCGACACACATTTGAGTGGTCAAACGAACTCAGAATGATGCGCCATTTGTTTACGTTCACCGTTCAGTGCTCTTCAATTTGATTGGTAGTATCAATTGCAATGCTCAACGGTGAGAGAGAAAAAATTCACTAAAGATTGGCCTTTGTAAATGGCCAACTTTAATTGAATTTTTCACTCCATTTTTTCGTTCCACATCAGAAATTGAGAAGAGAGGAGGGGTCAGTCGCCTATATAAATAGAGGCCTACTCCTCTCCATGAAACTCGTCCCAAGCTCCAGATCTGAGTAGCTCCATTAAACGTGAGCAAGCCTGGATCTAAGCTTAAAGTAAATATTCCATCATTCTATCTAAATTCTTCCTTGCTCCTGATCGGGCTTTAGAAAATCTACAAAGAAGTTTTGATCGGATCCGAAGTCTTGACGAAGGATCCACTCAAGATAAAACTTTCTTCGGTGCATGGTTGGCTCGGTGACAAGGGTGTTGCATGTCTCGAGATGCGGTGCGGTTCGAAAAGCGGTTCGATGCGGGACGAGTGCGGTTCGGTATGCGGTTCGTCTTGTGAGAAGCAACGCGTGGCCAAAGAAATGTTGCTAAAAATGACGTTACGTATTCTACAGAAACGAAGTGAAAGGTATGTAGTTTAAAGTAAACAAGCATTTATAATTGCAAATAGGTTGATAGATCTATCCTTAGGGGTTCGTCGGACCCAACCCGGGGATAATAGAGATTCTGGCTAGGGTTGTTCTCTTTAAGGCTAAACTTAAAATAGTTTTAAGTTGATTTTTCTGCTGCTTGTTTTGATCTCGTCGTTCGTCCAACTTAGCCCGGACGTCGATTTTATTTCCCTAAGGACCCAAAAAACCCAACACCATCATCACTTCGATTATAGGTCAATCCGACGTCAATGGTGCCTTTGATGTATTTTAGTATCCATTGAACTATTTCTAGTGTACTCTCCCCAGGTTGTACAGGAATCTACTCGTCGTACTTACTGCATGTGATAGGTCGGGTCGGGTACATACCGTAGAACACATCAAGGCTCTTACTGTTGGTAGCAACGATATATGAACTTTGTGTTTGATGATAACAAACATGTGTGAATGTTTTTTAACGTGTGTGTTGAGTGTTTCAGGAACGGCGAACATATGATTTACTCATGGAGGGACTTGGTCAATGTACAAGGAAGAAAAGGGAAGTACCAAGTTTTATTATATACTTATATACGTACTTATATATGATTGCCAAGTTTTTTAATAAGCACTGGACCTTATTTTTTTTGAATTGGTGATCTATTAAAAGGAGCCCTGGGCTTTATCCTTAGAAGCAAGCCAACAAAAAACACACAAAAAACCCCAAGCACCCAACCTAGCACAGGGCCGGCCTTTTTTTTGAATGCAACAGGGTACATCAACAAAAAGAGAGGGCCACTTATTTTTTTGTAAGTGCCCAGTTAATATCTCTCAAAAAAAACCCTCTCCCCTCTGAATATAAAAGAGATCTTGAACCCTAAAAATTTAAGAAGCAGCCGAAATTTTTTTGGTGATCATCAATTTTTGAGAGGAGAGCCGCATCAGCTCTGCTCTTTTTTTTGTCTTGTGTTCATTGCCAATTCTTATAGGGTTTGAAAAGTCAATAGAGGTCTTGATCAAAACACCCTAACCCCTTGAACATCCAAAAGGGCAGCCGCACCTTTTTTTGTTTATCCAATCAACAAAAAATTCCCAGAGAGGCCGAATTGCTTTTTCATTGAAAAATCTCAAAAGATCAAGAGCCACATCGTTTTTCTCCTTTTTTGAAATTACTAAGGTCCCTTGCAAAACTCTCTTCATCACACAAATCTTAAGGAGCAGCAGAGGGCCGGATTTTTTTTTGCTTGCAATTCCAAAGCTGCAGTTGCATCTTCAACCAATCAAAAAAGGGGGCCGCATAAACTCTTTTGTAGATCATCAAAGAGCAGCAGCCATTGTTCTTTAACTCGAAGAGAGCAGGCCGAACTGTCTAATCCTTTGCAAGTCTCAAATCTTCAAGAGGAGCTGCAATGTTTGTTTGTTCAGAACGAATCCCAAGAGCAGTGCACAATTTTCTTTAGAGAGCTCTTCATCAAGAATATTAGTTTCAGAGCCGCAACAAGGTGCTTTAATCTGTTCAAACGCAACTTGCCGCAACGTGGAGATTGTTACTTCAGAAATTACATGCCGCAACTTGCTGATGGAGGGGACTATGGATTACTACTTGTCAGATTGATCTGACCATGTGCTGAACGACAGAGACATCAACGCCGTCACAACTGAGCGATTCTAAACTCTAAACTTTATTTTATTTGCGATTGTGGCATTGTGATCTTTGTAGAACTATTTTATTATTTGTTTGGGGACTTGGCTAGTTGGGACTAGCCAAGAGAGAGGCTTTACTAGTATTGTTATTGTTTGGGCACTTTGGTGAGTGCAGGTACTGAGGGCCAGGTGAGTATAGGGTTGGTGCCCTAGCTACAGGTTGTACCAGTTAACTCTAATAATCTAGTATTGCTTTTGGGGCTGGAGTAGGTCGTGGGTGCGACCGAACCAGGGTAAAATCTATTGTGTATCTGTGGTTGATTACTATTTACCATGCCTGTGATTATAACTGCGTGTGATTTCTCGTGGGTTGCACGAGAATTTTTATAAGCCTATTCACCCCCCCTCTAGGCTTAGATCCAGATCCAACAAGTGGTATCAGAGCCAGTTTAGCGGATCTAGCCTAGTTGTTCATGTCTATGAATATGTCTGATTCTGCTTTTGCTGAGGGTCAGTCTATTTCTCGTCCCCCCAAGTTTAATGGTGTTGACTTTGCCTATTGGAAAACTAGGATGAGGATTTATTTAGCTGCTGTTGATTATGATGTATGGAGTATTGTAGAAAAAGGCTATAAACCTCCCACTATTAATGTTGCTAATAATGAAATGGTAAAACCAGAAGATAAGTGGGATGACTTTGATAAGAAGCGTTTTTCATTGAATAATAAAGCTATGAATGCATTGATTTGTGCTTTAGATAAAGCTGAGTTTAACCGTATATCTCAATGTCAAACTGCGCAGGAAATTTGGCATACTCTGGAGGTGACTCATGAGGGTACATCGCAAGTTAAGGAGTCCAGACTTGCGTTGCTCAGCACTGAATATGAAAGCTTCCGCATGCTTCCATCAGAGTCAATCAAAGAGATGTTTGCGAGGTTCACAGACATCGTCTACAAATCCACTTCTCTTGGAAAGCCGTACTCAAGCCTAGAACAAATCAGAAAGATCTTGAGAGCGCTGCCTAGCTCCTTCCGTCCTAAAATTACAGCTATTCAGGAAGCACGGGATTTATCGCAGATGAAAGTGGAGGATCTGATAGGGAACCTGATGTCCCACGAGCTGGAGCTGCAAAGCATTGAACTGAGAGAGAAAGAAGAAATGAAGACTTCAAAGGCCATAGCCCTTCAGGCTAAAGAGGATGAAGATGGAGATGAAGAGGAGGCCTTTTTGGTGAGAAGCTTCAAGAAATATATCAGAACTGGCAACGGGAGATCAGAGATGCTAAAAAGGTTTAATCGCTCTAAATTCAATTCTAATAATAAATCTTTTGAGCAGAGTACTACTGATCCGGTTACATGTTTTAAATGCAAAAAGCAGGGACATTTTATGAAGCAATGCCCTCAAGGAAAGAATAACGCTGCGGAACAAAAGGGAAAATCTTTGGTGCTCACATGGGATATGGACAGCGAGGATGAATCTCAAGAGGAAGTTGCACATTCCTCTCTTTGTCTGATGGGAGAACTAGATCAGGTAAAATCTTTAACTAAAACTCAACTTGTTACTACTTTTAAAGAAATGCAAAATGAAATTGAAAGGTTGGAATCAACTGTTGAGTTACTAGAATCCCATGTAGAGAAGTTTAAAAATGCCAATTTTGAATTGCAACAAGACAATTATAATATGTCATTAGAAGTTGATGAAATTAAAGAAAAACTTGTTGCATGTAATTCTACTATTAGTTCTTTGGAAAAGGGAAAATCTTGTATGCCTACTGAAACTGAGTGTCTGAATTGCTCCACTTTGCTTAAAGACATTAGCATGTTTAAACTAAATATGGTTAAGCTAGAAGTTGAAAATGAATTATTAAATGAGAAAATTTGCATGCTAATAAATGAAAATAAAGAGCTAGAAAAGAAGATGGCTAATCTGAAAAAGAGTGAGGAAGAGAACAAAAAGGCCTTCATTAGTAAATGTACCATGCATGTTAATGAGAATATGTTTTTAAAGTCTAAAATAACTGATCTTGAATTGTCTATTAAAAAATTTGGTGTTGGAAAGCATTCACTAGACATTATTCTAGGTAATCAGATACAAGCAAATAACAGGCGTGGCTTGGGATATGGAAATAAAATTGATGAGGGGCCTAAAATTTATAGAAAGAATCAAAAAGAAACTGGCATAGGAAGAAGCATGTTTGCTAAATGTTATACATGTGGTGGTGTTGGTCATGCTTATTATAATTGCAAGTATAGGAATACCAACATCAAATTTAAGCAAATTTGGGTTCCAAAAAATAAAGTGACTAACACTAGTGGACCTATTTGGATTTCTAGGTCACACATATCATGCTCTTCTTATGTGTAGGTACATGGCACGGCTAAGGAACAAAAGTGTGAGTGGTACTTAGATTCTGGCTGCTCAAGACACATGACAGGTGAAAGAGAAAAGTTCCTTAGCCTTACAAAGCATGAAGGAGGAAGTGTTACTTTAGGGGACAATGGAAAATGCAAGGTAATTGGTAAATGTGTTGTAGGTAACGACACCTTTCGGCTTACAGATGTCCTATTGGTTGAAAAGTTGAAACATAACCTCATTTCTATCAGTCAGCTGTGTGACAAAGGTATGAAAGTTGAATTTGATGAAAAACTTTGTAGAATCATTGATAGATCCACAGGTGACATTATTATTACTGCAAATAGAAAGAATAATGTGTATACTCTTATGATTGAAGAACTAACTGTTTCTAAATGCTTGCTTGTAGGTGAAGAAGAGGCCACACTATGGCATAGACGATTAGCACATGCAAGCATGGGATTGATAAAGAAGCTCGAAAGCAAAAATTTGGTAAGAGGAATACCGCATCAGACATATGAAAATGGTAAGTTGTGCGTGGCATGCACCAAAGGTAAGCAAACTTGATCTACTTTCTCTAGCATCAATGAAATTGCCACCACACGTATATTGGAATTAGTGCACATGGATTTATTTGGTCCAACAGACATTGCTAGCCTAGGAGGTAAGAAGTATTGTTTAGTATTGGTGGATGACTTCTATAGATATACATGGGTATACTTCCTAGCCAAAAAATCAGATTCATTTGACCATTTTCAAAACTTTTGCATACAAGTTTCTAATGAGAAAAATTCTTCCATTGTAAAAATTAGAAGCGATCATGGAGGTGAGTTTGAAAATGCTATTTTTGAAAAATTTTGTTTTGAAAAAGGAATTTTACATGAATTCTCTTCTCCTAGAACACCTCAACAAAATGGGGTGGTCGAGAGAAAGAATCGCACATTAAAAGAGATGGCTAGGAGTATGTTAAATGAATATAGCTTGCCTATGTCTTTTTGGGCTGAGGCCATTAATACGGCATGCCATGTATGCAACAGAGTTATGCTTAGACCTATACTAAATAAAACATCATATGAACTATGGCATGGCAACACCCCGAAAGTTTCTTACTTTAGAGTTTTTGGATGCAAGTGCTTTATATTAAATACTGCAGATCAGCTTGGCACCTTTGAATCAAAATCAGATGAGGGAGTGTTCGTAGGATATTCAGCAAGGAGCAGAGCATACAGGATTTATAATAAACGCACACTTGCAATTGTTGAATCTATAAATGTAAAGTTTGATGAATCTGATATAAATTCTTTGGATTACAGGCAGAACATTGAAGAGGAAAATGTAGAACAACAAGGCATTCCAAAAGTTAATGAGGAGCAACCTGAAATACAGAAAGAAGCTGAAACTGATTCGACAGAAATACAAGATGAAGCAGTTACCAGAGGAGAGTTGAGATTCACTCCAAATCACCCACCAGACTTAATCCTAGGTGAGCCTACGGCAGGTATTCGCACACGTTCCTCTTTTAGAGATCTTTGCGCTCTATGTATTTATGGTGACTTTATTTCTGTAATAGAGCCTAAGACTATAGATATTGCTTTAGAAGAGGAAAGTTGGGTTTTGGCCATGCAAGAGGAATTAAATCAATTTGTCAGGAATAATGTCTGGAAACTAGTACCTAGACCCACTGATTATCCTGTAGTTGGTACTAAATGGGTGTTTAAGAATAAGCATGATGAATCTGGTAATGTTATTAGAAACAAGGCTAGGTTGGAAGCTAAAGGGTATAATCAAATTGAAGGGATTGATGTGGATGAGACTTTTGCACCAGTTGCTAGGCTTGAGTCCATTAGAATCTTGCTAGCTTTTGCAAGTTATAAAGGGCTCAAACTGAAACAAATGGATGTAAAAAGCACTTTTCTTAATGGCTACCTAAAAGAAGAGGTATTTGTTGAGCAACCCCCAGGTTTTGAAAGCCATAATTTTCCAAACCATGTTTATAAATTGGAAAAAGCTTTGTATGGTCTTAAGCAAGCTCCACGAGCTTGGTATGACCGTCTAAGCACATATTTGTTGGAAAATAATTTTAAAAAGGGGAGTGCTGACAATACACTATTCTTGATGCATGAATCTGAAGACTTTCTCATTGTGCAAATTTATGTTGATGACATTATTTATGGTGCTACTAACGATCTTCTATGTCAAAAGTTTGAGAAAGTCATGCAGGATCAGTTTGAGATGAGCCTTGTGGGAGAGCTGAAATATTTTCTGGGGTTCCAAGTAAAGCAAGGAAAGGAAGGCATCTTTCTATCTCAAACCAAATACATCAAGGAACTTCTGAAAAAGTTTGGAATGGAGAAGTCTAAAGGAATTGGAACGCCGATGTGCCCCAACACGAAAATGGACAGGGATGAACAAGGAGTTGCAGTGGACCAAAAGCTATATCGAGGTATGATTGGTTCTTTATTGTACTTGACTGCATCTAGGCCTGATATAATGTTTGCTGTATGTTTGTGTGCACGCTTTCAATCAAACCCAAAAGAATCTCATTTGAAAGCCATTAAAAGAATCTTTAGGTACCTAATCAGTACACCTACTTTAGGCCTTTGGTATCCTTCTAGTGGTAACTTTGATTTGGTGGGTTATTCTGATGCTGATTATGCGGGTAGTTTAACTGATATAAAGAGCACTAGTGGCACTTGTTTTATGCTAGGACACTCTTTAGTTTCATGGTCTAGCCGTAAGCAAAATAGTGTTGCATTATCCACTACTGAAGCAGAGTATATTGCACTCGGCAGTTGTTGTGCTCAAGTACTGTGGATGATGCAAACATTATCTGATTACGGACTAGTTCTTAAAAGAGTTCCTCTTCGATGTGATAGCAAGAGTGCCATAGATCTTTCTAATAATCCCGTACACCACTCTCGTACTAAACATATTGACGTAAGACACCATTTTCTTAGAGATCACCTCACTAAAGAGGATGTGTCTGTGGAGTTTGTTCCTACGGAATCTCAACTTGCAGACATATTCACCAAACCTTTGGTTGAGGCTCGTTTTTGTCGTCTTCGTCTTGAGCTTGGTATTATTGATAAAACTTAGTACGAGAATTCGTTTTTTATTTTTATTTTTTTGTATGCCTGACCTTTTTTTTTCTTATTTGTGTGCTAGTAGTTGCATTGTTATGTGTGTATGATTTTTTTTATTTGTGTGATTGCATCTCATGTTTGCTTTAGTATCTCATGCATTCAAAAACAAAAACAAAAAAAATGAAAAACGAAAACAAAAAATTGGTGCTTCTATGTGTATCTTTCTCTTTGATTCATTAAAAGAAGTGTTCATGAATGATTGTCATATCTATGTAGAAATTGTTGTATTCTTTCTTTTGCTACATGCGCACGTCCATCTTTCTAAATATTCATGGCATGTTCAATGACTAAAAATAACTTGATTTCTACACCACCTACTTCACTTCCACATATATTATTATTGTTGCACATTTGGAGATATCGTTTTTGAAATTGGAAATGTGAATGTAGGAGGAAAACTTAACTGAAAACCTACGGGATATGATATACCTTGCATTGGATAAAAATTGAGCATTAAAACATGTTACTACAAGTATAAAAAAATTGAAAAGAAAAATACATGCTCTGTATGAAAAATGGATACAATCATTGGTAACGGTATTACCCACGAGTATCCAACATAAGCTTTATGGGTAAACTTTAGCGTTGGTGTATTTACTCGTCAAGCAATGCCACCCCCACATCTAAGAGTCCTTGTAGGCTATGTTTTTGGGGTGCGGTACCTTGAACTCATTTTTCATGAGGTGGGAAAAATCAATCCTAGGAGATAGAATGTTATATGGAAAATGTGGATTGGTTTTGGTTGACTTTCTTAAATGATTCTCCCTATGTGCTTCAATTTTAATCATCGCACGTACACGTTGGTGTTGAAGTCGTAGTTGTTTAATTTCCTTGGATTTTGCCTTGATTATTCTATGATAAGTTTGCATGCGTTTGTTGGTAATGGTTAATAATACTCTCTTTTTGCATGATATATGATTTTGACTTCGTGGTATGACTTTTGATGATAACAAAGGGGGAGAAAAATTTGGGAAGATTTGGTATTTACTTGGTGTGCTTGGTATTTGGCATTTGGTATTATCTTTGTAATGCTCGCAAATATATGATTGTTTGATTAAGGGTGAGCATTGATGAATATTGGGGAAGCACAATAGTAGGGGGAGCATGCTTACTGATATACTTTATCCATCATTGTCGCACATTATTTCATCTCATTGCATGTCACTCATTATTGTGCAAATCATATACTTGGTTTGTCATCATCAAAAGGGGGAGATTGTTGGTAGCAACGATATATGAACTTTGTGTTTGATGATAACAAACGTGTGTGAATGTTTTTTAACGTGTGTGTTGAGTGTTTCAGGAACGGCGAACATATGATTTACTCATGGAGGGACTTGGTCAATGTACAAGGAAGAAAAGGGAAGTACCAAGTTTTATTATATACTTATATACATACTTATATATGATTGCCAAGTTTTTTAATAAGCACTGGACCTTATTTTTTTTGAATTGGTGATCTATTAAAAGGAGCCCTGGGCTTTATCCTTAGAAGCAAGCCAACAAAAAACACACAAAAAACCCCAAGCACCCAACCTAGCACAGGGCCGGCCTTTTTTTTTGAATGCAACAGGGTACATCAACAAAAAGAGAGGGCCACTTATTTTTTTTGTAAGTGCCCAGTTAATATCTCTCAAAAAAAACCCTCTCCCCTCTGAATATAAAAGAGATCTTGAACCCTAAAAATTTAAGAAGCAGCCGAAATTTTTTTGGTGATCATCAATTTTTGAGAGGAGAGCCGCATCAGCTCTGCTCTTTTTTTTGTCTTGTGTTCATTGCCAATTCTTATAGGGGTTTGAAAAGTCAATAGAGGTCTTGATCAAAACTCCCTAACCCCTTGAACATCCAAAAGGGCAGCCGCACCTTTTTTTGTTTATCCAATCAACAAAAAATTCCCAGAGAGGCCGAATTGCTTTTTCATTGAAAAATCTCAAAAGATCAAGAGCCACATCGTTTTTCTCCTTTTTTGAAATTACTAAGGTCCCTTGCAAAACTCTCTTCATCACACAAATCTTAAGGAGCAGCAGAGGGCCGGATTTTTTTTTGCTTGCAATTCCAAAGCTGCAGTTGCATCTTCAACCAATCAAAAAAGGGGGCCGCATAAACTCTTTTGCAGATCATCAAAGAGCAGCAGCCATTGTTCTTTAACTCGAAGAGAGCAGGCCGAACTGTCTAATCCTTTGCAAGTCTCAAATCTTCAAGAGGAGCTGCAATGTTTGTTTGTTCAGAACGAATCCCAAGAGCAGTGCACAATTTTCTTTAGAGAGCTCTTCATCAAGAATATTAGTTTCAGAGCCGCAACAAGGTGCTTTAATCTGTTCAAACGCAACTTGCCGCAACGTGGAGATTGTTACTTCAGAAATTACATGCCGCAACTTGCTGATGGAGGGGACTATGGATTACTACTTGTCAGATTGATCTGACCATGTGCTGAACGACAGAGACATCAACGCCGTCACAACTGAGCGATTCTAAACTCTAAACTTTATTTTATTTGCGATTGTGGCATTGTGATCTTTGTAGAACTATTTTATTATTTGTTTGGGGACTTGGCTAGTTGGGACTAGCCAAGAGAGAGGCTTTACTAGTATTGTTATTGTTTGGGCACTTTGGTGAGTGCAGGTACTGAGGGCCAGGTGAGTATAGGGTTGGTGCCCTAGCTACAGGTTGTACCAGTTAACTCTAATAATCTAGTATTGCTTTTGGGGCTGGAGTAGGTCGTGGGTGCGACCGAACCAGGGTAAAATCTATTGTGTATCTGTGGTTGATTACTATTTACCATGCCTGTGATTATAACTGCGTGTGATTTCTCGTGGGTTGCACGAGAATTTTTATAAGCCTATTCACCCCCCCTCTAGGCTTAGATCCAGATCCAACACTTACTGCATTGGCATAAGGTATACTCTACATGAGCTTCTTCTCCTCTTCGTTCTTCGGGAAATACTGGGCACAAAGCTTGAAGTGAGGTGCAAGCAGAGTGACTACATACTTCATCTAGTCATAGCCAAATATCTGTTGTGAAAGATGGATTTACATCCACTTCGATCTCTTGTGATCTCCATCCCAAGAATCCTTCGTGCTTCACCTAGGTCTTTCATTTCGAATGCACAATTGCGCTCAGACTTCAATCTCCAAATCCTCTTTATTTGATGAAGATATGAGTATATCATCAACATAAAGCAAGAGATAGATGAACTGCCCGTCATCCAACTCCCGAACGAACACACAATGACCATAAGGGCTACGAACATACCCTTGATCATCTATTATAAAGAGTTCAAAAAGCTTTTATCATTGTCTAAGTGACTACTTCAGCCCATAGAGTGACTTCTTCAACCTATATGCCAGCCCGTCACAGCTCTCATGGCCATCGGGCTGAGCCATATAGATATCCTCCTTGAGCTCCCTATGCATAAAGACCGTCTTGACATCTAGTTGCATAGATCAAGGTCGAGTTGTGCCACTAATGCAAATAGGATTCGAATCGAGCAATGCTTCATCATCGGAGAGAAGACTTCATTGTAGTCGATGACTTGCCTCTATGCATAGCTCTTTGCTACGAGGCGAGCTTTGTAGCAAACTTCTATAACTTTGTCTCCATCCTTCTTGGTGTAGACCCACTTACACCCAATTACATTCTTACCTTCTGGAAGCTCCACAAGATCCCACACCTCATTCTTTCCCAGTGATTCTATCTCCTCATCAATCACTTTCCTCCACTTCTCATGGTCATCAGAATGCTCCACCTCTCTTAAATAAGTGGGTATGTCAATACTCATGACTGGGAAAGCAAACAAACCATCTCTGTGTATTATGCAGGTCTTCGTATTTCATGCCTCGGTCTCGACACTGCAATGGAATACTTCGGCTGAGTCATCTATGGAGCCGAGCTATCTCCATCATTCGAGCTTGAACCACCAACATCAGCAGCATCTGTCTGGAGTACATCGTATGTAGTCCCTGGTGTAGGTCGACCTGAGTCAGTAGCCGAGCTATCTGGAATCTTAGACATGTCCAAGTAGACCTGCTTCATCTGTGTGTGTTCGATCTCCACCTTCGAATCATGCTCCTTCTTGTTGTTCTGCAAGGATGCGCACCCCCAAAAATGGTAATGCACACGCTCACCGCCCAAGTGCAAGGGTATCAGAGCAATATATTACCAATGAGTTTGGAGTGGAATCCATTGGGAGACTGTTGTCACACTACATATCGATCCTTGGCTGGGTTATGGTTCGATATCTTTTTGGGTGGAGATGGATTACGAAGTGTAATGCCTCGCTTCCCTAAAAAAACAATGGAAGCAAGAACATTACGAAGGTCTGCATGAACTGGAGTGGTGAAGCTCGAGTTCACTAAGTGTCAGTGATAACAACATCATGGTAAATTTCTTGCATGCATTCAGAACAATAAAAACATTCATTAATTTAAAGACACATCCAAAAGTTCATACACGAAATAAAAGCGACAAGGCCTCAGCATGGCCAAAGGAAAACACAACATGGAACATACCCTACTACAAAGAGCTAAAGCAAATCTAAAAGAAACAATAGAACAAGCCTCTAGTCCTGCGCATGGAGAGAATCCTGGTCAACAAGCTCCTGGCTCTTAGGGTTAGCTATCTCAAACAGCTCCTCCTCCTAGTAACATGTCTTGTGATCTGACATACATTCCAAAAACATGAATGCATGTCGGCAGAATCTGGAAAGTGAAAGGTAAGTTGACCCAAGGCAAGGTATACAAATAGTAACAAATTATGAAGCATTAACAAATTATACAAGATGTCAGCAGCATATTTATAAACATGGCAATTTTAAATGTACAACTAAAGTAACAATAATGAGTTCAAGTTTCGTGTCAATGTTTTCTATTATGCATAGGGTTCTCGCCTTTAAGATGTGGTAAGTGAATCGCTTCTTCTCACGTGAGTATAACCATGATTGATGCTACTCCACATCATGCGGGTGGTGCTCTTGAAGATATGACCTTTTCACACACTTAGTGGTCGCTCAACCCTTACCCCACCCCAAAATGTTGCTGGAACACGAGCCAGAATGCTAAACCGACATATACTGGAACACGAGCCATTCTAGTCAAATGTGACCCTACTGGAACACGAGCCAGACAAGTCACACCTGACCGATGGGAGTAGCCAAATCTATTCAAATGCACGAATTCACGAATCAAAGATGTCAAGGTATTCCATCTCTGTCAAGATATTCCATTTCTTTCAAGGTGTTCCATCTCTTTCAAGGTATTCCATCTCTATTCATTCAATCAAGTGTGTGTACATCATGAAGTAAAGCATGTTACATTTTCATATGACATTTAACGCATTATAAAAAAGGGATTCAGTTTTAAATGCAATAACACTATAATAATTTGTTTAAATTCGCACACTTGCCAGTTTTGGGATGGTTTTGGGTGTCCAGGTGACAGCGGCGAGAGACGTGATTTATCTGCGTCACGGATTTATACTATCAGTAAAAGAATACTATACAATTCACTTACTAAGATACAAATATACCTAATATAACCTACTGGCATCATAACAACCTATATTGTACTGTTGTAACTTTAAAGTACATTGTTCATTGCACACGTACTAACATATATAATATGATTTCCACTAATATAATATATACTAGTATGGTACTCATTTACAACTTATACAAATAGTACAACTCATTTTTATTGGTCTTGCCTTAGTGTATGCTTGCAGGTACGGTAACGGGGCAGTCCAGACAGTGGCATGGAGGCAGCTGCGGCGTTCAGTGATTCGACATCGGGGCGGTGGTTGCTACGACAGTGAGTTGAGCAACGTTGATCGGTGTCGAGGGGATTGGGCTCAGTGTTGGTGGCTCTTTGAGGGGCCATCGAAGATGGGGGAGGGCCGCGAGATAAGTTACAAGGGACAGGTGGCGGTTTGGAGGCTAGGAAGGAGGACGGGGTCGTCGGAGGTATTGGTTGGTGTAAGGGGAGAACATGGGAGGTGGAGGAGATGAGAGGGGCAGGTTTTGTTGCTTGGCTGTGTGAAGAGGAGGGAGAGGTTTTTGCGTTGGATCGGTGGTCGTCGCCAGAGATAGGGGAATGGGTGGAGCTGTTTGGTCGGAGCTGTGGTGGTTTGGAGGCTGACAGCGTCATTGGCGGTGGAAGATGGCTATAGGACTGAGGGTTGGACGGAGATTAGTCATCGGAGATGGGAAAGGAACTGGCAGTGTTGGTTTTTTGGGACATGACGGTTGAGGAGAGGGCGGTGACTGGAGATGGAGGGTGGTGGTTCATAGGTCTTGAGGCTGTCGGTGGAGTTCGACAGGGGAGAGGATGGCCGCGGTCAGAGCTCGGAACGGTGGGGTGAGCTATGGTTTCGATGGGATGCAGAATCGACAAGTCGCTTGCTGGTGGCGTGGAAGTGGATCGACGGTGGAAAGGAAAGTTGCTGGAGGAGGAAAAGTTGTTGTGGGTTTTGATGGAACAAAGAACGAATAAGAAAATAGAGGCGGCTGAGAGACTTCTTTTTACGGGGTTTTCCTTATTTTAGTTTTGAAACGAAGAGTGGGTGGTTGCGTTAAAGTTAGGAACGTGGAGAAATTATAGGAGCGTGGGGTTTATTGTTGAGGAAATCATGCTTATGGCGGAGATTTCGTGGGTTTGAGTTTGAGTTTGTTTTTGAAGGGGGAAAAGAGGAGAGATGATGTGCGGGGGTTCAGAGCTACGTGGAGGAGGATTGAGATCCCTTTGGGATTTATGTGTGTGGGTTTTGATGATGTGGGGAAAGGCAGAAAGCATGTGTTAGGGTGTTCACGTGACATACGTGAGTTAGGGTTTTGATTAAAAAAATTAAGATTTAAAACCTAGAAGAAAATGAAAGAACAAGGGATTAATTGTAATTAAAATAGATTTTTATTATCATTTAACATAGGGTAAAAAGTCTCCCAAATAAAAATGGAAGGGGATTTGAATTTGAAATTTAAAATAATTATATAATAAATAATTTAATAATATCTATACATATAATTATGGTTAATAGAAATACGTATTAAAATACGTTCGCAATATGAATACGTATAATAATAATATGTAATACGAATACGTATTTAAGTACAGATACGAAAAACACAGACAAAGATAAAACACCTGCAAAATACGTATTATTAAATACCGACCGTTATATTCTACACACCTTAAGAAAAATTGTGTCCTCGGAATTCTTATCAACCGAGATGCAGGAAATAAGTGAGGATGGTGCTCGCGCACTTCCTCTTCCATTATACATGCGTCATACTCTCTACTACGCTCACACACTACCTATAAATAACAATCATGCTATTATACATAAATGCTCAATCAATATTACTAATATTAATAATAATAACAATAGTAGTATCACGATTAGTAATACTAACTAACAACCATGCTAGTAATAATAATAATAATACACATACATACATTACTAATTCATATCAATATTATTACTAATATATCATAACTATAACACAGCACAATTAATACCAAGCCATCATACAATACATTTATAATTAAGGCAAATACTTTAATATATACACACATATACTTACTAACTGCAAGTGTGCCATCACCTTACACACCCACATTATTACTAACACACAATGCACTATCATATTAATACAATCATAATTTACAATCATATAGATCTACATGTCGTATAAATACCATACTCAAAACTAATAAATAAGTATAATCATATTCAGTCAATTAACACATCAATAGTACAATCACTTTACATACTACATAATACTTTATGCATCACATAATAAATATCCATACACAATACACAACAATAGACATGTTCAACTATATATATATATAGTGCTAGGGTCATCACGATCTACCTACCTCAAGTTTAAGTCCTTACTCAGACTTCCTTGAATAGGGCCAACTTAGGCATGAGTGGACTAAGGTCACTCTTCACCAGGCATACATTCATTATAAGATCAATGCACACTCATATTCATACACTTACACATACATCATACAGTCACATACATATAAATACATGCATACATATTACACTCATATCCATACATACATTATTACACACCTACCTTATATCTATGCAAAAATTTAGACGTACATACTATATGTTCACACAATGATATACAACCATAGTAATCTACATAGAGCTAGTATACTACTACATATACACATCCATTCATAGTTACGAACATACAATTATGTATACCTCCTGGTATACACATGCACATACATCATCCTATAAGGGAGGTAATACAATATTATAATTCTACTACTATACGTAAAACACACATATTCATACGATATGTATAGATACTTATAACTAAGCACATACCTATCCACGCATGAGCACACGCCCATACGCACCAATATATAGATCATACGATTGATTTATACACTCAACTATAAGTACACATATTACCATTACACCTAACATGCATATACTTTACTAGCATACAATTACACGCATTGACAAGTATAACCAAAATACATACACCCCTAGTAGAGAGTTAAACACTAATTCTAATACATACAGTTATCCCTAAAACGATGTAGCTATTCTCACATATGCATAAATATAACAATTACTACCCTACGTATAACTATATATGTATGACATATATTACCGCGTATACATATACCACACAATAGACAACTATAATATGCAAGTATACTAACGGTAGGCATACTCATACATGAGTGGGATACAGAGATCCACACACATGGGTCCACACGCACTATCTATATATATACTACAATCATCACAATTAATACCAATGGATCTACTAGACGTATATCCTAAGTACTAGAAGGGAAAGGTCAGGCATTACTTAAAATCATTCAATCATCAGTCTCAGTCTCTACGGTTGTCATGGTGAATGCCTGACACCTCGGCTGGTTCTGCTTCACTTATTCAAAAGCCTTCCGTTGTGGAATTAGGGAGGGTCCACGCTGAGTAGATCCAGAAGGCTCAGCAGCCGTTGGCTTGTTGTTGCAGTGAGGGCAGTCCCTGATAGCATATGCAGATGCTCTGCGTACTCTTCTTCGCTCTTCAAATAGAACTAAGATTATCTATTAATATCACTACAAATTTATCCAGAAAATCGTTGAATATGATATTCATGTGATTCATGGATACTGCAGGGCCGTTGATCACACCAAACGGCATGACAACGAACTTCCTATGTCCATACTTGATCCGGAAAGCAGTCTAGTAGATGTATTCATTCATGACCTTCACCTGATGGCATCCACTCCTAAGATCCAACTTCGAAAATACTCGCAATCCATCGAGTTGATCGAAGGTGACATCGATGCGAGGTAACGGTTACTTATCCCTCACAATGACCTTGTCCGGCTCCTGATAATACACACACATTCTTCTCGATCCGTCCTTCTTCTTGACCAATACAACAGGTGCACCCCAGTGAGATACATTGGGATGGTGAATCCTTTCTGTAACAGGTAGTCCAATTGCTTACGTCGCTTTTCCAATTCTGTAGGAGCCATACGATAATGCACCTTCGAGATCGGTGGAGTATTCGACAAAAAGTCGATGCTGAATTCCAGAGCTCAGGGTATCAGCAATCCAGAAATATCATCCGAGAATATGTCTACGAAGTCTCTAACCATTCTAGGCTTCTCTGGTTCGATTTGCACGGATACGACGATCACTACGTTCTGCTGGGCCCGAAATTTGATAGGTCCAAGTGAACGACTAAATAAAACTCCAAAATCTAATATGGTCATGCTGGGTGAGAAACCGCTAAGGTGACTCCTAAGATGGTAATACTAAATCTTTGCAAGGGTGTCTAACTAACAAGCACGGGTGTTTAACTAAATCTTCCTATAATCCTGGTGTTAGGTCTCCTAACCATGATGAGACAAAGATTCGGGTAAATTTTGTTTACGATGATAGTTCTAGACGTTTTGGCCAATGATAGTATTTCTATTGTTCTGTGGTTTGCAAATACATGACCTGCATAGGCCACCACTAAAACCTCTAACGCCCTGCTTCCTAAAATACAATGGAAGCGAGAACATTACGAATGTCCGCATAAACTGGAGCGGTGAAGCTCGAGTTCACTAAGCGTTTGTGATAACAACATCATGGCAGGTTCCTTGCATACATTCAAAACAATAAAATCATTCCTTAATTTAAAGCCACATCCAGAAGTTCATACACGAAATAAAAGCGGCAAGGCCTCAGCTTGGCCAAAGGAAACTACAACAGGGAACATACCCTACTACAAAGAGTGTAACGGTCGCTTTCCGATCGTACTTTGTTCGTGCACGTGCTTTTGACCATGCACGTATTTGTTTTAGACCTTGTTTGTTTGTGAACACTTTGGTGTAATATGGCGTTGTGAACGTCTTTGAGAGTATTAAATTGTGGTACTAATTTGGTACGTCATTTCACGGGTCGTTCTCCCATGATTTGACTGTATTTGAAGAGACGTCACGATTTCCACTTTTGACGTGAGGCCTTTTTATTTTTAGTTTCATTACTCGTTGTCGAAATTGTGATCCGTCTTCTCTTTATTCTTTCTCTCGTCGTCCCGGTCACCCCATTATTTATTCCACAATTTTTGGGCATCATTTGACCCACTTTCACTTATTCCCCAGTTTAATTATTAGTTAGCCCCAAATTGTAATATTTTTATCCCTCTAATTATTTTATTATAAACTTAAATCTTCCCTTATTTTTAATTTAGTCCATTTTATCCCCTCATAGGCCGCACACCCAGCATGAGAGAGTGAGAGATTGCAACTTGGGTTTTTTTATATATCAGTTTTCTTTTAAGCCCAAAAACAAATACTCTACCCTAAAACCCTAAGGACAACTCAGGTCGGCCTAGTTCCTTTATATCCCTTGCTATTAAAATATCCTACCTCCCCACATGATCAGCCATGCCCTAAAAATTAGCCTAGGTTAACTTTCCACTAGGAATCACGAGCAGTAGCAGCCCCTCAAATTTATTCGAGCGTAACTTCTCCTCATCGCGCAAGAGGCTCCGACGCATCCCGACCTCCTCCTCCCCAACTCCGACCTGCCCACCGCCATTTCCCCGTCGGAACTTCCGCCCGTGCAGCTGCCAGCTGCCGCTCCCCACAGCACCACGCGGCGGCACCGCCCCGCGTCACGACGACCTCCTCTCCGCCGCCTTTTCTTCTCCCCACGCAAAGAGACCCCGCACGCAACCTCCTTCTCCGAGTGGCACCTCCCCTCTCCTCCCGACCAACCCCTTCGCCAACCCCGATCCCCGCCGTCTCCGCGTGCAGCAAGGGCCGTAGCCGCCAGCAACAGCAGCTGCTGTTGAATCACAACAGCAACGACCCCCGGGGTCCCAGCACCGCCCTGAGTTGCCCTGCTGCCTCCCCATGGCATCCATGATCCCCACGTCCTTCCTTCGACGTTCTCTGGCGCTCCCCAGGAGCAACTGCCGCTGCTCCTTCCTCCGGGCGTAGTAGCACTCGACGTCAGCCTCTCCGGCGTAGCTGAACCCCTCGACGCGCGGTCTCGGCAGCAGCAACCTCCTTCCGCTGGCAGCCACGACCTCTGCCAGCGAACAACATGAACCAAGAGGCATGTACTTCATGTATGTAATGTTGTGTTGGTGTTGAGGTGCACATATTATTTTTGCTAGGGTGAGCCACGTGATCAGTTGGGGGGGTTATAATCATTATACATGGATAGTTATAAAGGGTTATTAAATTATGCTATGTTATATTTGGTCACAGTATATTTTTTTATAAGTTATATTATATCTATTAAGTGGTACCATCATATAAGTTTTAATTTAATTTGAGACTTTTGATAACATTATATTAACTAAGTAAGACCTTAATGTTATTAGCTATTGTGGTTAACTTAAATAACATGAATCCGTGTCGCAGATATAGAACGTCATTCTTCACGACCCGTTACCTTTCCGAGCCGACGCCATTACCCTACACGCTACCAGAATTCAACCCCTGGCGTCGCTACCCGACGCCAGTGTAGCTTTCGCGTCGTGTTGAGGTAACGTTTTGCACCCCTTGGACCCCCAACCACAGCCTATTAATCAAGACTAACATTGATGTTTTAAATTGTTTTAAATTCACTAATCAAGATTAATAATATGGGACTGTAGGCCGGTGGACTTGTGCACGTAGGTTATTTGTGACTTTGGACTTTTTTGGACGGTGTTTTTCTGACGTCAGACTTGCAGGCAAGTGAAACTTGCCAACTTTTGCTTAGGGCCATGTTTTAGGCCACTTCCTTACTTTTAGCGTAAAAGAGACTAGAAAGTGAAATGATAGCTGTCTAGACGCAACTTTAAGATCTAGCATGACAACGAAGCTAGATCTGTCACCCTGCCATGTCATTCATGCATTGTTGCCTGCCACGTTTAAATTCCTTATCTGTACGCACTTAAACTATTATCTGCTATGCATTGCATCTTACATGTCATCCAAGTTGAATGTGGCATTCGTAGCACACGCTACAATACTTGTACTTCCTTGTTCAGGCTAGGTGCATCCCTATGCCATCATGAAAAACACTTCTTGGCTCGTGTTCTAGAAGCGGGCCTCATGTGTTGGTCAAAAGGCAATGCCTGATACACGTGGAGGAGTAGGGATAAGCGATCACTTGTGCTTAGGAGTTGGCCCGATCAGCCACTCTAGCCAAAAGGCGTAATCTCTGTGCACGACGTGCTTACTAGACTTGTCCTTGTACTTGTGTTTGTTCTTGCAAAACTTGACATCCATGCCATTATTTAAATTCCATGCTCGTACTTTACTTTACTTGTTACACTCATGCTATATCTGCCATGTCATTGCATCATGCTAGAATTGCTAGGTTGTTTACTTTTACTTTCAGTTTCCTTGCACAAGTCTCTTGTAGACTTGCTGACATGTGCCACTTGCTCTTTTGGGTGCCACATGTTAGACCATGAGCCAGAGACCGTTGCTGAGGACGTGGTGTTTTGCTGACGCTGAGCCTGAGCCCAAGTCCGTCCAGGGGAAGTTTGTGGACACCGATGACCAGTCTTAGTGACCTTGCTGAGCTTTCTCTTGTTTTAGGATTGCTGTTAGTTGTCGGTGTGTGGCACCTTTACTTTGTACGTTGTACTTTTGTTGGCCATGCTGGGGCCTTTTAGATTCTTTTCTTTTAGCCTGGTGGCTTTTTCTGTGATGTTGAAACTTATTTTAATGGATATTATGAGATTTATTTTTGTCTCATTTCCCTTATTATTATCTTTGTTTCATATCGCAATTGCAAGGACCTGCCATTTAAAGTTTATTGACGCTTATTGGACTTGCAGCTTTGCAGCTTCAAGTCTAAGCGGACCTACTCACATCTCGACTCCATATTTTTGGGAAGCGGGGCGTGACAGGTTTTGTTGGTGACCCATGCAGGTTCGACTTGCAACTACGAATTATCGAAACAACGATATTAACTATGGAATGTCCATTAAATAAATTGCAACATTCGAGTCATAAGCCTTGAGCCTAGTTCTAATCGTTTTTCTATGTCACTAGGTGGTAGGAAGACTTAGTTAGACGTCTGTGCTTGCTAGTTAGAGGTCCCTGATTGTTAGTTAGACTCCCTGCTAGGAATTGATTTAATCGTCGTAGGAGTTACCTTAGTGGTTCTTGCCCAACTCTGACCATATTAGACTTCTAGACTTTCTTTAGTCGTTCGCTTGGGTTCATCGATTTCGGGCCAAGCTGAACGTATTTCATTACAGTCTTGTTCATTAGGAAGTCGTAGCGCCAAGTTTCTTAATCTTTAGTTGGTCGACCGTTGGAGTTCCCCGTAGATTTTCCTGGTTCATATCCTAGGCGTATGTATGTTTTGATCATCCGACCATTTTCCTTGCCTCGATTCACGAGATCGCAATTATGCACAGCAATATGCACAACAACAAGGGTACGTTGGGTGGGCTGGGAGCAGTAAGGCACAGCCTCAAGTGACTCATGTTGTAAGTTCATTTTTTATTAATCATGTGTAGTAGGGGTAGCTATAATCTGAAAAATTTAGTGCAACTAAAACATATGTTTCTAACAACTAAGCATTCAGTTAATTATATTGATGCACATCAGTATGCACATCAACAAGGTTGGGCTGGGTGGGCTGGGAGCAGTGTGACAACAAGTGAATCCTGTAGTAAGTTCACATTTTATATAAATCATGTGTAGTAGGTACATGTATAATCTAAGTTTAGTAGTGCCTGTATGGCATATATTTCTAACAACTGATCATTCAGTGAATGATAATTATGCACATCAATATGCACATCAACAAGGGTGGGGTGGGTGGGCTGGGAGCAGTATGGCACAGCCTCAGGTGACTACTAGAGTAAGTTCATTTTTTTATAAATCATTTCTAGTATGGAAATGTAGCTGAAAAAATTAGTGCATATATGACATATATTTCTAACAACTAACCATTCTGTAAATGGTATTTATGCACATCAATATGCACATCAACAAGGGTGGGATGGGTGGGCTGTGAGTAGTGTGGCACAGCCTTAGGTGACTCCTAGAGTAAGTTCATTTTTTATATAAATCATGTGTAGTAGGGACATGTATAAGCTGAAAAAATTAGTGCCTAGATGACATATATTTCTAACAACTAACCATTCAATAAATATTTATCATCAACAATTTTCACATCAACAAGGGTGGGATGGGTAGGCTGGGAGTAGTGTGGCACAGCCTCATGTGACTCCAAGAGTAAGTTCATTTTTCTGTTCTTTCCACTGTGTACTAGTGGCATTTACAACTTTTTAATTGAAAGAACATTTTTTATGTACAACAATATTTAAAGCACCCATGCCAGATGAGGAAGAAAAAAGCTTGTTTTCCAAGATTGAGGAAAGGAGGGGGAGACTTAACTGCAGCATCCATGAGCTGAAGATTGAGGAATGGAGGGTTAAGATTTTTTGTTATGAAGTTGTGTATGTCAAGAAGTTGTATTCACTTTTTTTGTAAACTTGTGTATATCATGAAGTAGTGTTATCTTGGGTTGTGAATTTTTGAGTGTGATCTCCTGCACATCATGGTGATGGGTCAATTTCTGTATTTTTGCAGAAATTCTATTTATGTGACATGTTTTTTAGTTATGAGTATGATGGGTGTATGTTGCTACCCTTTGTGGTTATTGCAGCTATGGCTTATTATTGACATTTCATTGTGAATACCCCTCCATAGAATTGGTTGTGTATGCTGCAGTGTTTGATGGGTGTATGTTGGGTCAGGTCAGATTAATTATGATGTGAATTGTCTGTATTACTTAGAATTGGTTGTGTACAGACATTTCAGCATCATAAAAAGTTTTTATGGAATTATCCTTGAGCAAGTTATGAGTATGCTGGGTGTATGATGCTGCCCTTTGTGGCCATTGCATTTATGGGTTATTACAGACATTTCATTATGAATGCCACTCCATAGAATTGGTTGTGTATGCTGCAGTGGTACTCCAGACTTTTCCCAGTGATATGCATTGAGGACTAATACATTTATTTGACTCAACAGGAGTTCCATAAAAGCATCATCACATCAAGCATCCTCCTATAATGTACTGATACATTTATATCCAATTCAAATAAGTTAATATAAGGTCTAAGCATTTCCATAGAATCACCCTCATATCATGAACTGATACATCTTATAACCAAATCAAAGCAGCCAACATAAGTTGTCAAATTCCAATGGATTTCCATAAATGCATGCTCATATCCATGCCTGATAAATTGTATAACCAATCTAGTTCATAGAAACCAACATATTGCATCACTGTTGCTGCAGCCATATCCATGTAACATTCCACACAAGCATATAATCAATGTTGCTTATATCTATGTAACATTCCACCTAAGCATAAATCAATGTTGCTGCAGCCATTTTGTTAAAATAAATGATTAACATAAAGGATTAACATTCCACACAATGCATGCTCATGTTCCACACAAGCATTCACATATCCATGCCTGATACATTGATACATTGACTGATATGAAGTTGCTTAACATTTCGTTAACATAAAGAATACACATTCATTTCTGCCTCACTCTAGCTTCTTATACATCAATACTAATAACATAAACATAAGACATACTACTGAGTACAATCCCAATTTAATTTATCTATAATCCTTTAAGATGCCATATCCATGTAACATTCCACACAAGCATATAATCAATGTTGCTTATATCTATGTGACATTCCACCTAAGCATAAATCAATGTTGCTGCAGCCATTTTGTTAAAATAAATGATTAACATAAAGGATTAACATTCCACACAATGCATGCTCATGTTCCACACAAGCATTCACATATCCATGCCTGATACATTGATACATTGACTGATATGAAGTTGCTTAACATTTCGTTAACATAAAGAATACACATTCATTTCTGCCTCACTCTAGCTTCTTATACATCAATACTAATAACATAAACATAAGACATACTACTGAGTACAATCCCAATTTAATTTATCTATAATCCTTTAAGATGCCCTTAATTTTACATGTGCTTGTCTCAAACTTCTTTATTGCCATATCCAACTGATCCTTTAACATCATGCTATATGTTTAAGCTTTTGAAGAACGGTCAATCATGGTCCGACCCTCACTGTCATACATTAAATGCAATATCAGCCTCTTTGACCATTCCGAGTGCTCGGGATCCTTCCAAAGAAAGAATTTGCAGCGCTTCACCGTATCCCTATTAGGAGAAGACCAAAATCTCCTTCCAGGGTTTCTTTGGGTCCATGAAGTCCTTCTTGGAGCCCTCAGTCCATAGTTACAGACCTTGAAATCCTCTTCATCAGTTTCAAACAATTGCACATTGCCAACACCACTCTGCCTTGATCTATTGGTACTACTATCCCCAAAACTCATTTTCCTCCTTGCAATTATAAACACAATTAATTACTTTTTTCAGAAATTTCAAACTCAGCTTACTTGGAGATGATCAATCCCACAATTGTCCAAAAAAGATTGCACAATAAATTCGAACTTACCCGAACTACGGCTGCTGCTGTTCCGACATACGTCTACTGCTCGGGCCTCTTTTCCCTTTCTCTGCCTTAATATTGAAGGCGCAGCTTGGAATTGTTAGAAAATGGGGGGAGACTTATGCGGGAAATGTTAATGTTGGAGGGAGGGGTATTTTTGTCCAGTTTTACACACGTGCAGCCACATGACTTGTTTTTTGGACGGAAAAATTCATTTAGGTATCACGTTTGCAATATTTCCTAACATTTGGGTATATATTTTGACCAAAGTAAACCTCAGGGTATTTACTTAAGAATGGCCCAAACGTGAAGGTATTTTAATGCAATTTACCCATATATAAATGATAAGTGGCATTCAATGGATCATGATACCAGTCAATGTGCTTGGCTAAGTTAGTTGGGTCACCCTAGCTAGACTGGGCGTAAGTGCTCCTGACTTAGACAATTCCCTGGCCGTGTCCGCTGGACCGCAATGACACGAATCATGATTATATGACACCCTAAACTATACCTAAGTCTAATACATTAATAATCTGTTTAAAGATAAAACGTTGCCCTTTTTGTTTTAGAACTTGGCAACTATAGGATCCATGTTACAGTTGTTGAGCACACTGAAGATGTGACATGTCAACCTTATAGAAACCAACTTCTTATTACATATGGTGTAGTCTAAGCCTTGACCCAAACCGCCTTGTCGTGAATACACAGAGCACCGACACAAGTCAAGCTAGACACGAAAACAAGGGTCCGACTAGGCTAGCCATTAATATTTGGATGAGCACACTCATGATAATAATTGGCTAGGGGTAAAATTATATAGGGAATCATATTTAATATGATTGACGAAGAGTTCGTCTACCGACTGTGGAGTCAAACAACTTATTGAGCACACTCAAGGTTTTGAGACTCAGGGTGGTTGGATCCCTCTACCACAAAATTTTAATTATAATAAATTGTTTATTATTATGGCTTAAAAATTCTTTAAAATAGTGGGAGATTATAGTTTAATAATAAACACTTAAACTATACAAGAACATATGCTAATTCCATATCTATTAATAATGCAGTATGGAGTCTGGTCTAAAATTCATTATCGAGAAGAACATGCTAGATGGGACAAACTACAAGGATTGGCTTAGGAATATAAAGCTGGTCCTCTCGCTAGTCGGGATTGGATACATACTGACGGAAGACGCTCTGGAAAGACCCGAAGAGGATGCCACCAACGATGAGAGGGATGCCTACAAGCAGTACCAAAGGTATGCAGAGAAGGAAAGGTGCCTTATTCTGGCCTCTATAACCAATGACCTGCAAAGGAAGCATGAATATATGGATGTTCATAGCATGCTTCTGAACGCAGAGGAATTGTATGGCAAGCGTTCCAGAGCTGCCAGGCATGAGGCCGTGTGCAACCTTTGGGGAACCAAGATGACGACGGGCCCTGTGTAGGATCATGTTATCAAGATGATCGGCTACATAGAGGATGCGGCCCAGCTAGGATTTGTCCTCGAGAACGAAATGAGCATGGACATTATCCTGAGATCTTTAACCCCCGACTTCAATCTGTTCATTACGAATTTCACAATGAACAGTACTGAAGTAGATCTTCCTGGTCTCCTCTACATGCTCCGGCAGTTCGAGGAGATTGAGAAGACGCTAACTTCAGCATTGGTTGTAGAACCTGCCCCTTCCCACCAGCCTCAAGGCAAAGGAAAGAAGAGGCATGCCCCTCAACCTACGAAAGCGAAGAAAGAGAAAAAGAAGAATAAAGGGGCATCGTCGAAATCTGAATCCTTCCACTTCCACAAGACATGTCATTGGAAGAGGAATTGCAAGGTCTACCTTGCAGAAAAGAAGGGGCATGGTGATGCCTCGGCCTCAGGTACAAATCTCATTTAAGGAGTATATAAATTTCCATAAAAGTTTTTCTACAATACTAATATATTTACTAAGACATCTGTGTACTGTCTACAGGTGCATGAAGCAAAAGGATGGAGGAATTTCCAATACGGTCGGCATCGAAGTAATCGTTGCTACTAGGGCCGTCTAGGAACTTCGAGATATCAAGAAGCGGATGATACTTTTTATTTTGAATAAATGTATCAAAATTTTGTTTTAAAACAATGATTGACCGATTGTCGCTTATAGATTTTGTGGTGAACAAGCTTTATTTCATTCTGGATGAAATTATGGATATCTTGGAAATAAATGCTTTGGTTAATAATGTGATTTGTTGTGAATGGCTGGTTAAATTGCTGTGTATGGCTATCTGGTTTGGTGTATATTTTTTCTGAGCTGTCATGTATGCTTTTGAGTTAATAAGATTAATCTGAGCTGTCAGAGAGAGAGAGAGAGAGAGAGAGAGAGAGAGAGAGAGAGAGAGAGAGAGAGAGAGAGAGAGAGAGAGAGAGAGAGAGAGAGAGAGAGAGAGAGAGTGTGTGTGTGTGTGTGTATTGACAGATAAGTGGTAGTCTTTATTAATAATAGAGAAAGGTACAAATGTACAAGGTAGATTACACCAGGGGGAAGATAGGAGGAGGGGGATATGGCACAAGCGCCGTCACCCTCTACAACCTACATTCCAACCAAGAAGTAACTAGCAAATAACCAATACAAGAGCAGTTAATAAATACAGCTCAGCCATAATCTAGGAAACCCCAATTAGCGAAAGTATTTTCAGCTTGGGGATATCAATTTCAACATTACGAAAAATGATGCGAACATCCGATGCAATATCTTCAAATAGAGCAACCTTCCCTACTTTTTTTCCATCAAATATCTGCATGTTGCGCTGCTTCCATAAATGCCAGACAATAGAGCCAGGCACAGTTTTTGCCAAAACCCCAACACAATCTGATTTCTTGTATCGAGAAAGAATCAAGTCACCAAATCCCTCCAGAGAAGTAGACGCCACCCCCGTATATCCCAACTTAAGAACACTTCTGACCAGGATGTATCTACTAGAGTCACACTCAAAGAAAAGGTGTTTGGAGCTCTCGGTAGCATTTGACTCGCAGAGTACACAAATACCATCAGAAGCGGTACTCCATTTTGACAGTAGCTCTTTCGTTGGAAGTTTATTCCGAAAAGCTCTCAAGAGCATGAGAGCCATATTAGGCACCTGATGAGAATACCAGACAACCGGTAAGTGAGTGAAGGGAGGTCCAGGCACTCGGGACCCCTCCCAGGCGCTCCGTAATGTAAATCTCGACATAGTTAACCAGTGCTATGTGTCAGCTCCTGCGGAAAGCTGAATACCTTTGAGAATAGGCAGTAGGCGGATAATGACCGGGGACCAATTGCCATTAGCCCAGAAATCTTTAACAAAGGCATCTTCAGTTCCTGTAAGAGGTTCATAGTGACGGTATAGGGGACCGGCAGGGTGCCAGTTGTCGTACCAAAATAATGTACTAGAACCATCTTTCACTAAACACCTGATAAGTTTTTGAGAGATGGGGCGATGTCTAAGCAAGAATTTCCACGTACCTGAATGTGAAGGTTTAGAAATTGCGTTGTAAAATCCACAGATTGGCCCATGATTTTTCCGCATGAATTTTGCCCATATTCCATTAGTAGCAAGGTAACGCCATATCAAACGAACACCAGAGGCTGAATTTAAATCTTTCAGCATTCGCAGACCTACTCCGCCCTCATTCTTCGGAACACAAAGGTCCTTCCAGGCCCAAGAGTTAGATTTTCCCCATATAAATCTCCTGCAAGCCGAATTAATAGCACGAACAACTGAGGCTGGGCGATAATAAGCTTGCATCCAGAAACCCAGCATACCGTAAATGACAAATCGAACTAACTCAATCGTACCAGAGATGGACATAGAGGAAGAAGACCATCCCTGTAGCCTTTTCTTGCACTTGTCAATTAAATGAGCAAACATAGAAGATTTAGGGTATTTGGAAGATAGAGGCAAACCAAAGTAAGTAGTGAAAGAAGATATCACTCTAATTCCAAGAGTAGAAGCCAAGCTCATGGGATTACTCGTGCCCTTGCTGAAATTGGCAGAACTCTTGTCAAGATTGATCTAGAGCCCAGAGTAAAGGTTGAAGGTATTAAGCAGGTCCTTCACCCCTTTAAAAGAAGAAGCATTTGCTCGACAGAAAACCAAAAGATTGTCTGCAAACAAAAGATGGAAGATAGACCCGGAACGCCTCAATGGTTGAATAGCTTGCAGAGATTCAGAACGTGCCATTAGCAGAGAAAAAGCTTCCATAACTAGTACAAACAGATATGGAGAGAGCGTGTCACCTTGGCGTAGACAACTATTTGACATAAAAAACCCCCTCAGAAGATCCATCAATCAAACCTGAAAAAGAAGGGGTGGAGATACAAACTTCAATCCAGTTGGTAAATCTGTTTTTGAACCCCATTTGATGTAGCATGTAGATGACAAATTTTCTGTTCACACTATCAAAAGCCTTGCGGTTATCCAATTTAATGCATGCCCTAGAGCCCATAGGGTTGCTATAATCACGGATTTGCTCATGGGCAATGAGAGTACAGTCAGCAAGTAACCTGTCCTTTAAGAATGCAGCTTGATTAGGGGAGATCAATTCACTGATAGCCATCTTCAACCTGTTGCAAAGAACCTTGCTAATAATTTTGTAGATAACATTACAGCAAGCAATCGGCATGTAATCCCCCAATTCTGTAGCCCTGGAATTTTTGGGAACAAGGGTTAAAAAAGTATGGTTGATCTGACGGAGAATACAACCGGATCTAAAAAAAGAAGACGCGTCAGAAATAACATCCTCTCCAATAATACCCCAACAATTCTGATAGAAGAAGACATTGAACCCATCAGCTCCTGGAGCTTTATCTTTCCATATTTAGAAAGCAGCCTCCTTAATCTCTTCTGGCGAAATATCACGCTCCATCCAATTTGAAGCCTCGGGAGTCAATTTACGCTTTGGAGTGAGCCTAGGAAACACATTCATATAACTGCTCTAATTATAGAGATCCTTGAAGAAGAGGGGGGCCTCAGCCTTAAGAGCCGAATTAGCAGAATTCATATATCCATCAGAGGAGACCAGATGGTTGAGGCTATTGTAGGATTGACGGGCTTTCATAGCATTATAAAAGAACTTCGAATTCCTATCTCCCAAAGTAACCAATTCTGGCGGATTTTTTGACGTAAATCAGTTTCCTCCATATCCATAGCATGTGCTAGCTTGTAAGTTGCCAGTTTCTCCTTTAATTGAGTACGCATGTCCGTACTAAGGCTTGGGTCATTTTGCAAAACCTCAACCTGGCGTCTACAATGATTGATATTTAACCCCTCTTTTTGACTTGCTGCCCAAATTTTAACTCATGCTTCAGAAGCTTTAGTTTTCCAGCCAGCCGCTGCATAGGAGAACCCTCAAAGAATACATTCCAGGACGAATGAATAAACTCATGGAACCCAGGATAACTTGCCCATGAATTGTAAAACCTGAAAGCCTTGGGGGGGAGTTAATACGAGTTTGAATATACACAGTCATAGGCATATGGTCACTAGTACCTGGATATGAATATTCGCAATATGAATGTGAGAAATAGTGTAACCAACGAACATTACAAAATGTCTGATCGAGACGGGTAGAAATACGGGAAGACCTGATGCGTTTATTGTTCCAGCTAAGACAGCCATCCCTACTTTTCAGCTTGGTAAGCCCACAGATGCCCAGAGTGCAGTTGAAGGCATCCATAGCTGATGCATCAACTAGCCGACCCCCAATTTTCTCGCTAGAGTAACGGACACAGTTAAAATGTCCACCAATTAACCAAGGAAGCGAGTGAATTGATCTAGAGTCGGCAACAAGATTATCCCAAAGAGGTAATCTGGAGTTATAAGCGTTAAACCCATATACAGCTGTGAGAGCCATTTTAAATCCATCAGCGTTGGTGAAGAAGCATGTAATACGATGTTCAGACATATAGACATATAGACATTCCCTCTTCTCCAGGACGTACTATTGTAGTAAATGACAATTCTGCCACCCTTACAAATAGTCCTATTATCCAAACTAAGCCAGTTACCTCCAAAGCACTTAGAGATTCTGGATTCATTTACTGTTTCCACCTTCGTTTCAAACAAGTAAACAATAGTTGGCCTAATTTTACTCAATCTCAACTTAAGATTAACACGACGAGTGGGGTTATTTAGGCCCCTAGTATTCCAAAAATAAATGGACATTAGATATCTTGATTTAGGGGGTAAGCAACGGAGTTAACTGCAATCCGATAGCTTCTCCTGGTAGATGTGGCGGAAGTAGGAACAGATTTATCCTTTAGCTTAGATATCGACGCTGCAAGGGCCAATTGCTCAATTTCCCAATCCGAAACAGGGCAAGTCCAAATCGATGGCAGGTCTGGCAATTGTTGAGGAGAAGAAGCCTTAAAAGAAGGATTTACAGATGCTAAATTATCACTAGAAGATGAAGCCGGCAAAGAGGTGTTATCAATCTCTGTAGGAAGAGTAGGAGTGACAGAAGAAACTAAACTAGGAGCCACCAAATGTTGGGGATCATGAACGGGGGGAGGAACTAATCCATTCGAAGCCGTTGCACAAACATCAGTTGGAGCTATCTTAGGGAGAACTGAGACAGCCTCTGCAATATTGTTGCTGCAAGTACTCAGATCTATAGCAATGCCTTCAACCATACCAACAATAGGAGGAGAAGCCAATTCAGCAATGAGTTCCCCCTCTTCCAGCTCCTCAATGACCTCAACAACATGAGTCAAATTGCTACAAGTCTCCAAACCCCCCCAGAAGTTGACGCAGCTGCCACATTGATCTCAGATACATGGGAGGAGATGGAAGTCTGTCTTTGGATTGAAGAGAACTCATTGTCCTTCTTCTTGATCGTGCATTGAGAATCCAAGTGCCTAAAGCTGGAACAAACAGTGCAACGGGGAAGCTCACCCTCATACTTAATGGATACAGAAAATGTTGTCTCATCATCTAATTCAATAAGCACATTTCTAGCCAAGGGTTTGATAGCATCCACCTCAACCAAGCATCTAGCATATATAATCCTATTGAAATTAGCCGTTGCACAGTCAAGACAAATAGGCGTTCCAACCCCGCTTGCCACCATATTCCATATGTCCTTAGTCCACATGTGAAGGGGTAGGTTGTGGATTTGAATACAAACCGGGACCGCAGTTAGGAAATCTCGATCATGCTTGACTAAAGGGCTCCATCGCTGAAGTAACACTAGCCGGCCATCAAACAGCCAAGGGCCCCCATGAAGGATAGTTTCACAATCTTCTTCTTTTTCATATCGGAAATAGAAAAATCCATTTTCCTTGCTAAAAATCTGTAGTCCTCCATGTAGCTTCCATAGCCTATCGGTCCATGCCTTGATCTGGCCATGGATATCTCCCAAAACATAACCCACAAGAGAGTTTTTCCATCTCGAAATTCCTACCTCCAAATGAGAATTCGATACTCTTATCATTGCAATCCCTCCAACCTCTCCCACCGGTGGAATTCGAGACCTAACCAGTGGGTCATCATACTTACGCCTCTGAGAACAAACATAAGGCCAAGATATCTTTCCCCCTTCAGGATTAATACGGAAATTAGCAACAGGTCTTACAAGCCTTTTATCAAGCACCTGATGGGCGGAGACAGCAGGTGCGGTAATAGCCTCACTGGAAGCAATGACAGGACGGGAAGTGCTCCCAAAAAATCGAACATTGATGGACCTGTATTCATTGTTGGACCCTTTAAACCCACGCGACCCTGGTATATCCTCTGTCCAGGTCCCCCTTTGAGATTGCGAACACCTCTGTAGCTCCAATCAGGGAGATGGAAGTTTGATTTGGCCGCCCTCCTCTTCGCAAATCCCACAGTATGCCAACCCTATTCATACTGCGATGCAGCAATGGCCCTTTTACCTTTGGAAGTACTAGAATCCGTTCGAAGCTTGCCGCCATCTTGGACTCCAGAATCGCCCCTAGGTCTTTCTCCATGAATGTCGGAGCTCATCTTTTGTAATCTATATATCCTTATACTTTTCATATATATATATATATATATATATATATATATATATATATATATATATATATATATATATATATCTAATATATAAAGGGTAAAGTGTTCCTAGGGTGACTCCTTAGATTAAATCTAAGGAGTCGCCCCCATTGTCTCCCATCTCCCACAATTTTTTTGGATTTTATTTTTCATAGGATTGTTGGTCACATCATGGATGATCAACATACCAAAAATCAAGTCATTCCAATGCTTTAAAATCCCCCATCTACCCCTTGCAACTTCAACGGTCTGAAAACGTGCTGAAAAACTCATAAAGTTGCAAGGGGTAGATGGGGGCTTTTAAAGTATTGGAATGACTTGATTTTTGGTATGTTGATCATCCATGATGTGACCAACAATCCCAAGAAAAAAAATTTCAAAAAAAATTGTGGGAGATGGGAGAAAATGGGGGCGACTCCTTAGATTTAATCTAAGGAGTCACCCTAGGAACACTTTACCCATATATAAAAGAGGGATGTTATCAAGAGAAACTGGATAAGAGAATTTGGATATCAATTATATAAAAGAGGGCTGTTATCAAGAGAAATTGGATAAGCGAATTTGGATATCTATTATCTATTATATAAAAGATGGCCGTTATCAAGAGAAATTGGATAAGAGAATTTGGGCATGAGAAATTGGATTATAGAATTTGGATATCTATTATATAAAAGAGGGATGTTTTCAAGAGAAATTGGATAAGAGAATTTGGACATGAGAATTTGGATAAGAGAATTTGGATATCTATTATATAAAAGAGGGATGTTATCAAGAGAATTTGGATAAGAGAATTTGGATATCTATTATATAAAAGAGGGATGTTATCAAGAGAAATTGGATAAGAGTATTTGGACATGAGAAATTGGATAAGAGAATTTGGATATCTATTATATAAAAGAGGGATGTTATCAAGAGAAATTGGATAAGAGAATTTGGACATGAGAAATTGGATAAGAGAATTTGGATATCTATTATTTAAAAGAGGGATGTTATCAAGAGAATTTGGATAAGAGAATTTGGACTTTGAGAAAATTGGATAAGAGAATTTGGATATCTATTATATAAAAGAGGGATGATATCAAGAGAAATTGGATAAGAGAATTTGGACATGAGAAATTGGATAAGAGAATTTGGATATCTATTATATAAAAGAGGGATGTTATCAAGAGAAATTGGATAAGAGAATTTGGAAATGAGAAATTGGATAAGAGAATTTGGATATCTAATATATAAAAGAAGGCAGTTATCAAGAGAAATTAGAATAAGAGAATTTGGAAATGAGAAATTGGATAAGAGAATTTGGATATCTATTTGGATATCTATTATATAAAAGAGGGATGTTATCAAGAGAAATTGGATAAGAGAATTTGGACAAGAGAAATTGGATAAGAGAATTTGGATATCTATTATATAAAAGAGGGCTGTTATCAAGAGAAATTGGATAAGAGAATTTGGACATGAGAAATTGGATAAGAGAATTTGTATATCTATTATATAAAAGAGTGATGTTATCAACAGAAATTGGACAAGAGAATTTGGACATGAGAAATTGGATAAAAGAATTTGGATATCTATTATATAAAAGAGGGCCGTTATCAAGAGAAATTGTATAAGAGAATTTGGATATCTATTATATAAAAGAGGGATGTTATCAAGAGAAATTGGATAAGAGAATTTGGACATGAGAATTTGGACATGCGAAATTGGATTAGAGAGTTTGGATATCTATTATATAAAAGAGGGCTGCTACCAAGAGAAATTGGATAAGAGAATTTGGACATGCGCAATTGGATAAGAGAATTTGGATATCCATTATATAAACGAGGGATGTTATCAAGAGAAATTGGATAAGAGAATTTGGACAAGTGAAATTGGATAAGAGAATTTGGATATCTATTATATAAAAGAGGGATGTTATCAAGAGAAATTGGATAATAGAATTTGGACATGAGAAATTGGATAAGAAAATTTTGATATCTATTACATAAAAGAAGGATGTTATCAAGAGAAATTGGATAAGAGAATTTGGACATGAGAAATTGGATAAGAGAATTTGGATATCTATTATATAAAAGAGTGCTATTATCAAGAGAAATTGGATAAGAGAATTTGGACATGCGAAATTGGATAAGAGAATTTTGATATCTATTAAATAGAAGAGGGATGTTATCAAGAGAAATTAGATAAGAGAATTTTGACATGAGAAATTGGATAAGAGAATTTGGATATCTATTAAATAAAAGAGGGATGTTATCAAAAGAAATTGGATAAGAGAATTTGGACATGAGAAATTGGATAAGAGAATTTGGATATCTATTATTTAAAAGAGGGATGTTATCAAGAGAAATTGGATAAGAGAATTTGGACATGAGAAATTGGATAAGAGAATTTGGATATCTATTATATAAAAGATGGATGTTATCAAGAGAAATTGGATAATAGAATTTGGACATGAGAAATTGGATAAGAGAATTTGGATAGCGATTATATAAAAGAGGGATGTTATCAAGAGAAATTGGATAAGAGAATTTGGACATGAAAAATTGGATAAGAGAATTTGGATATCTATTATATAAAAGAGGGCTGTTATCAAGAGAAATTGGATAAGCGAATTTGGATATCTATTATCTATTATATAAAAGAGGGCCGTTATCAAGAGAAATTGGATAAGAGAATTTGGACATGAGAAATTGGATAAGAGAATGTGGATATCTATTATATAAAAGAGGGATGTTTCAAGAGAAATTGGATAAGAGAATTTGGACATGAGAAATTGTATAAGAGAATTTGGATATCTATTATATAAAAGAGGGATGTTATCAAGAGAAATTGGATAAGAGAATTTGGACATGAGAAATTGGATCAGAGAATTTGGATATCTATTATATAAAAGAGGGCTATTATCAAGAGAAATTGGATAAGAGAATATGGACATGAGAAATTGGATAAGAGGATTAGAATATCTATTATATAAAAGAGGGATGTTATCAAGAGAAATTGGATAAGAGAATTTGGATATGAGAAATTGGATAAGAGGATTTGGATATCTATTATATAAAAGAGGGATGTTATCAAGAGAAATTGGATAAGAGAATTTGGACATGAGAAATTGGATAAGAGAATTTGGATATCTATAATATAAACGAAGGATGTTATCAAGAGAAATTGGATAAGAGAATTTGGACATGAGAAATTGGATAAGAGAATTTGGATATCTATAATATAAAAGAGGGATGTTATCAAGAGAAATTGGATAAGAGAATTTGGACATGAGAAATGGGATAAGAGAATTTGGATATCTATTATATAAAAGAGGGATGTTATCAAGAGAAATTGGATAAGAGAATTTGGACATGAAAAATTGGAGAAGATAATTTGGATATCTATTATATAAAAGAGTGCTGTTATCAAGAGAAATTGGATAAGAGAATTTGGACTTTGAGAAAATTGGATAAGAGAATTTGGATATCTATTATATAAAAGAGGGATGTTTTCAAAAGAAATTGGATAAGAGAATTTGGACATGAGAAATTGGATAAGAGAATTTGGATATCTATTATATAAACCAGGGATGTTATCAAGGGAAATTGGATAAGAGAATTTGGACATGAGAAATTGGATAAGAGAATTTGGATATCTATTATATAAAAGAGGGATGTTATCAAGAGAAATTGGATAAGAGAATTTGGACATGAGAAATTGGATAAGAGAATTTGGATATCTATTATATAAAAGACGGATGTTATCAAGAGAAATTGGATAAGAGAATTTGGACATGAGAAATTGGATAAGAGAATTTGGATATCTATTATATAAAAGAGGGATGTTATCAAGAGAAATTGGATAAGAGAATTTGGACATGAGAAATTGGATAAGCGAATTTGGATATCTATTATCTATTATATAAAAGAGGGATGTTATCAAGAGAAATTGGATAAGAGAATTTGGACATGAGAAATTGGATAAGAGAATTTGGATATCTATTATATAAAAGAGGGATGTTATCAAGAGAAATTGGATAAGAGAATTTGGACATGAGAAATTGGATAAGAGAATTTGGATATCTATTATATAAAAGAGGGATGTTATCAAGAGAAATTGGATAAGAGAATTTGGACATGAGAAATTGGATAAGAGAATTTGGATATCTATTCTATAAAACAGGGATGTTATCATGGGTTATTGGATAAGTGTTGGATAAGAGAAATTGGATAAGAGATGAGAAATTGGGTGAAACAATTGTTGGGTAATACAATTTGTATATAAGACAAGAGAAATTGAATAAGAGAAATTGGGAGAAGAGAATTTGGATAAGAGAAATTGAATATAATATGATGAATATGATAAAGTGTTATGTAATTTGGAGGGAAGGGTTGAGGGATGTTTTTGAATTTGAAAACTCTTAAGAGGGAAAACTTAAATTTTGGGGGGAAATGATTTGGGAAAAAATCAAAACTTTGAAAGCATTAAAAACGTTGAAAACTGAAATTTACACAACCTTACGCATTAAAAACAGTGAAAGAAATTTTGGGGGGAAATCAGTTTCTCCCTCCCTCTCTCCTCTAAAATGCAGAACCCTAACATCGAAGAGCCTCTAAAATCACACTAAACATCGCTCCCAACCCCAAAGCTCAGCTCCTCTAAAATCTCCCCCTCCTTCCCTCTCTCCATCATATCCCCCAATACCTCAGCTCATATCCCCCTTCCAAACCATGCTGATCATCGCGAACCCCCCCATGCTGGATCTACCCCCAAGGGAGGAAACCATGCTGGATCTGCCACCGATTGAGGAGCAATGCCGAATCTGCCACCGGAGGAGGAGCCACGTGGATCTACCACTGGAGGAGGAAGCCACGTCGGATCTACCGCACCAACACCCACATGGCCGACCCCCAGATGCTGATCACCTCGCTGGCCAAATCCATCGCTACCGTGTCCTCTGTCGCAACACCAATGCCCCTGCTACCGAGCTCATCCTACATCATCTGACCTCGAGACCCCCTTGCTGCCGAGTATCCACACATCAAAATTCTAGGGTTTTGATATCGATTTCAAGGGAGAAGAATACATGGTGGAGGATCAGTGTTGTTGGAGTCGTTGGATCATAAGGTGGATCTCCTTCTTCTCTCACTTCGTTGCCCTCGACCCCTCGACCTCTGGTAAATTTGATCGGTACTCAATTGCATAATCTTCTGTGTAAATTCGATTTTGATGACGGGTTTTTGTTTTATTATAGACGTATCTGATCCTAATGGTAGGTGTTCTTCTCTTCTTTTGCTTGTGAAGGCCTTTGATTCGGTTCTCACTGTTTATGATGGAGTCTGCAATGTAAAACTGGTTTGTATATTTTTTTCAAAATTAAAGTTTGGATTTTGGATGTTTTGTGTTGATAATTTTGTTAAAGGGTTGGGTTTTGTGTGTGTTGGTTTTAGGGTTGATTTTGGATGTTTTGAAGTTGAATTTGTGCCGGGGTTCTTCAATTAGAAAGGTGCGCTTTTATGAAGAAAGCAATCTCATTTTAGGGATCAATAATAATTCATGTGGCATTAGACAAGCAATTCTTTTTCACTAATAGGTTTCATACGTTTCAAAAATAAATATATGTGATCTAGAAATGACTTTTGTTGAGCATTATTTAAGCTTGATGCCTTTATTGTAATAGTGGAAAAAGGAATTTTTTTGACATCACTTGAATGGTGGATAGCAAGAGATAAGCAAGTTTCATGCTTTCAACTGTTTCAATGGACTTTGGAAATCAAGGATAGGATTTAAGATCATGTTGTAATCAATGTTAGATTCCTTTATTGTAATCATGTATAGGAAATCAATGATAGAAAAATCAAGGAAATTAAGTTTCATGCCTTTGTTTGTATCCTCTGCCGAATTATCATGTTGACATTTTAATGTTGAGATTTGTATCCAGTGATTTGTTCTGCACAATTATCCAACATTTTGAGATTTAATTTTTTTATCATGTCAGATTGTGTTTGTGATTTTTTAATTTTAATTTTTTTGTACAAATGAACGAGACGTAATGCTTAGAAATGTGAAGATCTTGAGTTGAGGATTGCTCCCTCATTCCCGTCAATGCAGCTGGTTGTTGTCTTTTTTAGAGGTCCTCTTGAGTTTATAAAGAGGAGCAGGATCAAGCATATGCACCCAACTCTTCAACAGAGGTATAAGATCTAAAATCATATTTGAGAAAGTTTTTTTGGGGGGTGTTACGACTACTTTGACCGGGTCCGGAGGAGCCAAGTCAACCACGACCAGTCAACCAGCCAAACTACGGCCTCGGGCTCCGGCCCAAGGATCTTACAGGCGGGTCGCGTTTCTCCACCCACGACGAAGGCCCAAGAGATTGCCCGCTTCTGTAGCGGAGGAAATCGGGGCCCAAATCGAGGGAGCCTTCGCCAAATATGGCAGCCGCCCCGTGCCATCATGATCCGCCAATTATGGCAGCCACCTTCATGGCTCGCCAAATATGGCAACCGACTTCATGGCCAGGCTTAATGGCCATTATTCCCCCGTCAATTATGGCAATCACTCATGGCCATGACTCCACCTTCATGGCGTCATCAAGTGGGCGCAATTAGAGGGGGTCAACCCTTCCTCATTTGCACGACCCCATGAATGGCGGCCATAATGTCACGTCATGGCACATGATGAGCATGGTTCGTCTATATGAGGAGGGGGCGGGCGTCATTTGGAAGAGGCCGGATCTTGACCACCTACAACGGAGGTACCTCATACTCCCATCTTACACCTTCTTCCACCTTGAATATTTCTCCTCTAAAGCTCGGCCCGAGGACTCGAGTATCGGTCTCTCCGCGAGCCATACTCGATCCCACCGAGCACTTATCAGGCCAGATCTGACTTTGGCATCGGAGGGGCTTCGGTCGGAACCAAGGTCCGACCCCCCTGACGAGCTCTCTCGTCTATTCAGGTCCAGGAGTTCCAGCGACGCCGAGGCTACCCCTCGGCATCCTTCCAGCCGGAGCCGAGCGCCCTCGTCCCCGACCTCGTTCGTCTCCTCCGTCACGAGGACGTCGCTCTGTCGAGGCTACCCCTCGCCGAGCCGACGCGAGGATCCGCGCGCCCCGCTGCGAGCGACTCTACCTTCAACCGATCCCGGAGGCTGTCATCTCGCCGAGGCTACCCCTCGGCCCGCCAAAGAACGGAGCCGCGCCTTTCCGCTCGAGCGAACGCGCCGTCGGTCGACCCCACCGGTCATCTCCGTCTCGAGCGATAGCCACGACAACTCGGGGGTCCCGCGCGTCCCCTCTTTGACCGCGTTGACCACGCACCCTCCATACTATTAATGTGTTCTGCGAAAATTAGCAGAAACATTTGGCGCCGTCTGTGGGAACATGTCGACATCCACGTTGTCAACCACACTGATGATCACTCATTCCAATAATCAAAATCACGCGTAACCTCAGAAGGAAGGCGAAAGCGAAGAGAAGTTGCGAGGCCAAGGCTTCGCCCGCAAGAAATCAAAGCACGTATTCTTGCCGACAAACTCCAGAAATTCTACACAAATTCTCCAGAGAAATCCAAGGGGAGTTGCCCCTCAATTCATTTTTGTTTTAAAAAAAAGAGACGTCCTCAAAACACAAAATACCCAAATTGTGACCCCTCACATCTTCGGTAATTACCTCAATAACTCTCATAATGCTATCATCTATCTTATCATCCTCGCCGCCGGCATCTAGCTTGCTGCGCCCTCGCTACGGCGATGTTGCCACGGGCGTTGGCTCCGCACAAGTAGACGCGGACCTTCTCGATCAAGCAGCGAAATTGGCGGACAAACCTCACCACAACTTCGAATGCTTGATTGCTCGAAGAGACAGAACAGTCGTCGGTGATGGATTCGTCTACGCGCAGGGAACCAAATGCGCAGAACTTCAGGCCGTCGAGAAGGCCAACGAGCTTGCTCAAGGTGCCGCGACCTAGCTCAACATGGATGTGCACCCGCCCTGTGCTTCGACCAACCGACCGAACATCAGCGCGCTCTACGACCCGATCAGCGCATGTTCCCAGATCCGGCTACGATCCGATCAATACCTTGGCCCAGATCAGAGAGAAGAGGCGGCAACGAGATATTTATCTGCTATAAAAACGGTCTCTGAGTCGTGGCTTCGACAATCGGGAGGGGATCATCTCGTTTGCCCGTGCCTGTCGATTGATCTATCGGGAAGTCTCGAATTGATCCGACGTCGGCGCTCGACCGAAGCAACGCCGAAGTCTGATCAAGTTTGAGAAATGATCGGTCAAACGAGCTATGACCCAGGGTCGGATCTCCTCTGTACGAGCCACCTGAGGGGCGGAACCTATCTGACGAGCTGCCCAAGGTTCGGGTCACCTCCGAGCGGCGCTCCTCCAAGCCCAGATCAGATCGGAGCTCACCTGGGTCGATCGCACCTCAGATCGATGCTCCTTCGACAAGCAAGAGCCCGACAAAGCTCACCTGGGTCAATCGCGCCTCCGATTGACCCTCCTCCAGCTCGCAGGAGCATGATAATCCTCATTCGAAGCTCCCCGGGGTTGATCTCATCTCAACCGATCGCCGACGACCATGCATGTCCAGTCACCGTCAATCGAGGTCACTGTGCCTCATCCGAAGGAGATGGGTTCCATATGCCTCGTCCGACCCAAATCGGGGCCAAGGTCGGGGCCGACATGCCCCGTGCCGAGCATCTAGGACCCCACGCTGAAGCCCTCATCTCTGGGCATGGACCCTTCGTCCAGGATCCTCGCATCGGAGGTGATCAACCATGCCGAGCTTCCGAGCCGCCATTGTCTGAACATCCGAACAGTACACTGGTTGCGCAACCACCTGCCGAGCTTGAGAGCCGCATACTCTACAGAGCTCACTTGCCGATCGTCTCACATGGAGCTCGGAAACAACGGCGTCGTTGTTCATCCACCAGAGGAGATGTTGATTTCTTGACCCAGGCTTCCGAGCTTCGTCGAGGATCGACACAAGCCTCCGATCCATCCTTGATGTTATCCGAGTTCAGCTACAGCACCTCAGATCTCATCGATCCAGATCCAGATGGAGCATTGTGGAGTTTGATTGACTTCTGTCGAGGCCCCTCAGATCAATTCGATCAGTGCTCGATCCCATGTGAGCTACATCTTTGCAGAACGTCATCTAAATCCCCAAACCAGGCGACCGTCAGCTCGGATATCATCGACTAGCGTCTCGGGTATCGTCTGGACTCTCCAGACTCAAATCGAAGACCCAATTCCGACCCAGCAAAAAGGTCAAACTGTCCTCTTCTCCCTTGCTAATTAATTGTGTGCTTTCAGACAACTACAAGAGCTTCCCTAACAATTCTCCTCTCTTAAACTTCTTGCGAGATGGTGATAAAAGGCCACATCCTCCGGTTTCAACAAATGTCTCACAAAAAGCTTGTAGATAAGGCTGCCATGGTCGCGACAACGCCGGAGCACACGGCGACCGGCATTGCGGCCTCGGCCAACTTGAGGGAGAGGCGCAAGGAGTGCGTCTAGATCCGGGGACGGGCCAGGAAGACGCAGGGCTACGAGTGGCCTGGCAAGGTCGCCAAGGAGAATGAGATCTCGATCGAGTTCAGACAAGAGACAGCACCGACGACCCTCGCAGGCGTCGGGCTTAGCCCCGACTTAGCCTTCATCGATGGCCCTACCACCATCTCTGGCCATTGTCTCGACGTCCGCCATACCAACACCGTGTTGCCATCGCCAAACATATGGGCAGAGCTCCCATCACTGTGCCGCCCTTGCCGAGCTGCCTTAGTCGTACCGCCAAACAGACAAAAGCGGGAGCCGAAGCGAGAGCAGGAGCTGGAGCAGAAGCTAGGATCCAGACAAAGCTGGAGCCGGAGCGGGAGATGCGGTCCAGACAAAAGCTATAGCTGGAGCTGGAGCTGAATTTGGAAATAGAACTAGAGCTGTGTCTAGACAAGGCCGACCCATCCAAGAGGAGGCCGACCACACCAGTTCAACCGACCCAGGAGGAGGCCGACCAGACAAGTCCGACCGCCTTGCCAAGTATCTGAGTTTCAACGCCAAGCCACCTCATCAAGCTTACAAAGTTATCCCCACTGCGATGGGGCTGTTGAACCAGTCGAGCATCCAGACCGCTCCTCCGACCGTGGCCGAGCCGTTTTGCCGAAGCACCACCGTCTGAGTTCGAACAACCAAGCAGCTCCTCCGATCGAGGCCGACCAGTTCAGGCCGAGACCGAGGCCGACCCCAGAGGAGGCCGACCGGTCCAGACGAGTCGGACCACCCTTCCAAGCCTCCGAGCCACCTTGTCTCAAAGTCGTCCTCATCCTGGCCAAGCCGATCTGGCCGAAGCACCCCCGTCCGAGTTCAAGCACCCAGATCGCTCCTCCGACCGTGCTGCTGGGTCCCTGCTTGCCGAACAACTCCTGCATCCACCGATCTGGACGAAGCAATGACAGAGCACCACCATGGAATCTTCGAAAGGCTTCACAAGGTCATCACCCTTTTCGCCGGCCGTAAGTCGAGGGGCAACTCCCCTCGCCACCGAGCGGATCTCCCTCGTCGGCCGTAAGCCGAGAGGCAACCTCCCTCGCCACCGAGCGGATCTCCTTCGTCGGCCGTAAGCCGAGGGGCAACCCCCCTCGCAGCCGAACGAACGGATCGGTCAAAGAGCTGGGGCAACCCCCCCAGTAGGCTGAGCACTCTTTCATCGGCCGTAAGCCAAGGGGCAACTCCCCTCGCCACCGAACGAATCTCCTTCGTCGGACGTAAGCCGAGGGGCAACTCCCCTCGCCACCGAGCGGATCTCCTTCGTCGGCCGTAAGCCGAGGGGCAACCCCCCTCGCGACCGAACGAACGGATCGGTCAAAGAGCTGGGGGCAACCCCCCCAGTAGGCCGAACACTCCTTCGTCGGCCGTAAGCCGAGGGGCAACTCCCCTCACAACCGAACGAACGGATCGGTCAAAGAGCTGGGGGCAACCCCCCAGTAGGCCGAGCACTCCTTCGTCGGCCGTAAGCCGAGGGGCAACTCCCCTCGCCACCGAACGAATCTCCTTCGTCAGCCGTAAGCCGAGGGGCAACTCCCCTCGCCACCGAACGAATCTCCTTCGTCGGCCGTAAGCCGAGGGGTAACTCCCCTCGCCACCGAACGGATCTCCTTCGTCGGCCGTAAGCCGAGGGGCAACTCCCCTCGCAACCGAACGAATCTCGGACCGACGATCTATCGTCACTAGCCAACTCCGCAGGATGGACCAAATTCTACAGAAAGAGCAACTTCTTCCCCATTATACTACATCTCCCGACCTCTACCTCAACAATGGTAGAGCTCAGAAGATGGGGGCAATTGTTACGACTACTTTGACCGGGTCCGGAGGAGCCAAGTCAACCACGACCAGTCAACCAGCCAAACTACGGCCTCGGGCTCCGGCCCAAGGATCTTACAGGCGGGTCGCGTTTCTCCACCCACGACGAAGGCCCAAGAGATTGCACGCTTCTGTAGCGGAGGAAATCGGGGCCCAAATCGAGGGAGCCTTCGCCAAATATGGCAGCCGCCCCATGCCATCATGATCCGCCAATTATGGCAGCCACCTTCATGGCTCGCCAAATATGGCAACCGACTTCATGGCCAGGCTTAATGGCCATCATTCCCCCGTCAATTATGGCAATCACTCATGGCCATGACTCCACCTTCATGACGTCATCAAGTGGGCGCAATTAGAGGGGGTCAACCCTTCCTCATTTGCACGACCCCATGAATGGCGGCCATAATGTCACGTCATGGCACATGATGAGCATGGTTCGTCTATATGAGGAGGGGGCGGGCGTCATTTGGAAGAGGCCGGATCTTGACCACCTACAACGGAGGTACCTCATACTCCCATCTTACACCTTCTTCCACCTTGAATATTTCTCCTCCAAAGCTCGGCCCGAGGACTCGAGTATCGGTCTCTCCGTGAGCCATACTCGATCCCACCGAGCACTTATCAGGCCAGATCTAACTTTGGCATCGGAGGGGCTTCGGTCGGAACCAAGGTCCGACCCCCCTGACGAGCTCTCTCGTCTATTCAGGTCCAGGAGTTCCAGCAACGCCGAGGCTACCCCTCGGCATCCTTCCAGCCGGAGCCGAGCGCCCTCGTCCCCGACCTCGTTCGTCTCCTCCGTCACGAGGACGTCGCTCTGCCGAGGATACCCCTCGCCGAGCCGACGCGAGGATCCGCGCGCCCCGCTGCGAGCGACTCTACCTTCAACCGATCCCGGAGGCTGTCATCTCGCCGAGGCTACCCCTCGGCCCGCCAAAGAACGGAGCCGCGCCTTTCCGCTCGAGCGAACGCGCCGTCAGTCGACCCCACCGGTCATCTCCGTCTCGAGCGACAGCCACGACAACTCGGGGGTCCCGCGCGTCCCCTCTTTGACCGCGTTGACCACGCACCCTCCATACTATTAATGTGTTCTGCGAAAATTAGCAGAAACAGGGGGAAAGGGGGGAAATTGAATATTGGTATGAGGAAACATATGGGAAGAAATTTAAAATTTTGAAACTTTGAAACCTATTGGCTTTGAAATCGAGAGACATAAGGCCTCTCTCTAACAATATTACAATTCAGTGTGTTACTTTCTGGGCAATATTTTTGGTTTTTCCAACCGACTTATTTTTGTTTGTTATTTCTTTTCAGGTATTACAGGGACTGGATAAGTGAGACACAGTCCCGAGCTATAGAGGAAGAAGAGAGTTGCTAAGGTTGTTTCAGGAAGAACTTTCACAGACCCAAGGTATCCATGGATGATGGTAAGCTGCCACTTTGATTTTTGGATCATCCTTACTTTCTGTTAAATCGCTTTTATGGGTTTTGATTTATGTGTTTGTTTGGATGTGAGTATGAGTTTGTGGGCTTTGATTTATGAGTTTGCTTCAGGTTGGTTTTGATTTTCGAATCTTTTTTGTGGTAGAAAAATTTTATCTTGCTGTATTTGTATGGAGTTTGTGTAATCAAAATTTGGGTGGCATATATTTCCAGCAAATTTTATAAATTGAGGTGGCATATATGGATGATGACAAAATCATGATGATGTATTGGTGGATGTAAATGATGGTGTATTGGTGGTGGTTTTTTTCGAGGAAATGAGATAGACTTGGGTGTTATCATGATGAATTTAATGGGGTTGATACACATTGTACTTGCACACGAGATGTTTAATGTAATGCCTCAATAATATTTAACTGGAATTTTTGACTTAGGTATGATTTCTTGCTTCTAATCAATGGAGTCCATGGAAAGAAAATTCTTTCAAGAATAGTTTAAGATAAGTGGACCCTCTACCCCCTTTGTTGTTTGTATTAGCTACTAATACTTTCACACACAAATTTTATATATCCTTTCTATAATAGAACTTTGAGTTAAGTATATAACACTTCATTGTTTTGTAAATATGGGGATGATGAATCAATTCATCTCAAATTGGTGTTGTATAGATTCAAGTTAGCCTCTAGACTTAACATTAACTCGGTTATTTGTCTGGAAGAAGATTCAGATAGGTGGGAGAATATTGCAAATAACATGAATTACTAGAATATCGACCATCATCTATAGCACTTTGGGATGAAATGTTACATGCATTTTCATGTACATTGGATGGTATGGGGATGTTATGACATTTCGATTCTCATGTACATTGGATCGTTGTCTATGGTATTGTAGTTATGATGTCTTTTTTGTAGCATAATTTTTTTCATTGGAGTATAGCAGCAGTATATCTGGTTGTGCCTTCAAGCATTTATCTATTTCCAACACTAGGGCTATTCGAACACAAAACTGATGGTATTTTATCAGTGATGCCTGGTGTTTTTTAAGATAAACCAATTCAAGTAGTGAACATTTTGAGAAGTGAAAACGATCCCACTCTTGCTTGATCCTTGAACATTATTTAACTCTAATATTTGTTATGTTATCTTCATCCATCACATGGGGGTTTTGGTTTTTCATTTAGGTTTTTTTTCCTGTTTTAATCATTCATTTAAGATTTTTGTTGTGAGTGCTTCCTGTATATGTTTTTCATTTTGCCTAATGATTTCTTTTGTTCTATGTAGCATGGAAATGGTTGCCAATTTAGGCTTTCCTTGGGTTATCCTTATCCTTGCCATTCTGAAATAAGTGCTCTGTTGGGTGAATCAAATGAGGTAACTTCTTAGCCTATGTATTTTTTATAACAGAGTACAATGTACATAAATTAGCTCCTAGACTTTGTGAATCCCATAGTATTGTTAAACTTATAAGACAGTCCATTTAGATTTTTATGTGATGATAGCTTGAAGGCTTTCATTGATCAATTCCTCATGGGTTGAGGAAACCTGAGAATGGTTTGCAAGTTCACATATTTTAAGTGGAATGTCTATGGTTTGCATATGTTGTAACTTTCAGTTGTTAATATTTAAACAAACTATTCTCTGTTTTTAATGCACTAAACATCAAAGTTTCTGCAAACCATGGTTTTTTTATTTTTTAATGCCCAGAATCGTTGCATTTGTTTTTTTCGGGTCTTTTTTTTATTTGGGCTAAAGCTCTTTGTTTTTTGAATCGTTATACAATCTACCAGGTCAGATACAATCTACTAGGCCACCAAGTTGAGGTCAGATACAATCTACCAGGTTTTAGCTAAATTTTTAGCTATATGCAAGTATCCATAGGAGCATCATCTGCTGTTGCTTCTCATTGATATTTTGATATTTTGCATCACATGCTTCTCCATGATAGCTAACTGGGAAAAAAAATCTGCATGCTTCTCATTGATATTTTACTGAGAACACAAGCATCAAATTAATGAAAAAAGAAGGATTCATTGGTGAAGTATCAAAATGAAGTTTTTCTTCATATCTGAAGCCGGTGGCATAGATATGTGCAGCTGTTGGCAAGGAATATGTTGGCATGGCCCATGAAGCTGTTGGCAAGGCATGTATATTTGAAGCTTTTACTCATATTTTACTCATATCATGTCATTTTCTCTTAACAGAAAAGATGCAACCTTTGTTTAGTTTTTTTGGCTTTCAACGAGTTTTCATCGAGAATTCAAAATTTTGAAATGTATACAGATTGTTAATCTCCATGTCATTTTCGCTCAACAGAAAAGATGCAACTTTTGTTTAATTTTTTTTGGCTTTTAGCCAGTTTTCATTGAGAATTCGAAATTTGGTTATGTAAACAAATTGTTAACTTCAATTACATGCTCAACAAATTAGTTGTGAAATCAAAGCCTACTATACTATGGTGTTACAAGGAGAAGCTCGAGGTTAGTGGGTGAGCGTTTTTTTCTCTACTTAAATTCGTTGGCTTTTTACAATTAACATTTCTTCAAACAAAAATTGTTGTCTTCTCAAATTGTTTACAGCAACATTTGTGTTTTTATGCTCTTAGCTATTTCCATTTTTTCTTGCTTCATAAATCCTCTTTTTTACATATTACAATTTGTAAAAATACAAGTGGTAGTGTGCAAGAATGGTTTTCAAGCTTCCATTCAATGTAAAGCTTTGGGCTAACTATTAACATTTTTGTATTCTATGATGCATTATTTCCTTTTCTTTTGCTCTTTTTAGTTTTTAGTTATTCATGCAGGTAATTGGGAGATAATGTAGTTCTTCCATGGGATCCAGTTTGCAATTGATCATTGGTGCTTCCAAAAGCTTTCACTTTCACTTTTCAAGCTTTTTAGTAGGGGAATGGTGTACATATCTCATGATTTGTGTACAGAAAATCACATTTTGAACATTGAAATTTGTAGGGAGGTGCGGTATGCAGAATGTTTTTGACAAGTGTCCTTATTGGAGTAAAGATTATATCTCAGTGCAGCGTCGAATGTTCTACATGAGTTGTTATTATTTTTGATCTTTTTACCACTTTGTGTGTTTCACAGTGTTTCGTGATTAGTTCTGCTCTATGCATGAATAGCAGTCCGTGTGTGCTGCTTTATTTATTAAAAGCATCCATTTACAGACACAATTAGGGGTGGCACATAGAGATTTTGATTACTAAATATTAATTACTCCAGCGATTCTTTTCCATTTGTTTGCAAGGCTGTGATGGGTTCGGGGAGAGCAAGAGTCAAGGGATTTATCTTTCTGGGGCCACAGAGGTGAGGCAGAACTTTTTGATGTTATATATGTCTTTCCATGCTATCTGGCCTTCCAGTTATCGTGAGTTTCAAACCTAGATGGTCAAATTTATTAAGCATCCTTAATTGATTATACCATTTTTCTTATATCTATATTTGATTATGTACTACAGGGTAAGGAGGTTTAGCTTATGTGAACCTCTTGAACATGAGCAAAAGGAATTAAAAAAAGGTGCGGATTTGTTCTTCCCATATGTTGACCTCTTGATTTTAGAGTAAACGTTTTTATGGCTCGAGCAAATGATTGTTAGGTTTAGCATTCTGCTACAAGTGTCACTCTAGCTATTTCTTCTTTGGTGGCTCACAATAGTCACAAACATCACTAGGAGATCATTATAATGCAAGATCGATTAGAAGTTAATTGGTTTATTGGATTAGCATTGCAACTTCTAGAAAGGAATTTATGCTGGCAAAGGAATTTATGCAGGTGAGGATGCAATTCATATTCCAGGCATAGCAGGCAACTCATATTTGATAGGGGAAAGTAGCTGGAGTCAGCCGTTCATATTCAGAATTGGATGCAATTCATATCGAATTTATGCAGGCAAAGGAATTTATGCAGGCAAGGATGCAATTCATATTCCAGGCACAGCAGGCAACTCATATTCTGAAAAGTAGCTGGAGCACAGCAGGAAAGTAGCTGGAGTCAGCCGTTCAAATTCAGATATGGGAAATTAAGACAAAGCATATCTCTCCGATGAAAGTAGCTGGATACTCATATTCTGAATATGAACTGCTATCAAATACGACCTATCAAATATGAGTTGCCTGCATGAATTCTATCTTAAGACTGCGCTAATTCTAAGAAAGACAAGGTTGCAACTTCTAGAAAGGATCTAAAAATAAGTTTATTGGTTGTCCACAACAAAGTATCCGAAATAACTGTTAGGCTTTGAACGCAAATTATTCATGTATATATTTTCCTGAGGGAAAAAATCTGGGATGAAATGACCATCTGAAGTTCACACTGGATCCTTTTTTTAATCTAAACAACTGATCTGCCATTAGCATTAAGATACCAGGTAATAAATGTTTTTTCTATGCGATATCTTCTATGTACAAAGATGATTGAAGCAAATGCACCATCAGCCACCAACAGATATAAGGTTCCCTTTCATTTTGTAGCTACAGGAAAAGAACCATTACACTTCATATTTTATGTGATTTGCTGTCACCATGAACAACAACGGCATTTTAAGATAGAATTAGTTCAGTCTTTTTAGGAGAATTCTGTTTACTATTATAGGCCGATGAATGTTTAGCATAGCAGACTTATGTTTCCAGCTACAATGGAAAGACAGTAATATGGTTTATGTCAAAGATATCCTCTCTCATCCTTCATACCCTCAAATTCTAGACAGCCAATACATGTTTCTAACCCTTTCTCTTCCTTGCTAGAAACCCATACTTCTTTAATCCATTGAAACTTAACCCACAAAACTACATCAACTATGCAAGCATTCAGAATAGCCTTATCATTTATCAATAAAGCCTAAAGAGCCATATTTTGATGAAAGTTGCAGAGTTTGATATTCTACAAATGATTTGATTTCATTTGCTGAAGTACATTAGATATTCTACAAATGTGTCCTTGAGTAACTTTTTATCCTGTCATACATGCCGAGTTTGCTTAAACCAGATTTGAAGAGTATTAATGGGCTACTTCACGTCTAAGGCCATATTTCTTGCATTTTTGGCTTAAACCAGATTGCTTAAACCAGATTTGAGCTATATTTGTGTGATTTCTCACGAATCTCCTCAGTTTCTTGCATTTTTTGGCGGCGATGAAGGGAATGAAGCCGAAGGCTAGCACGTCCAAGGCCGACGACAACAAGCGAGTAATTTTCTTTCGGCCGCTCTTTTCTACTTTTCATCTACGGTTTGGGTTTGTAAATGGGGATTTTTGTTCGTGGATTGCAGGTTGGTGTGAAGAAAGTGGCGAATAAGCCCACGGATAAGGTGAAGAAGAAATTGATGAATATACTATCTTTCCATGTTGGATTGCTGAGTGATGGCTTGCTCAACAAAGAAAGTGAAGAAAGAAACAAAGAAAGTGAAGAAAGAAAGTGGTGGCGGCTTACTTCAATATAAGCTCGAGAAGGAAGTGAAGAAAGTGTCAATCCCCATTTGTATAATAGATTTTATTTTGTTATTTGTGCATTTTTTGCCTGCTCATATCCAATAGAAAGAAAGATGTTATTTTGTTTTGCCCAGTTGTATAAAGAAAAGAAAGGGGTTTGCACAACAATTTTATTTTGTTATTTGCCTGTTTTGACGTAGTTTGGAGTAAAACTGTACATACCTCAAATTAATATCCTAATTATGCTTATTCTGAATCAAGAAAACTAATTTGAACTTCATTTTGTTGTGTTTTTTCCCTGTTTGGGCTTGGGATTGTCTTTTTTTTCCCTGTTTGGGCTTGGGATTGTATGATGCATTAAGGTTATGTATGAATTAATAAGGTTCAATAAACAGATTGGGATTGTATGGAATTGTAGTTTAATGTTTAAAATGTTCCATATTTGATGGAGTAATGTTAGGGAACTGACATTTGTATTTGCACATTAGATATGCACATCCCTGGAGTCATTGTGTAGTATTTGGGAGGAAAGATAAACAAATTTATATCCTACTTATGTTAATTCTGAATTCGAATTTTGACAACTGATTCAAATTTCATTTTGTGTAGTTTGGTCTAAAAATATTCTCTTTTTTCTGATTTAGTTTTCTAATTGTGTGATGAAGTTGTGTACTGGTCGGCTTAAAATAACATGTATGTTTTAGTTTTATGTTTAACGAGATTGATATTTGGTGGTGTCATGACATGGGAATTGACATTTGTACATGAAACATAGAGATACATAATCCTGGAGTCATTCAGCAATATTAAGGAGTAAATATATGTGGAGCTCTTATGATATTCTTTTTATGGAAGTATTTTAGACGATGTGGATCAGCAGGAGTAGCTTGGAGTCCGATCCAGGAGAGCTTATGGTTTCAATGAGTTACACGAAAATGTCATGTAAGTGTTTATCTTATCGGTGACTGTTGGGAAATGAGAACAAGACTTGCATCCTTTGTGCAAAGGTTGTTATGGTGAATTTACCATCAGCTTACAATGAGAATTTGGCGAATAATGCTATAATGGCTGGAGGTGGTTGTATATGTGCATAACCAATTAATGAAGTTCCTGATATCAAAAGGTGTCGGACATGTTTGAAGTCATCAGTTGCGATTCAAAAAGTGCTATGATGAAGTGTACATTCTATTTGCCCAGCGAAGCGATATATTTAAGGGATGAAATGCGACAGCTGAGATAGAATCTTGAGGATTAATGGGTATGATGAGAGTTTGTGAAAATTTAGGAGAGGAAACTAAAATTTTGGGAAGACTAAATCTAAAGAGAACTAAAATTTGAAAGGAATTAAATTTTTTGGTGGAATTAAATTCTCTGAGGGGAACTAAAATTTGAAAGGAACTAAAATTTTTGGAAAATTTTAAGGGGAAATAAGTCTGGAGAGAACTAAATTTTGTGGGAACTAAAATTTCTGGTGAACTAAATAACAGTTATTGCATTTTAATTATTACTGTTCGTTAACAATTAGGGGATACAAGATTTTGAGGAGAGAATGTTTTAAATGACTAGGGAAACTAAATTTTGGGGACAGTTAACATTGTGGGGAGTAAATAACAATTATTACGCTTTAATTATTGCTGTTTCTTTAAAATTATGGGATCCAAGATTTTGAGGGGGGTTATTATAACTGAACCGTGCCCTAAGGGCACGGGTTATGACTAGTCTATTATATAAAAGAGGGATGTTATCAAGAGAAATTGGATAAGAGAATTTGGATATGAGAAATTGGATAAGAGAATTTGGATATCTATTATATAAAAGAAGGATGTTATCAAGAGAAATTGGAAATTGGAAAAGAGATATTGGAAAAGAGAAATTGGAAAAGAGAAATTGGATAAGAGATATCTATATTATAAAAGAGGGATGTTATCAAGAGAAATTGGATAAGAGATATTGGAAAAGAGAAATTGGATAAGAGATATCTATATTATAAAAGAGGGATGTTATCAAGAGAAATTGGATAAGAGATATTGGAAAAGAGAAATTGGATAAGAGATATCTATATTATAAAAGAGGGTTGTTATCAAGAGAAATTGGATAAGAGATATTGGACAAGAGAAATTGGATAAGAGATATCTATATTATAAGAGATGGATGTTATCAAGAGAAATTGGATAAGAGATATCTATATTATAAAAGAGGGATGTTATCAAGAGAAATTGGATAAGAGATATTGGACAAGAGAAATTGGATACGAGATATCTATATTATAAAAGAGGGATGTTATCAAGAGAAATTGGATAAGAGATATTGGACAAGAGAAATTGGATAAGAGATATATATATTATAAACGAGGGATGTTATCAAGAGAAATTGGATAAGAGATATTGGACATGAGAAATTGGATAAGAGATATCTATATTATAAGAGAGGGATGTTATCAAGAGAAATTGGATAAGAGAAATTGGATAAGAGAAATTGGATAAGAGATATCTATATAATAAGAGAGGGATGTTATCAAGAGAAATTGGATAATAGATATCTATATTATAAAAGAGGGATGTTATCAAGAGAAATTGGATAAGAGATATTGGACAAGAGAAATTGGATAAGAGATATCTATATTTTAAAAGAGGGATGTTATCAAGAGAAATTGGATAAGAGATATTGGACATGAGAAATTGGATAAGATATATCTATATTATAAAAGAGGGATGTTATCAAGAGAAATTGGATAAGAGATATTGGACAAGAGAAATTGGATAAGAGATATCTATATTATAAGAGAGGGATGTTATCAAGAGAAATTGGATAAGAGATATATATATTATAAAAGAGGGATGTTATCAAGAGAAATTGGATAAGAGATATTGGACAAGAGAAATTGGATAAGAGATATCTATATTATAAAAGAGGGATGTTATCAAGAGAAATTGGATACGACATATTGGACAAGAGAAATTGGATAAGAGATATCTATATTATAAAAGAGGGATGTTATCAAGAGAAATTGGATAAGAGATATTGGACAAGAGAAATTGGATAAGAGATATCTATATTATAAAAGAGGGATGTTATCAAGAGAAATTGGATAAGAGATATTGGACAAGAGAAATTGGATAAGAGATATCTATATTATAAGAGAGGGATATTATCAAGAGAAATTGGATAAGAGATATTAGACAAGAGAAATTGGATAATAGATATCTATATTATAAGAGAGGGATGTTATCAAGAGAAATTGGATAAGAGATATCTATATTATAAAGGAGGGATGTTATCAAGAGAAATTGGATAAGAGATATTGGACAAGAGAAATTGGGTAAGAGATATCTATATTATAAAAGAGGGATGTTATCAAGAGAAATTGGATAATAGATATTGGACATGAGAAATTGGATAAGCGATATCTATATTATAAAAGAGGGATGTTATCAAGAGAAATTGGATAAGAGATATTGGACAAGAGAAATTGGATAAGAGATATCTATATTATAAAAGAGGGATGTTATCAAGAGAAATTGGATAAGAGATATTGGACATGAGAAATTGGATAAGAGATATCTATATTATAAAAGAGGGATGTTATCAAGAGAAATTGGATAAGAGATATTTGACAAGATAAATTGGATAAGAGATATCTATATTATAAGAGAGGGATGTTATCAAGAGAAATTGGATAAGAGATATCTATATTATAAAACAGGGATGTTATCATGGGTTTTTGGATAAGAGAATTCGGATAAGAGATATTGGTTATGTGTATTGTTGTAAGTGGATATGTGTATTGTTACATATGAGATAATGGATAAGAGATAATGGATAAGAGATTTTGGTTATGTGTAATTGGGTGTGTTGTTTATATAGATTTTGTATATGGGGTATGAGAAATTGAGATATGAGAAATTGAGATAAGATAAGAAATCAAATCATTTTGTATTTAAATTCACATATGAGAGGGAAAAAATTTGATCACATCACATATGAGAGAGAACCCCTCCAACCTCACAATCTCGCGTTCCTTCCTCTCCCCTCCAACCTCACAATGCTCCCAGCACACCGTTGATCACGCGCCTCCCTCTCCAATCTCATCATCGTCCCCAGCCTCCGTCTCCATTCTCTCACGAACCCATAAAAACCCTAGATCGGGCTCCCTCCCACTCGCGACAGCCCACCCTTCCCCTTGCGCTCCCCTCCCCTCTCCTCTCAAACTTTTCGATCAAAGGTGAGATCTTGGGTTTGGGTTAAGTAATTTTGTTTCAATATTAATTAATTTAGGGTTTTAGTGGGTTTTTTGAAATGGGGTTTTGTGAGGATGATGAGTTCTTGCAGAAATTTTACTCATTTTTATCGGTGTTGAAAATTTTAGGGTTGGTATTTGAAGATGGGTATCTCAGAAGAGGATGATGAAGACGATGATCTTGAATCCTAGAGGCAGAGATTTTGGCCATTGGTTAAGTTCATTAGTTCATTTGGCCAAACAGACGGTTTGTAAATCTCTACAATCCTACTTACAAGTTCTTACATTTCTTCTGAAAAGTTGCGATTTTTTTTCGTATACTTATAATGAGCAGGTGTAGGTCACAATGGCAGTGCATATCTGGGGACATATACACGAAGACCGGTGATCTAACATTTGTTAATGACTCATTTCATGCATTGCTGAAAGAACACAAGTTCTGAAATTTAGGTGCTCTCTGTTGATTCACTCTTTATATTTTGCTTAAATCGAATTTCTAATATCAGCTATTTTGCAGTTGATTCACTCTCAGTTGATTCACTCTGCTTATTTGGAGCCAAAATCTCATGAAAGGAAGCATCAAGAATCTTAGCCAGCTAATTGATCCATTTAAGTCGAAGGTAAGTTTTTGTTTTCCATTTGAATTTTTTTACATTTGTCTAAATTGGTCATGCTCATTGTTCATTCTTTATTTCCGAAATTTTGGTGGTTAGCTAGGCATAATGTTGATGCAATTTTTGTGTTCTGATATTAGCCACAAAAAATATAGAGTCACATGTATTTGTCTAGCAGTCTTATTGCTTGCTATTTGCCAGAAGTACATGCTTGATATCGAGAAGTGGTAACCAGCCAACAAAGTTGTAGTTATAATAAAACACATATGCATGCCTATACTGTGTTTTCTGCAAATCTTTAGAAGTTCCAGTGTGGTGAATGTACTTTCTGACTTGAAAATTCAAGCTGATTGGGTGAACACATTGTTTTCTACCATCTGTATAAATAAACAAAAGTTGATCTAGCCATACATTTTCCCTAAAAATACTGCGGTGCCTCTGCCTGTGCCATGGAGACTATTATCAAACATCAAGAATCCAAGAATCCATACATAGCATGCTTAAAAACATATACATTCCAGGTCCATTGCAAGACCATGTGAGCTATATTTGCCAACCTGAAACAAATGAAATCATAATTCCCATAGGAAATTCACAGAATATATCTCAACTTCATACTATGGAATAACCAGTAATAAAAATAAATAGAACAATATAGGTCCAGTCAGATTCCATTGCCCGACATTTTTTCATTACTACAATATTGTTTTTGATTCATTTATAATGCTATACATGTATGCTAAATATCCCGAGAAACATAAGCCAACCTCACTGTTTTTTATTTTTGTGTTAATTTGGGACTAAAGCTGTGTGTAAAACATCCAAGTTTCTTGGTCCAAGTAAAACATCCAAGTGAGGGGGTTGATCAAAAATACATATTTAGTTAACAACCACATTATCCTCTTTCATTTTGATATTTTAGTTTATACATTCAGTAACATTATCATGAAAAAACTGGATACTTAGTTGATGGTAGATGGTGACTTGCAAGATCCAAGTGTGAGGGTTACTTGCAGCATATTATTCATACATGATATTTAACATACATGCATGATACATTGTTATTCATACATGGTCCAAGTAAAACATGACTTTATCCCTTGCAATTTTTCAGTTCTTATATTTCCTTTTAAGAAATTTCTTTCTTTTTGCCTCATTACACATCCTTACTGGTACCCATGTTTTTTGTATAGATTGGTAGTTTATGTAAAAGATTTACCGAAGGATGTGAATCATGATCAGCTGAGGAAGCTGTTTGAGCACCATGGTGGATAACCAAGGTGGTGCTTCCCCAGCCAAATCTGGACATGAGAAGAAGTTTGGCTTTGTGCACTTTGTAGAGCGCTCAACTGCCATGAAGGCACTAAAGAACAGTGAGAGATATGAGCTAAATGGTAATTTATTAGCCACAGTAAATTTTATGATCGAAGCATGCGACAACCTCTCAAAAGCCCTTTGCCTATGCCGTTTCTTTTGTCTCTTCGTATGAATAGGTGACGTACTCGAATGTTCTCTTGCAAAACCACCAGCAGCTGAGAAGAAAGTTGAGACATGATCTAATTCTCAAAAGGGAGCCCTTCTACCTAATTTTGCTCCCCGTGGATATGGTTTCATGGGAGGTGCCTATGGTGCTATTCCTCCAGGTTTTGTATCGGTATGATGTGGCTTTATGTTTTCATCACGGAAATGCATAAATGTAGCAAACTTAAGTTGATTCACATCATGCTGATGTTTTTCTTTCAGCCTATGATATATGGAAGAGGGCAAACTCCTGGTGGCATGGAATGGTGCCAATGATATTACCAGATGGACGCATTGGATATGTTTTGTGAGTATAAAGCAGTTTAAACTTGGGGGCATTATTATTAGGACTGCCATTTCTCTCATTTTAACGAAAGCCACACTATAAGATGACATGAGCAATGCATGCCCATGCTTCGTATGAGTCCCAGCATGCACTTGCAAGTCATTACGAAGGTGTACTTAGGTGCATCTGCATGGTGACGTGAGCCCTACTCATTTATCCACTTAACCTATCCTCCAATGTACGGTGTCACTTGATAGTGTAGTATCCACCTAAAATTAGAAGATCCTCCAGTGTACGGTATGTTGGGGTTTTCTGAGCCTTACTTTTGATTCCATATTTGTTAGCAATGTTCTATTATATACTAAACCACGAGAAATTATGAATGTTTTGCATTTTGCACTGAAATATTCTGAGTTAGTATGATGAGTTGCCATCATGTCTGAAGCTTTGATATTTGAAATCCAGGTTATTCCGACGACAACAACAGCTGATGAGCTTAAAAATATTGTTTTATTGGCTTTTCAAACCATGGACAAGATTGTCCGAGGTTATTTTTCCTATATAACTGAGATAGAGACTACTACTTTCACAGACTGTGTCAAGTTCCTAATCACATTCACTAAAAGCATATTTAATAATGATGTCAGCCTTAATGCTATTGCATTTCTTTGATTCTGTGCTGTTAAACTTGTAGTAGGAGTCATCTGCTATGACAAGAACATGGAGTGCCATTCAGAAAATAGAAAAGCTGTGAGGTTCAGTCCTAATTTGCACTCCATTTTTGAACTTACATATATTATTTTCTTGCCACATGCTGGTGACTTTTTATGTGTTTATTTTGTTGTCTTTGATTACTTCTTTTGGCAGTGAATAATTTCATTTTTTTGTTTGAATGTCCATATGCCATTATATCCATTGCTATTGAAGATGATAATTTTGTTTGGATATTGCAATATAGGGTATCCTGTCAAAAATACAATTCTGTTTGGATATGTTGTTTGTTATTTCAAATTTTCAAATTTTCAATTTGCATTATCCAAACAGACTAAAAACAGACTAATTTTAAATTTGCATTATCAATTTTAAATTTTCAATTGCTACTGAAGATGATAATTCTGTTTGGATATGTTTTTTGCATTATTCAATTTTCAAATTATTGGATGGATGTTGTGTTGGGAATTCAAACCTGTCAACGTGACTAAAAACCCCAACAATTAATTCAAATGAGTGAATTTGACGTACAATTTGAATTCACTCAAAATTCAGTAATGTGATAAACTAACCTGTGATAAACTAATAATTTCAGTAATGTGATCAATTTTTGATGAGTTAATTTCATATAAAATTCACTTCAAATTTGACTTGAAATTGATCACTTTACTGTGATAAATCAAATTTGAAGTGATAAATCAAATTCACTTTACTGTGATCATTGATAAATCAAATTTGAAGTGATAATCTATTAGTGAATTGATTTGACTTACAATTTGAAGGGAATTTGATTTATCATAAGTTAGACTAATAGATTATCACAGTTTGGAGTTTATCACATGTTTATCACATTACTGTGATCAATTTTATTTGAAGTGAATTTAAGTTTATCACAAGTTAAAAAAACCAATAATTAATTTCAGTAATGTGATCAATTTTTGAGTTCAATTTGGTACTGGATGAACTTTTGAGTTCATTTTTTGAGTTCAATTAGTTTCGTTTTGTTTTCAATAATGTGATCAAAATATCAAATTTCAGTAATGTGATCAAAACATCAAATTTCAATTACAGCATGTACTTTGCTCATTAACATATGGTCGGAACTTACTTGAGTCATCAAAAACAACATTAGACTATATCCAAGGGTTGTACCCTGCTTGAATTGAGCTTAATTATGTTCATATCACAGTTCTTCCAGTTGAATCATGCTTTTCTTCCGGAAATTTGAATGCATTATTAGATCTCAGTGACAGCTTGCTTTTCCATTACCTTCGGAGAATTGTAAATCATGTGATAATTGGGGAAGTTACTGATCTTGATATTTAATTTTTGGAAAGATATGTTTATATTGATTCTGTTGAGTTGGTTTATGTTACATACATCTTTGGATATAGTCTGTCATAATCCAAAGACAACAATAACTATCAGTGTAAATATTCAATTCCCCCCATGAAATATGAATACTTTCCCATGAAATATGACTAATGCGGTTAAAGCACATCCCAGTTTACTCCCAGTATTTTGATAACATGCTTACTCCCAGTTTGAATTTTGAATTTTTTAATTTCATTTTTTGATTTCATACATTCATTTCTAAATTTAGTTGTCCCGTCTATTTCTTGATTTCATTTTTTCCCCTTCTATATATTGCATTTTGAATTTTTTTTCTACAGATTTAAGAAGTACGTCATCAACTACGATAACTTTGAATAGCATTAGAATTCATATTGATTGTTATATACCAATAAATTCATGTGGAAATCATGTTGATAGAAACATCAAATTCTTCCAGACATCATTTTTAGATTTTTTGGTTTGAGATTTTTTTGTTGAATGCTTATTATGTTAAATGCTTATTATACACCTTTCACAGGCTCCAGCTTTTTTTGTAGATCAGCATCTATCCCCTTTCCTTTATTCATTTTTTCTTCTTCTTCTTCTTCGTACTTTTATTTTATTTTAAATGCTGGTTCTATGCTACAGACTCCAAACTCCACAAATAGTCTTTGTGGATACAAGATTTCACTGATAGGTCTAGCATATGTATACTATTTTATGTATTTCATGTCTATTAATTGTTATATTTTTAAAATTTTTCTTACCATCTAAAGGTAATTCTACTCATCTTTGACGTTATTTTCATGTGGCAGTATTAACATTTTACTGTGGACATGCTTTATTCATTTTAATGTTGGTAGCTGCTGTTTCATATCACTGGTTGCAAGAAAATACTTGATTCAAAAGTAAACATCAGATTATGACCAAAAACTTAAGGAATATAAATCTTAATGGGAAATTTTTTTAATTGTATGTTTATGGAAGCTTGAGTGCTAATTGGGTTGAGCTTGGATGCAGATTTAGAATGAGTATGGGCTGGAGAGTAGAGAATTCGGGGTTGCCGGCCATTCTTATGTGAATTGGGCTGCCAAGCTGGCGGTCGGAATGTACATCGGCGTCCCTTGGGTGATGTGCAAGGAAGATGATGCCCCAGATCCAGTGGTATGAGATTAAGACTGATTATCTTCTAAATTTAATCTATGTAGCTATAGCTCAGCTTATTTCTACACATTGAAATGAGTTGAAAAGTAAAATAATGATATCTATATATATATCATGTATCAATTTTTATGATTACAGTTTTGAATATGAACCTTTTTTATATATGAACCTTTATTCTATTAATTTATATGATTGCACCTAGGAGAAGAAGGTTAAGAAGGGGAAGAGGTTAAGAAGGGGAAGAGGCCATGTCCAATAGACCCAGGAGAAGAAGGTTAAGAAGGGGAAGAGATTTTTTTGTATCAATTTATATGATTACAATTTGAAAATATTTATAGGGCCACACTGTTTGAGTCCAAACTGTTCTTTACATTTCTTTATATTTTGTTGGATAATTTCAGAAGTATTTTTGCAGTATCACTTTCTCCTGTTTTCTTCCTCCATCCACTTAATATGATGTCAAAAAATGAAAGGGGGAAAATATACTTACAATAACAAGTAACAAAAGCATAACATGATTTGTGACATACTTCGCAACATTGGTTGACTGCATGACAAGTTGAGTTGATAGGATGACACATCTAAGGGATAAGTTTGTCATCGATACAATAAAAAAGGTTAGACAACAAAATAAGAGTTCATTTAAATAGTTCCTGCAGTTTTTGAAGTTCACTGGTGTTTGCCACATCCATGACTTTCTATTATGGTTCTTACCTGCTAAAGTAGAATTATGTATAAGTTCATTCAGCTGACATGCTAGCAGTAACTTTGTTTCTACCAAGATTTGCAGTGTCAGTCAATTCTGAGGTGTATCTGGGAATATCATTTTGGATTTTTAGGTACCCAAGATGATACCAACCGGTATGACAACATGACCAGTATTACAGTAAACAGCCCTACCAAGCCAAATCTTATTTTCACTTTAAGTGTGTTTCCTAAATTTCTAAAAGAAAATGTGGTTGAACTATAAAAGCATTTCCTTTCTCTCACACTTTGAGAACCCTGACAACCCATGAAAATCATATCATTCTTTTGGTGTTAACTGTTTAATCCATTAATCTTCGTATCCCATTGATGTCAAAGTTATAGTGCATGTAGATATCTTTTAGTTAGTCCTAGACTGATGCAATGTTCTTTATAGATATCTTATTATTATTTTGTCCTAAAACTTTTGGCTGATGCAATGTCATGAGCTGAGCTGAAGAGAAATGTTTATGTTGTAACACAGTACCAATTTTTTAGTGGTTTACAACTTCTTTTTGTTCCATGTATTTTCAATGATTCTTTTTAATCAAATCATGTTTCACATTATGCAATATAATGTGGAAATTTATATCATGTTGATTTTGTGATAAAAAAGGAATCTTTGATGATAAATTTGTGAATTAATTGTAGGGATAAATGTTCAATTCTGAAGTGTGAGATTTCACAGGAAGTCGCATGCATTTCAACTGTATAGTTGTTTGATTGGGATCTTGGCACTTGCATTTAATTTCATACTATTTCTCTCATAAATGACTAAAAATAGTGGCTAAAAACTGCCATCCCTCACAAATCACTCACTCACTTTGCTACGATGAATTGACTACTGCTTCAAAGATATGATTTTCTTATAAAAAATTAATTAATTCATAGTTTTAGTTTGAGCATTTTTTATAAAACTTATATATTGTTTTTCTTAAATGCAAGGTTCTTGGAAGTAGTGACGTAATTATAGAGATGAAAGGGAGATGAATCCATCGACCAAGGGGAGTGATTTCTCTGAATACGAGGTATCCACTGGAAATTATTCATGACACACACACTTTCTATTTGTCTTCTCTTTATTTATGTCATTCTTTTGTTTTCCTCTCCATTTGTTATTATTTATTCAGATCAGGAGAAGCAGCAACCACTCGAGAATCCACTGAACTCCAATTTGAGTAAAGACGCTGATGGCGATGAGGAGTCTATTTGGAGTGACTAAGGGAATTCGTTGGATATCGATGATGTATGTTGAGATCTTTAGTTGAATCCATCACTTTATATGTACTAGGTTATGTAGTCCATTTGTATTACTGTTATAAACATAATATAATATTAACATATTTGATTTAAATGTTGAAGTTCTGAGATGAAGAATTATAAGTAGTGCATTGTTTCCATTGGTAGGAAACAAAGGAAATGTCATTATTATTAGATGAACATTCATAATGTGTAAAGTCTACTCAGGTTAGAGAACACATGCATATGCTTGGTCAAGCATTATCTCTCTTTGAATTCTTCCTTTCTGTAACTGCCTCTAGATGTTCCAATTAGAAAGAAATATGATTATATGACCCCCATTTTTTAATTTTTTTGGGGAAAAAGGTGGTGCTCGATGTGTATGCAAGTAAGAGGAAAGAGAGAAATTTTGTTTGCTTTTGGTGCTCACGTCTTGGGCTTGAATCGATGCAACTATGATTTTTTTGTTAAGCATTTGCCTTCAAATTGCCTGAAAATTGTTAAGCATTTACAGAAATGAGCATAGTAGATGGAAAATCCAAATGGTTGAACTAAAATCATACTTTAGCTTTCTATTTTGTCATTGTAGGGTAGAAACATTTATTTTTCGATTTGTTCTTATTTGTATGCTGGTTTATGGATGAAATACACTAAACCTAGCCTAAAGCTCTTCTTCCTTTGGGCATCCAATTTCTGGTCATCTTCAATAAGGTGAAATACACATACACGTTTATTACAACCATCACCTTTTACAATCGGCTAAGAGAGAATGACGTAGACATGCTCACTGATTTGTTTTTAAAACCTCTTTGGATCATATCATTATTTCTGTTTAATGCAGGTAGAACAAGGCTCTCGATCATTTGGATGTTGATGTAGAGGGGTTGAATTTCACAGTGAGAGGAGCATCCAGAAACTATTTTAATTTAAACAAGTAACCTGTTATAACCCTCAAGATGGAGAGTATCTTTATGCTTCCATTTTATTGATCACAGTTATCATTTTTGTACATAAATAGCGCACCCAAGATTTATTCATTGTGTTCATATTTCGTGTTTAGGAGTATAAACTTCTTAATTGCCAGGTGTTGTAAAATCGAGCTTATATTATGGTATGTATCTACTTTTAAATTTATGATGTGCTTTATAGTTGTTTCATTTTAAAAAACTTATGTGATATATTGGGGTAAAATGAAATATGCATGGGGTGATGTTAATGGAATGCAACAAATTTTACTAGGGTATATTATTAAAAATTTATTTTTATTTTGCATGTCCACATTTTCGTATCATATATACCCGATACTCATATCATTATCAGTGCAACATAGGCTGAATATATTCTGATCGAGGACTTTCATTGTCAAGGTATCAAAATGTCCTTTAAAAATGGTGGGTTTCTATGAATGTTCGAGTTTCTCTTTTAATAAATGTATTTTAAGATTGATCATTTGAAATTTGGTTTCTGTGGTCCAAATGCTTAGATAATATGTTACTTTTAAGTTGTCTTAATTTTTGAGTCACAAGCAGTATATATTATTTCTGCCAGTTTGATTAAGTTTGATTCTTATGCTTTTATGTTTGTGCTTTTCTAAATGAAAAGGACGAGCTTGATAAACGAGCAGTGTACCCTATATTTCTTTGCAATTATTTGTTTACTAATGAATTATAACTTAATCTTAGTTGCATGTGAAATATGTTGAAATGTAATTTCCTTCCTTATCTCCTTTTTTTACCTTAGAATGTTGTTTGAAGCCAAACACAACATGTAAGTGGATGGTATATTGTTGGGAAAAAAGAATATATGGACTGAAATTGTGAGAGCCCATATTATTTCTTTGTTGGTTTACATTACACAGGTTATTGGTTGCATTGTTGCTGTTTCATCAACCCTTCATTTGGGAAAGGCAGGTCCAACGATGCACAATGCTTCATGTATTGCATCTATCCTGGGGCAAGGTGGGTTGCGATAATATAAACTTCCTGACATGTAAATGGCTGAGAAATTTCATGTCGAGATAGACATGATTTATAACCTGTATGGCTGGTATTGGGGTTGTTGCTGCTTTCCGTGCCCCGGTGGGTTGGGTGTTGTTTGCTGTTGAAACTGTGTCCTTATGGTATATCTCACTACTTCACCAATTCACAGTGGTCTGCATTTACATCTTTTGGTTATGCTATTTGATAAAGCTTACCAGTATGTTTCAGAATTGTAGGCATGAATTAGATAAAATATTTTTAAATAGACATAACATCATCATTATTTCTAGAAAATAAACTATACAATGCTAGATTGATTTTGCATGGTTTAAAATATATCTTACACCCCCATCAAGTTGTAATAGTCAATATCTTTTTAGTTTCTGTAAATTAACTAGAAATTAATGTATACCACAATGTTATGTTTACTTCAAATAAGACAGGTAGGCTTTCTGGTTCAATAAATTGTAGTTTAAGTTTTTGGCTATCAATAATCTATAACTTCGGCCAATTAATACTTCCATTTTTCTCTCCCTTTTCTTTTTTAGATCTTCATTAGTTTTCATAAAGAAACCGAATCGTCGCATGGCTGCATTGTTTTGCCATGGAAGTGTACTTTGTAGTTATCAAATTGATTTTTATTTTGGTTTTTTACTAATCGAGTATAACCTCTGATGTACAGCTGCAGTTGCTGCTTATGTCTGGGCATCCGTTGCTCCACCGATGGGAGGTGTTCATGTTACACCTCCAAGCTGGAATATTGCTCCTTCGATAGAAGTTGCCCCTGCTCCAACTGGCTGGGAGTAGCATGGCTACCGAGATATTAGTGATTGAAGTTGCCCCTTGCATAGTCGTTTGGATGAACTAATTATATGTTGGTTTTTCAAGGATATTAGTGATTATAGGCTTTAGCTTAATCCTTATATTTTGTACTGAATCGGTACTTTTGTAGCAACAAGTGTGGGAAGAAACTGTAGAACATTGTAGCGCTCTGTTTTTTGCTTTTGTGTTGAACAGTTTCTTTGTTGCATTCAAACAAAGAGTGGTGGATTGAAGCTTATTTGTATGCTAAATGTAAATGCTAACAGCAAATTTTGTTTGATTAATTAATGACAATCGTTTCTTCAACATCATACATATTTGTATTCTATTTGTATTCTATTTGTATTCTGTTGTATGGATATAGACAGTGTACATTGTTTTGAAAACAGATTACAAAAACAAGTTGTTGCAACAACTAATTGCTGCCAAGTTTACATTCCAGGTCTGATATAGCCAGTTATAGCCTGTTTTGATATAGCCAAGTATGCAAGAAGACATAAATGTAAGCTGGTTGTTTTAGTTTGAAGACATGCAATTTGTATGCATCAACAAGAGAAAACATCAGAATGACTGGTATATTGAAGTGAGCTTACAGTTTGAATGCATATATGTTGGAATTGGAAAGCTGGTGTTTGCTTGGGTCTCTCTGTTGATGCATTCAAACTCTAATTAGATTTAACCCTAATCCTCTGTTGATATTTTCTCTTTCTTGATGCATTCAAACTATAGCATTCAAACCAAAACAACCAGCTAATTAGTTGTACGCATTCAAACTATATGCATTCAAACCGTAAGTTGATTGTTTTAGTTTGAAAACATATGGTGAGCTTACATATGCATTTAAACTCTAATTAGATTTCATGATGCTTCAGGTTGCTTTAGTTTGCTTCCAGCTTCAAGTTGATATAGCCAACTTTACATCAAAATAGGACACATAGTATGATACAAAAGAAAATTCTGAAAAAAAGTTGTGTTGTAAAATCAATATTTTTGTGCAGATTGTATGCTTAACCCATGTGAACCCATGTGCCCTTCATATTATCATCAAAGTATGACATGAAACTGAAGAAGCCAAACAACCTAAATTTTAATACGCAACCACTCCAACTATCATATGTTAATTCAATTTTTTCATACATTGTACACATAAAACCTAACATTACAAATACACTAAAGATAAGCTTTGAGTATTATGCATCCTATGACAATCATCAAAAAATAAATTCCCACAAGACACGTGAAACACCCACAAATGAAAGAGTTATTCAATACAGATAGAAGAATGAGGCTTGGGTCGAGCGGCGCCGAAGGCGCTCGCGTCGAAACTAAATTTTTGTTCGTTTAGATTTTGAAGGGGAAAATAATTTTTGGGGAGAACAATTCTTTGAGGGGATATCTTAAATGAACCGTGCAAATTTTTTGTTCTACACCGAAGGCGCCCGCGCCGAATTTGTTGTTCCGCGCTGAAGGTGCATGCACCGATTTCGTTGTTCCACGCCGAATGCGTCCGTGTCGCTAAATATTTTTACGCTAATTTGTTGTTCCGCGCAATTTTGACAGTGGAAATAATTTTTTGGGGAACAAAGATTTTGCGGGGGAAATCTTAATTGAACCGTGCCCGCGGGCACGAGGTATGACTAGTCTATATTATAAAAGAGGGATGTTATCAAGAGAAATTGGATAAGAGATATCGGAAAAGAGAAATTGGATAAGAGATATCTATATTATAAAAGAGGGATGTTATCAAGAGAAATTGGAAAAGAGAAATTGGATAAGAGATATCTATATTATAAAAGAGGGATGTTATCAAGAGAAATTGGATAAGAGATATTGGAAAAGAGAAATTGGATAAGAGATATCTATATTATAAAAGAGGGATGTTATCAAGAGAAATTGGATAAGAGATATTGGACAAGAGAAATTGGATAAGAGATATCTATATTATAAGAGAGGGATGTTATCAAGAGAAATTGGATAAGAGATATCTATATTATAAAAGAGGGATGTTATCAAGAGAAATTGGATAAGAGATATTGGGAAAGAGAAATTGGATAAGAGATATTGGACATGAGAAATTGGATAAGAGATATCTATATTATAAATGAGGGATGTTATCAAGAGAAATTGGATTAGAGATATTGGACAAGATGAATTGGATAAGAGATATCGATATTATAAAAGAGGGATGTTAGCAAGAGAAATTGAATAAGAGATATTGGACAATAGAAATTGGATAAGAGTGATGTTATCAAGAGAAATTGGATAAGGGATATCTATATTACAAACGAGAGATGTAATCAAGAGAAATTGGGTAAGAGATATTGGACAAGAGAAATTGGATAAGGGATATCTATTATATAAAAGACGGATGTTATCAAGAGAAATTGATAAGAGAATTTGGACATGAGAAATTGGATAAGAGAATTTGGATATCTATTATATAAAACAGGGAAATTGAATAAGAGAAAATATAAGAGATGAGATTTTGAGTGATAAAAGAGGAGGTGGGGAATTTTGCACATACAACCCCGGTTTTTGTATTTTTGCCTATGGACCCTCCCCACACACACACCCACACTTTTTATTCTCACCCCTTCCGGCCATTTTTTTCCAGTTCTATGAAGATTTTGAATCTTATCATACTAGGACAAAGCTTTGTCCTACGTGGCAAGTTTGTCCTAGGTGGTAATGACAATTTTGGGGGGACTTAAATTTTGGGGGAAAACTTAAATTTTGGGGGAAACCTGAAATTTTGTGGGAAAACTTGAAATTTGGTTGAACTTGAAATTTGTGGGGGAGAAAAACTCAGCCATTAAATAAACCGTGCCCTATGGGCACCGGTAATGACTAGTATATATATATATGAGGGATTCCTGTCGACCCTGGATGCGATATTGGATCCAGTGAGGCTATTACCGCACCTGGAGGCGGAGGAGCGATTCCTGTCGACCCTGGAGGCGGCCACGTTCGCGGCGGCAATATTGGATCTCACGGCGGCGGTCAGGTGGAGCTCCATCAACGGACTAGGGTCTCGGTCATTGGGGAGCCTAGGTGGATCCTTCCCCGCGGAGGCGCTGGTGATGTTGGGGCGGGTGGTTCTTCATCAGGTGGATCTGGAGGAGGCTCTGCGGGTGGCTTTGCTCGTCAAGGTGGATCTGGGGATAACGTTCGGGCTTTGGCGGATGGAGTTGATCGGCGTTTTGCGAATGGATTTGGAAGTAACCATGCTTCAGGTGAAGGTTGGGTGGAAGTCCGTCGGGGGAGGCCACGGGATGATCGTGTTGCTAGGTCAAAACTTGGGCTTTCTTTGCCGGGGGGTCACCCACCCTCTGGACGAACTCGGACTGTGGGGAATTCTAGCTTCTCAGGCAAGGGTAGGGGTGATGCACGTAATGTGTTTGATGTTATTCCTCAGAGGCTTGATCACATACCCCCTAGGCCTAATGTTCCGGTCACTGTTGATACTAGTGCGGAAAAGAGATCGTGGCTTGATGTTTGTGCAGACCGTGGCTTGATGTTTATGTCTTGATGTCTTATGGGGCGGATCTTGCAATGTCGTTAGTGCCTCCGCTGATTCTTGAGGATGGCACCACCCGTGCGCGGGTCTCGGGGACATTGGTTGAACGGGGGGCGGAGAGGTGGAAGAACACTCTTGTGGGGTATGTCTTGGGTGATACCCCTTATTATGGTCAAATTGTGGCTTGGATGGAGAGACTTTGGAGGCTTAAGAAGAGGGTTCAAGTCTACTCCAAGGATAATGGGTTCTTTTATTTCAGATTCGAGTCGTCTGATGAATGTGAGAGGATTTTACGAGGGGGGCCTTGGCTGTTTAATGGAAGATTGGTAGTGTTGAAAAAGTGGAATCTGAATCTTCGTCATGATAGAGACATTCTCACTTCGGTACCGGTGTGGGTTCAGCTTCATGGTCTACCCTTATATATGTGGAATTTGGAGACCCTAAATATTATTGCCTCTGTGATTGGTACCCCTATGTGCTTGGATCGGGCCACTGCAAACTTGGAGAGGATTACCTATGCGAGGTGCCTTGTTGAGGTTGATGCTACGTTATCCTTACGGAAGTCTGTTGAAGTGGAATTAGATGGGGGGAAATTATAACTCTTGAAGCCAAATTTGAAGGAGAGCCACCGAGGTGTAGTAAATGTGTCTGTTTTGGACACACTGATGCCCAGTGCCCTGGCGTGAACGAGCGCCCTTCAATCCAAGAAGTTGGAATTAATGCGGTGTCGGAGACGCATTGCTCGAAAGACAAGGTGGTAACTTCAGAAATCGGGTTGGAGAGGGGTTGCACTCAGGTGATCTCAGAAGTTGGGAATTCTTTGACTAACACTGCTGCCATACCGTATGTGGGTGACAATAATACTCATACAATGCCTGGAGTGGTGATTGGAGTTACGGAGACTGAGATTGCTCAGGCTGCCCTAGCGATGGTTGGTGGTATTCATCATTCTGTAGCTTCGGTGGGTGATCACAAAGATCTCTTGGTCGCCCCTGTGGATATTTCGAGGGCTGACCCCGAGCACAATCATGTTGATAACTCGCAAGCAGGGGCCTTGGGGAATATGGATCTGCTGGGGGGCCGCCAGTAGGGGTTGTACGTGCTCCCTCTAGCAATCACTCGGATGCTGATGGTCGTGCCCCTGTAAGGCCTATGAATAGGGCACCTGGCCTTGATGTGGATGGCCGTGACTCTACGGTAAAGCACATGAGTGTTTCTCCGACTCTCCCTTCACTGTTAGATTGCCATTCCGTGGGGGGATGTGGATCTGATTCCGCAGGTGTTGGCGGTTGACAATCCATAGTGGGTGGAGGAGGAGATCACTCTTAAGCAGGCTGAGGAAGTCAGGAAGGCAAGGAAGAAGGCTGAATGCCAGGCTGAATCCAGTGCTAGGCGGAGTGCCAGGATTCAGAATTGCATTCCCAAAAACCCGGTTAGTCAATGACGGTATTCATTTGGAATACTAGGGGGTTGAATAACCCTGTTCGTCGGCGGGATCTTAGGGACAGACTTACTGCTATTAAACCTTCTGCTATTATCCTTTTGGAGACGAAACTTAGGTCTATGGTGGCTTTTAACAGCTCTCTTCTGCCCAAACACTGGATTTCTTTTCACAACATGGACAAAGCTCTTGGCGGTAGGATTATAATGGCTTTGGATCCATCGGTTTGGAAGGCCACCCTCACCTCATCTTCTGATCAACATATCACAATCTCATGTACTAACTCAGGGGGCCTCTCTTGCACTATAACTGGAGTTTATGGTCGGAACACTATGGGTGAGCGGAAGGATTTGTGGAATTCACTTAAACGAGATGCGGCCTCTATGAATGATGGAGTTTGGATGGGTTGTGGGGATTTTAATTGTGTGCTTTCTGCTGCGGACAAAATTGGGGGAAGGAGGTTGGAGCAAAAAATTCTCTTTGATTTCAATGATTGTATTAATTCCTGCCAGCTTCTACAGCTCAAGAGCACTGGTTGCAAGTACAGCTGGTGTAATAATAGAGTGGGTAATGGACGGATCTCAGCTCGGCTGGATAGAGTTTTCGTCAATTGTGATTGGCTCAGACTGCTCACTGATTCGTTTACGGAGTACCTGGATCCTATTACTAGTGACCATTCTCCTATGGTTGTCAGACTCCATCCTCATGTACATTCTGATCCCAAGCCCTTCAAATTCTTTAATTATTGGAGCAAGTGTCCGGGGATTTCCGGAATTATTAATGAAAGCTGGGGGGGGGGGCTATGTGGCTGGCACACCTATGTATTGTGTGTCCCAAAAACTTAAGAGGTTGAGACCTTTACTTCGCAAGTGGGCTAGTAATTATAATGCGAGTAAGTTGGTGAATTTGAGCCGTGCTAATCTGGAACCTATTAGGGGAAACCCGCAGTTGTTAGCTGATGAATCTCTTCAAGCTCATGAGCAGGCCTCGATGAGGGAGTTAGCTAGTGCCATGAGTCTGGAGGAAGAGATGATCCGCCAAAAGAGTCGATAAAATTGGATCTCCCTGGGGGATCGCAATATTAAATTCTTTTATAATGCTATGAAGTCGAGAGAAAGCCACAACTGTTTAACTCATTTGGTGGATGCTCAGGGGAGGCAAACTAGCTCCTTTGATGTGCTGAAGAAGGAAGCTATTGATTTCTATGTGGGGTTATATAACCAAAATCACTATGAGGCTACGTTCCGTACTATTACCCCTAAACGTATTCTTACTGAGGATGCATCCAACTGGCTGATCAGGAGAATTTCAGATGAGGAAATCAAGAATGTTGTTTTTCAGATGAACCCCGACAAGGCCCCTGGGCCTGATGGATATAATGCACATTTCATTCAAGCCTATTGGTACAGGATTGGAGATGATGTATCTTTGGCGGTCAAATCCTTCTTTGCTTCGGGCTCCCTCCTAAGGCAAGTAAATCACACCCATCTTACTCTTGTTCCTAAGAATTCAAATGCTTCCTCTCTTAATGACTATAGACCTATAGCATGCTGCAATGTTTTATATAAAATAGTCAGTAAGATCATCTGCAATAGGCTCAGGGTGGTGATTCATGAACTTATCTCGCCAAATCAGGTGGCCTTTGATTTGGGTTCAATATTGCTTATTTAACCCCCCATTTAACCCTATTTTGTGCTCATGTGATGCTATATTGGTCTCTAGTACATACGTATTTTTTACACATTTATTTATTGGAGAAAACACACTATTTGAGCACAAAACAGCATTTAACGATGCAATTCTGCACATTTTATATTTTTATTAGCATCGTCTCGATCTCGCGATTCCAACGACTATTTATTTGTATTTTTCTGAGATCTGTGCTAATTTCTATGAATTTTTGAATGCAGAATACTATTTAAATGGAAATATACGCAAAGAAATACATTTATACGGTAGCCGCACGAATATTGGCGCACACGTGGCCCTCTCGTAGCCGCACGATCGTGATCGAGCGGCATCCGCAGCAGCACCGTAGGCGGGCGACGTGGCCAGATCCAGATCGTCGATCGTCGATCCAACGGGCGTCGTTAGCCCCGCAAATCTAAAGATGAAGAGGCGACGTGGCTCCGCATGGTCCATTGATGCACGATCGGACGGCGGAGCGCAACCCTGCTTTGAATTTAAATTCGCGAAGCGGCAGCGTACAAGCGGGACACACGGCGATCATCGGAGGCATTCCCGCCTCATCCAACGAACGAACGAAGCGGTCGGCTTTCGACCGTAGGATCGAGATCGAATGGTCGAGCGTCGACCCGCAGCGAACAAGATAATGCGAAATCTCCGGGCGACGTGGTTTCATCCACGCCGTTGATTCAAGATCGAACGGCTGTGGGCGAATCCGAGATGGGTTCGGATGCGAAGCGGGCGTGGCGCGATTTTTAAAGTCCACGTGGCGCGCTGAGATCCAATCCCGCTGCGATGGACGGCCCTTGTTTGATCCGCTCTAGATGTGCGGCCCAGATTGATGCGGGTGCGGTTTTGGTGCGGGTATGAACCCGTTAAGCCCAATAAACCCGCAATCTTATTATTTAAGCGTATTCTAGGGGTTTTGGGCGTATAATTGGCGTATTGGAGCACTTAGGAGCCGTATTTTCTTCTGCAAAAATTCTGTAAAATTCCAGAGCCTAGTTTCTAATTTCCAGAGAGTTTTGAAGACTTTTCAGAGAGATTTGGTGATATTTTCTTCAACTTTAGCTTGTATTTGGGTGTATTAGCTTGTATTTTGCCTCTAAACTTCCGTATTTTGCTATTAAACCTATGAATTCTGATCTGAAAATTGTTTATTTCTGCACCATGAGTAGCTAAATATTTTATGTGCATGGTATGTATTAATTAGGTGATGTGAATCGTATTCTTTGGTTGTGTTATTGCGCTTAATCGCTATATTCGCTAAAGTTTAATCGTCGCTCTTAAATCCACTTTTACAAATTCCAAAAGAGTTGTTCTAGTTGATGATCACCCCACAAGGGTGAGATTTGATCTCTCCAAAAGAGAGCTTCATACTTTATATATACGTTTACAACTTTAGCGATATATTATTAGAATTGATGCGTTAACTCCCAAAAGGACATCTTCCGACGATTCGCTCCCAAAAGGAGGTTTCGTTGTGTTATAATTGATCAACCAAAGCTTACGATTCGCTGATCCTAATGAACCTATGCCATGTACATCTCTTTTATATCTATTTTTCACAAATTAGAGTTCGTTGTTCGCAAGTAACAATTCCATCACCACACACTTTTCATACCACTTTCACCATCGCTATTAAAGTGCTTAGATTTTATTCGTAGTTACTCTATTTGATTTAGACTTGTGGTTTCAACAGATTCTCCCGAGGATTCGACATCTGGACTCCCAGATTTTACTACTTGAACGGACTCTTGCGCTTGAGAGAAGCACCTTTTCGGTCCCACCAAGTTTTTGGCGCCGTTGCCGGGGAGAACGGTTTGTTACTACGGTTTAATTCATTCAGAGTACCTTCGGTGAGATCCTTCCACTTTATTGTATATAAACTTTTGTTTGCTTTCATAAAAAAAGATATTTGTGCTAATGTATGTGGCATAGGACTCCTAGGACACATAGGTTGACTCGACGTTTTGATATGGCTAATAATAATATGGATGAAAATTTTAGCAACAATAACGAGAATAATGTGCAACCTGGAGTGCCTAGGACTTTAAAAGATTTACTTCGACCCACTAGGACTAGCACTGCTTCATGCTTTGTTCTACCTGCCGATGCAAATTCTTTCAATTTTAAACCTGGGGTGATCTAACTCTTACCCACCTTTCATGGGTTAGACAAGGAAAATCCATATCTTCATATTAAAGGATTTGAGGAGGTTTGCTTGACATGCTTTGATGGGAAAACTAGCGAGGATACGATATATCTTAAACTGTTCCCATTTTCATTGAAAGACAAAGCTAAGAATTGGTTGAATGCATTGCCATCACGTTCTATCACTACATGGATTAATTTGCAGGCTGAATTTCTAAAGAAGTTTTTTCCTATTCACAGGACACAGGGACTGAAGCGGCAGATTATGAACTTTGCCCAGAAAAGCGAAGAAACATTCTACCAGGCATTTGAAAGGTTCAATGAGTTACTGCTCGCATGTCCACACAATGGCTTCGACAAAAGCAGGATTATTGGCTTCTTCTACGATGGACTGCAGCCGCAAATGAAGCAATTTGTAGAGATGATGTGCAATGGAGGATTCTTTGATAAAGAGCCAGACGAAGCTTGGACGTACCTGGAGGAGATAGCAGAAAATGCGCAGACATGGGACACCACTTCAGACTACGAGAGAGGAGGCCATTCTGCACCATCCCAGCCTACGCGAGGACTAGTTTATAATTTGAAGCAAGAGGATGCGTTGGAGGCAAAGATGGAGGCCATGATCTCAAACAAGCTTCACACCATGAATCTGAAAGAGGCCAAGGCAGTCGAGATAGAGCAGATTTGCGCACTTTGCGACGTTGGTGGCCACGACACTAGTGCTTGTCCTACACTTCCAGCCTTAAAGAGCATGCTAGGAAATCCTACTGGGGTGAATCAAGTTTCTTCGAACTACAAGAACTTCAATTCCAACAAGGGGTGGCGCAACAATCCAAACTTGAACTGGGGCCCCAATCAGCAGACTCAGCAGCAGCAGGCTCCCCCTCCGTTCCGACAACCTCAATACAACAACAACAACTATCAAGGTGGGAACCAGAGGAGGGACCATGAGCCAGTGCAACAACAGCAGATGCAACCATTTGGCGATGCGCTTCAGCAACTTATCCAATTGCAACAAGCTCAGATGCAGCAGCAGCATGCTCAATTTCAGGCTCAGCAGACTCAGAATTAGCAGATGAGCGAGAGCTTGGCGAGGCTTACAGCGACATTAGAAAAAGGTAAGCTCCCATCTCAGTCAATTCCAAATCCTAATATGGGCTCTTCTTCTTCTGCAGGAAATAATATGAAGCCTTGCCAAGCGGTGTCCACTTTGAGGAGTGGAAAAGAGATTCAGAAGCCTAATCCACCGAGCAAACAAGCTGAGCAGGAAGAGGAAATTCAGATCCAAGAAGAGGGAATCAAAGAACAAGAGGAGGTGCAGGAAGAGAGCACGGATGTGGGTGTGAGCAAAAGCGTCATTAAAGAGAAGGAGCCCGCAGCATATGTACCTGCAGCACCCTACCCTCATCGGCTACTTCAGAAAAGCAAAGATAAGTATCAAACTGAGATTCGAGAAATTTTTCAGAAGTGCCAGATCAATATTCCATTGCTTGATGCTATTAATGAAATACCTGCCTATGCTAAATTTCTGAAAGATTTCTGCACTGTTAAAAGAAAGTTAAATGTGAAAAAGAAAGCATTCTTGACTGAACAGGTTAGCTCTATTGTGCAACAAAATACACCACCTAAATTTAGAGACCCTGGATCACCCACCATCACTTGCACCATTGGCACTAAGAAAATTGGAAATGCTTTATTGGATTTAGGATCTAGTGTCAATATTTTGCCATAACCTATTTTTGTGCAGCTTGGGTTAGGACAGCTAAAGCCTACATCTGTTATATTGCAACTAGCTGATAGATCTATTAAAGTTTGTAACGACCACTTTTTCGTCGTACGTTGTTCGTGCACGTGCTTTTGTCCGTGCACGTGTTTGTTTTAGACTTTGTTCGTTTGTGAACACTTTCGTGTGAAATGCCGTTGTGAACGTCTCTGAGAGTATTAAATAGTGGCACTAATTTGGAACGACGTTTCCCGAGTCGTTTCCCACAATTTAAACTTACTCGATGAGACGTGACGATTCTCACTCTTGACGGGAGACGTTTCTATTTTTAGTTTCATCGTCCGACGTCGAATCTGAGATCCGTCTTCTTAGTTAGCTCACATTCGTCATCACGATCACCCCGATATTTATTTTATAATTTTTGGAGTTCATTTGACCACTTTTATAATTTTTACAAGCTTTATATTATTTTTAATAATTTATTTTTAAATTAATTTCGGCCAAATAAAATTTATTTGAGTTTAAAACGTTTTAAAGAATTTTTGAGCCAATTTCCAGCTCATTTGGACCAGGTCAAATCCTAGATTGGGTTGGAGAAGTTTAAATTCAAATTTCAAATCTTTTTGAACTTCTAATCCTATTAGATTTAGCCCTAGACCAAGTCAACCCACCTATACTATATAAGCAACCCCTAGCAAGTCCTATTTTCCAAAGAAATTAGCCCTAGCCCCTTCCAAACTCATTTTGGACGTTGCGGCGATTCGTCGCAACGTTGCGACGTTCAGCCCCGCGCACGACCGAGAGAACGGGCCCGTTTTCCTCGCACCGACCGCTGCCAACGCCCGCTCTCCCGCTCCGCTCGCTTGCACGGCCGTCGCCCCGCTGCAGCTGTGTCCGACCGAGGAAATCTCTCGGTCAGACCGATGGCCGCCCCCGCTCACAGCCGCTCCCCGCATCGCTGCATCGCCCGCAGCTGTCGCCCGCATCTGACCGAGGCGCCCGCCCGCCATCGCCGAAGCCCGCGACGTTGCAACGCTTGCAACGTTGCAACGCTTGTCGCCCCGCTCCGCACCCCGCACGACCGAAGCTCCCCATCGACCAGACCGAAGAGAAACCCCGCACCAAGCATCGCCCGCAGCTGCTGCACACCCCAACGTCGCAGCCCCCGCATTCACAGCGCACGACCGAGGGTTTCCCCCGCATTGGAGGGGTACGACCGACGGCCACTTGTCGCAACCCCGCATCCGTCGCACCGCTTGCCACCGAGGGCCCCCCAAGTTCTCCAGAGTTATTGTGGGTCCCCCAAAGGTCCCTAGGACTACTGTGGGCCCCACCTAGGTGCTTTCTCTCCGACGATTCGCCGTGCACGACGTTGCGACCCGTCGTAGCCCGTCGTCGCACGTGCGAGCTTTGGAATCTGGAATCGTCGCCCGGGTTGATGCTCTGAACTTTCCAGCGAGGAAACTATATTGGAATCAGGACTTGGAGCGCGTTCTATTATTCCAACCCCCGGTGTCGCTACCCGACGCCGGTGTAGCTTTCGCGTCGTGTTGAGGTAACGCTTTGCACCCCTAGGACCCCCAACCAAATTGCATGCTAATCAAGACTAAAATCAGTATTTTTAAAGTATTTTAAATGTTTTAAATTCACTAATCAAGATTAATAATATGGACTTTAGGCCGGTGGACTTGTGCACGTAGGATAATTGTGATTTTTGGACTCATTGGACGGTGTGCTCAGACGTCGAATTTGCAGGCAAGTGAAACTTGCCAACTCTTGTGTAGGGCCATGTTTTAGGCCACTTTCTTGTTCCTAGCGTAAAAGAGACTAGTCAGTGAAATGATAGCTGGCTAGACGCCTACTTGATCTAGTTTGACAACGAAACTAGATCCGTCACCTAATTGATCTAGCTTGACAACGAAGCTAGATCCAACCCTTTAAACTTGTTGTTCATGCATACTAAACTGTCACGTTTACTTTCCTTAAACTGTACATACTTTTAACTGCCATGCATTGCATCTTACATGTCATCCAACTTGATTGTTGCATCGTAGCACACGCTACAAAATACTTGTACAAATCCGTGTTTCCGTGTCCCTGGCTAGGTGCACCCCTAGGCCATACTTGTTTACACACTTCCTGGCTCGTGGTCCAGAAGCGAGCATTCCGTGTTCGGGGGTAAGGCCCTGGCTCGACACACGTGGGGGGGTAGGGATAAACGTTCACTTGAGCTTAGGAGTGGCCCGATCAGCCCTCTAGCCAAAAGGCGGAATCTCTGTGCACGAGGTGCTTACTTTCCTTGTCTTGTACTTGTCTTGTGAATGCCATGCCATGCTCGTACTTTACTTTACTTTACCTTACCTGTTGCACTCATACTTTAAACTGCCATGTCATCGCATTCATGCTAGAACTGCTAGGTTGTTCACTTTACTTTCAGTTTCCTTGCACAAGTCTCTTGTAGACTTGCTGACATGTGCCCCTTGCTCTTTTGGGTGTCACATGTTAGACCTGAGCCAGAGACCGTTGCTGTGTACGTGATGAGTTGCTGACGCTGAGTCTGAGTCCATGATTGCCCAGGAGGATTTTGGTGGACACCGGTGACCATGCTTTGAGTTTTGTTGAGCTTTATGTTGTTTTAGGCCTTTTGTTAGTTATTGGTGCGTAGCACCGTTGTTTTGTACTTTGTACTTTTGTTGGCCATGTTTGGGCCTTTAGACTTTTTCTTTTAGCCTGGTGGCTTTTCTGCGATGTTGGAAACTTATTTTATGGATATTCTGAGATATTTCTTTTGTCTCATTTCATTATTATTATCTTGTTTCGCTCGCGTTGCAAGGACCTGCAGTTTTAAATTTGATTGACGCTTATCGGACTTGCAGCTTTGTAGCTTCAAGTCTGAGCGGACCTTCTCACGCTTCGCCTCCATATTTTTGGGAAGCGGGGCGTGACAGGTTTTGTTGGTGGCCCATGCAGGTCCAGTCTTGCAATTGCAAATTAACGGAACAACGATAATAACAGAATGTCCATTAAATAAATTGCAACATCCGAGTCAGAAGCCCTGAGTCTAGTCGTTTTTAGGACACTAGGTGATAAGAAGACTTAGTTAGACGTCTGTGCTTGATAGTTAGATGCCCCTGATTGTAGTTAGACTCCCTTCTAGCAATTGATTTAATCGTCGTAGGAGTTACCTTAGTGGTCCTTGCCTAACTCTGACCATATTAGACTTCTAGATTTTCCTTTAGTCGTTCGCTTGGGTTCATCGATTTCGGACCAAGCTGAACGCATTTCATTACCGTCTAGCTCCTTAGAAAGTCTTAGCGCTTAGTTCTTAATCTTTAGTTGGTCGACCGTAGGAGTTTTCCCGTAGATTCCCCTGATTCATAACCTAGGCGTATGTATGTTTTGATCATCCGACTATTTTCCTTGCCTCGATTCACGAGATCGCCTCATGACGATCGTCGTCAATTTTCGAACCTCTCCATTACAAGTCTTGAATTTTCTGAAAGTATTTTTCGATCTTCTCTTTCACTAAGTTTAAATTTGTCCAAATTTTTAATATATATATCTTATATTTCCTACTCCTTCGTTGATTTAAAATTTTAAAAAGCTTGTCAGAATTTTTGAATACTAGTTTATAGTATTTTTCCAGCCTATGTTTTTCGTACTTAGTTAAATGCGTCGTCCCTTCATATATTTTATTCTGAACCGTACTTTCGCTTTGCCCAATTTGATTTATAATTTCCTTCGTATTTGTGTCATACGAATGCTACGTCGTGTTTACTTTAAATATACTTTCAAGACACATGGAATTTCAGTTTTCAGCAAGTTGGCTTTGCTCGTCATTTTCGCTACTTCAGATTTTTGCAAAATTACTATTTTCATAGCCTCTTCCTACTTTGGACCATCCCTGATTTGATTTTAAAGATTTGCTATTCGATCTTGATAATTCTTATGCTAAGTTATTATTATTTTCTTTCCGCTCACCATACACGCTTTTAGAAAAATTTCCAAACCAAATTGAATTTCAATTATTTTTATATCCGTGCCAGACTTGTTGTGCTAGTATATTAAGAACCTTGTGTAAATCAGTTCCTCGTTTTTGGCAAATCCTGATTCCTCTAAAAGAAGTTTCAATATTGATTTTTCCATAGCCTAAAAGTTTTGAAAGCATTTAACCTGAGTTTAAATTTTTCCGTTACTTGATTTCATTCTTCGACTTTCCAAAACTTTTTGACAAAACTATATTGAATTACTGACGTATAAATTTTCTAAACCACGTCCTTAATATTCTTGTAAATGATTTTACTTCATGTTATGATGACTTTTAAAACCAATAGACCATTTTCTCTCTTATTATGAATGTTCGACTCAAATTTATTTTGAACAACTCGTTTTATCGATCTCCAAATATTTCTTGTCAGACTGGGATTTCAATTTTTTTGAAGAACAGTAGTTTTCAGATTTCCCGTATTTTAACTTGTGCTACCTACCACATTTTCTTTTTCTCCTCCTATATAAGCATCACTACATCTCCCTTTTCCCTCAACCTAAACACCACCATCGAGTCAATGTTTTCCCTAACCAAGCCGTCTCCTTGTATTCGTCCTATCTGAACTCGTGCTTATCGATCCTTCCCTCGTCACGCTCCCGATCTCTCTTTATTGCTTAGGCCTTAGGGTCCGTCAATGTCTGTGTCAACCCTTAGTTGTTAGTAGACCCTTGGACCCTTGTGAGGTGTCGTTGTGCACGTACCTAAGTTGTGTACGTGGGCTTGAATGAGTGTACCCCCATAGTATATTGATGCTTGCCTATTGTGTGATATATATATGTACTTGGAGTTATTCGTGATATTATGAAGTTGTTTGTGTGCTAGAATGTATAGACTTGTGAGTGGTTAGATATACTATACTAGGGATGCTTGTGTATATTTGAATTAGCGTTGGAATATCTAAGTTGTGTATGTAGTAAGAGATACTTATAATGGTTGAAATAAAATGATTGGTAAAGATATGTGTGTGCTAGGTGTGATAATAATAAGTGTACGTATAATTAAGTAAGTAGGCCTATTGAGTGACCCGTATATTATTACGTATGAGTATGTGCTCGTAAATCGATATATTTAGTGCTTAGACGTAAGTAGTTACGTTTTGTTGCATGAGTATATAGGTGATATACATATGGTAGTAGGATTATAGTTTTGATTGGTATTGCTTGCTTTTACGGGATGTTGCATGAGTGCATACCGTGAGGTATACACGACTATTGCACATCTTAATTATGTATGTGTGGATGAGTTAGTATACTAATTATAGGTAGTAGGCTATGGTGTGAATATATATATATATAAGTTACATGTGTGTGTGACTATACGATGAATACGTATGCGTGTACTAGGGAGTGTATTATAATTATACGTATGTTGATGTCTATATTATTATTATTATGGTGTATAAATTGATTGAACTATGTATGTATTACCGGACTAAATATTAAGTGAATGACTTATGGTATGTATATGGTTGTATTGGTATACGTATAAATATTGGAGTGGTATTGGTATATGTATGAATGCCGTGTTACGTATATAGAATATTCTGATGTGTGTACTGAGTCTCACTCAAGCTGGAGTGGGTATACTCTAAGTATATTGAATGTATGTTTGTAGTTTGAATATAGCAATGTTTGATGTATGTATAGTGATAGGAGTGTTTGTGCCTGGTTGTGCTACGCACATGATTGTGGGTCGCTACGCCAGTATATAGTTATAGGTGTTGGTCTTGTGGTATAGTTATTTACTAAGGACTTGTTATGTGAACGTATGTGTACTAGCTAAAACTAAGTGTGTATGTGTGCTAGTAATATAATGGTATGATTGGTATGCGTAAATGAAATGTTAGCGTGTATGGGAGTGCACCATGCACGGGTAAGTATGTGCTTAGATATAGGTATGGATGACTATGGTATATGTGGCGTGTCGAAAATATAGTTATAGGACCGTACGTGATGTGAATATATGGTGAACTAATTGCATGTAATTGAATGACTATATATTGTGAAATTATAGTAGTGGTGAATGTATATTAGATATAGTGAACCTGATTAATAATGGTATGGTGTGACTATATGGTTGAGATGTTTGGTATTGGATGAATATTAAAGGGTAGTATACCCTTGATGTTTGTGCATATGTAGCTACATATAAGTATAGCAAGGATTGTATTGGCTAAGTGTGAGACTATCCTTATATGAGTATCTGAAATATTGTTTTGTGATTAGGTAGGTAGTGGTTATATAAGGGATGTATGTTTATATACCTGATTGAAATACATGTATGAAATTGAGGGGCTATAATAGGTATAAGTGTATACGTACGTGAATGTATATATATATACGTGTTGGTTGTATTAATGTTGACTACTTAGTGCATATATAAGCACTTGTAATGACTATACTTGGTTTGAAATATAATGTGACTTGATTTGGGGTAGTTATTAGAGCGACTAGATATATTAGAAAGTCCGAGGACGGACTTTATTCTAAGGTGGGGAGGATGTAACGACCACTTTTTCGTCGTACGTTGTTCGTGCACGTGCTTTTGTCCGTGCACGTGTTTGTTTTAGACTTTGTTCGTTTGTGAACACTTTCGTGTGAAATGCCGTTGTGAACGTCTCTGAGAGTATTAAATAGTGGCACTAATTTGGAACGACGTTTCCCGAGTCGTTTCCCACAATTTAAACTTACTCGATGAGACGTGACGATTCTCACTCTTGACGGGAGACGTTTCTATTTTTAGTTTCATCGTCCGACGTCGAATCTGAGATCCGTCTTCTTAGTTAGCTCACATTCGTCATCACGATCACCCCGATATTTATTTTATAATTTTTGGAGTTCATTTGACCACTTTTATAATTTTTACAAGCTTTATATTATTTTTAATAATTTATTTTTAAATTAATTTCGGCCAAATAAAATTTATTTGAGTTTAAAACGTTTTAAAGAATTTTTGAGCCAATTTCCAGCTCATTTGGACCAGGTCAAATCCTAGATTGGGTTGGAGAAGTTTAAATTCAAATTTCAAATCTTTTTGAACTTCTAATCCTATTAGATTTAGCCCTAGACCAAGTCAACCCACCTATACTATATAAGCAACCCCTAGCAAGTCCTATTTTCCAAAGAAATTAGCCCTAGCCCCTTCCAAACTCATTTTGGACGTTGCGGCGATTCGTCGCAACGTTGCGACGTTCAGCCCCGCGCACGACCGAGAGAACGGGCCCGTTTTCCTCGCACCGACCGCTGCCAACGCCCGCTCTCCCGCTCCGCTCGCTTGCACGGCCGTCGCCCCGATGCAGCTGTGTCCGACCGAGGAAATCTCTCGGTCAGACCGATGGCCGCCCCCGCTCACAGCCGCTCCCCGCATCGCTGCATCGCCCGCAGCTGTCGCCCGCATCTGACCGAGGCGCCCGCCCGCCATCGCCGAAGCCCGCGACGTTGCAACGCTTGCAACGTTGCAACGCTTGTCGCCCCGCTCCGCACCCCGCACGACCGAAGCTCCCCATCGACCAGACCGAAGAGAAACCCCGCACCAAGCATCGCCCGCAGCTGCTGCACACCCCAACGTCGCAGCCCCCGCATTCACAGCGCACGACCGAGGGTTTCCCCCGCATTGGAGGGGTACGACCGACGGCCACTTGTCGCAACCCCGCATCCGTCGCACCGCTTGCCACCGAGGGCCCCCCAAGTTCTCCAGAGTTATTGTGGGTCCCCCAAAGGTCCCTAGGACTACTGTGGGCCCCACCTAGGTGCTTTCTCTCCGACGATTCGCCGTGCACGACGTTGCGACCCGTCGTAGCCCGTCGTCGCACGTGCGAGCTTTGGAATCTGGAATCGTCGCCCGGGTTGATGCTCTGAACTTTCCAGCGAGGAAACTATATTGGAATCAGGACTTGGAGCGCGTTCTATTATTCCAACCCCCGGTGTCGCTACCCGACGCCGGTGTAGCTTTCGCGTCGTGTTGAGGTAACGCTTTGCACCCCTAGGACCCCCAACCAAATTGCATGCTAATCAAGACTAAAATCAGTATTTTTAAAGTATTTTAAATGTTTTAAATTCACTAATCAAGATTAATAATATGGACTTTAGGCCGGTGGACTTGTGCACGTAGGATAATTGTGATTTTTGGACTCATTGGACGGTGTGCTCAGACGTCGAATTTGCAGGCAAGTGAAACTTGCCAACTCTTGTGTAGGGCCATGTTTTAGGCCACTTTCTTGTTCCTAGCGTAAAAGAGACTAGTCAGTGAAATGATAGCTGGCTAGACGCCTACTTGATCTAGTTTGACAACGAAACTAGATCCGTCACCTAATTGATCTAGCTTGACAACGAAGCTAGATCCAACCCTTTAAACTTGTTGTTCATGCATACTAAACTGTCACGTTTACTTTCCTTAAACTGTACATACTTTTAACTGCCATGCATTGCATCTTACATGTCATCCAACTTGATTGTTGCATCGTAGCACACGCTACAAAATACTTGTACAAATCCGTGTTTCCGTGTCCCTGGCTAGGTGCACCCCTAGGCCATACTTGTTTACACACTTCCTGGCTCGTGGTCCAGAAGCGAGCATTCCGTGTTCGGGGGTAAGGCCCTGGCTCGACACACGTGGGGGGGTAGGGATAAACGTTCACTTGAGCTTAGGAGTGGCCCGATCAGCCCTCTAGCCAAAAGGCGGAATCTCTGTGCACGAGGTGCTTACTTTCCTTGTCTTGTACTTGTCTTGTGAATGCCATGCCATGCTCGTACTTTACTTTACTTTACCTTACCTGTTGCACTCATACTTTAAACTGCCATGTCATCGCATTCATGCTAGAACTGCTAGGTTGTTCACTTTACTTTCAGTTTCCTTGCACAAGTCTCTTGTAGACTTGCTGACATGTGCCCCTTGCTCTTTTGGGTGTCACATGTTAGACCTGAGCCAGAGACCGTTGCTGTGTACGTGATGAGTTGCTGACGCTGAGTCTGAGTCCATGATTGCCCAGGAGGATTTTGGTGGACACCGGTGACCATGCTTTGAGTTTTGTTGAGCTTTATGTTGTTTTAGGCCTTTTGTTAGTTATTGGTGCGTAGCACCGTTGTTTTGTACTTTGTACTTTTGTTGGCCATGTTTGGGCCTTTAGACTTTTTCTTTTAGCCTGGTGGCTTTTCTGCGATGTTGGAAACTTATTTTATGGATATTCTGAGATATTTCTTTTGTCTCATTTCATTATTATTATCTTGTTTCGCTCGCGTTGCAAGGACCTGCAGTTTTAAATTTGATTGACGCTTATCGGACTTGCAGCTTTGTAGCTTCAAGTCTGAGCGGACCTTCTCACGCTTCGCCTCCATATTTTTGGGAAGCGGGGCGTGACAAAGTTCCTAAGGGATGCATTGAGGATGTCCTCGTTCAGGTGGACAAATTTTATTACCCTGCAGACTTTATAGTTCTAGACATCCAGGGACCCCAAACTGCCAATGCTACTCCTATCATCCTAGGTAGACCATTCCTAGCTACATGCAATGCTTTAATAAATTGTAGAGATGGTCAACTGAAACTAACTTTTGGCAACATGACTTTGGACTTGAAAATTTTTAATACTTGCAAGTTGCCACATGTGGATGATGAGATTGAGAGGGTGCATATGATTGATTCGTTGGTGGATGATTATATTTGTTCTGAATTTTGTGATGATGCTTCTATTGTTGAGACTTTTATTGGTGATTCTGATGACATATCTTGGGTGCAGGAGAACGTGAAGGAGCTCAATGCGGTATGGGAGCCTAGGTTCGAGGCTTTGCCACCTAATGCATCAATTCAAATTTCATCTGAGGTGGAGGATCCAAAGCCAGAGTTGAAGCCACTTCCTGACTACCTTAAGTACGCTTTTCTTGGAGATGAAAACAGCTTCCCTGTGGTAATATCTTCTAAACTTACTCTAGAACAGGAAAGCTCTTTACTTGATGTGCTGAGGAAACATAGAGGTGCTATTGGTTGGTCCATTGCTGACATAAAAGGTATAAGCCCTATTGTATGCATGCATCACATTTATTTAGAGGATGACGCCAAACCCACTAGAGAAATGCAACGTAGGTTAAATCCAACATTAAAAGAAGTGGTTAAAGGCGAGGTACTAAAATTATTGGATGCAGGCATTATATATCCTATTTCTGACAGCAAGTGGGTTAGCCCTACACAGGTTGTTCCTAAAAAGTCTGGCCTCACCGTGGTTAAAAATGAGAATAATGAGCTTATCCCAGTTAGAGCCACCACAGGTTGGAGGATGTGCATAGACTATAGGAAGTTGAACTCCCGAACTAGAAAAGATCATTTCCCTCTTCCATTTCTTGACCAAATTTTAGAGAGGGTAGCTGGACATGAATATTATTGCTTTCTAGACGGTTATTCAGGTTATTACCAGATTGAGATTGCACCTGAGGACCAGGAAAAGACCACTTTTACCTGTCCCTTTGGTACTTTTGCATTTAAACGAATGCCGTTTGGTTTATGTAATGCTCCAGCTACTTTTCAGCGATGCATGCTCAGTATTTTTGATGATATGGTTGAGAAAATCGTTGAGGAATTTATGGATGATTTTTCAATATACGGTAGCTCTTTTCATGATTGTTTAGCTAACTTGGCTCTTGTTCTCGACAGGTGCATTGAAAAGAACCTCCTATTGAATTGGGAGAAGTGTCATTTTATGACCACAGAGGGACTTGTCCTAGGTCACCTGGTTTCTAAAGATGGTATACAGGTAGACAGAGCCAAGTTAGCAGTAATTGAGAAGCTACCAAGTCCTAAATGCGTGAAGGACATCAGATCATTTTTGGGACATGTAGGATTTTATAGGCGGTTCATCAAAGATTTTAGCGCTATATCTCGCCCTCTTTGCAACTTACTTACTTTAAATGTGGACTTTATTTGGACACCTGAGTGTCAACTTTCTTTTGAAACCTTAAAGAAGTTGTTGATTTCTGCTCCCATTTTGCAGGTGCCAGACTGGTCCCTACCATTTGAAATAATGTGTGACGCAAGCAATTACGCAGTTGGTGCAGTCCTAGGCCAAAGAAAAGACAAAGTTCCAGTAGTGATTTACTACGCTAGCAAGACACTAAATGACGCTCAGAGGAATTATACGACCACAGAGAAGGAGTTGCTGGCAGTAGTCTTTGCGTTGGAAAAATTCAGGAGCTATATTTTGGGATCACCAATTTTGATATATACTGATCACTCTGCTTTAAAATATTTATTGTCTAAAAAAGATGCTAAGCCTCGATTGATACAATGGATTTTATTGCTGCAGGAGTTCAATGTCACAATCAAAGACAAGAAAGGCGTGGAGAATCTAGTAGCTGACCATTTATCACGTTTGACAGTAGGCCTTGATTCAGCAGATGTGCCTTTGAAGGACTCCTTTCCCGACGAGCATCTTTTTAGCGTCTCCACCTCTCCATGGTATGTTGATATCGTTAATTATCTGGTAACTGGTAAGACCCCTGACACTTGGTCTCTTCAAGACTTTAAACGGTTCAAGTACGAGGTAAAATATTTCTTCTTTGATGATCCGTACTTATATAAATATTGTAGTGACCAAATTGTTAGGAGATGCATTCCTGATCATGAAATAACCAGTGTGATACAATTTTGCCATGATGGAGTATGTGGTGGACACTTTTCAGCGAACAAAACTGTGGCAAAAATCTCGCAATGTGGCTTTTATTGGCCATCCATGTTTAAAGACACATTTCATTATTGCAAGACTTGTGCTGCATGCCAACAATTAGGGGGTATTACTAAACTTAACATGATGCCTCTGAACCCCATTCTAGAGATTGAAATATTTGATTGTTGGGGCATAGACTTCATGGGACCTTTCCCACCTTCATTTGGATATGCTTATATTTTGGTTTGTATTGATTATGTTTCTAAATGGGTGGAAGCTATTCCTTGCAGGTCGAACGACACTTCCGTTGTGCTTAAGTTCCTCAAAGAGAACATTTTCTCTAGGTTTGGAGTGCCCAAGGCCTTGATCAGTGATGGAGGGTCTCATTTTTGCAACCGCATGTTTGCTACTTTAATGAAGAGGTTTGGGGTCACACATAAAGTTTCTACTCCGTATCACCCCCAAACCAATGGTCAAGCAGAGTTAGCAAATAGAGAGATCAAAGGAATTTTGCAGAAAACGGTGAATCCATCAAGAAAAGATTGGAGTTTGCGCTTACCTGAAGCGTTGTGGGCCTACAGGACGGCCTACAAAACAATTTTGGGGATGTCACCGTACCGTCTAGTTTTTGGGAAGTCTTGTCACTTACCTGTTGAGATAGAGCATAGATCTTATTGGGCTATAAAGAAAATGAATTTTGATACTGATGTCTCTTTTTCTTCTCGCAGGTTGCAATTGTTGGAGCTGGAGGAATTGAGGAGAAATGCGTACGACAACGCTAAAATATCAAAAGAGAGGATGAAATCCGTCCACGACATGATGATCTTGAGGAGGGAGTTCACCCCAGGCCAAAAAGTATTGCTATACAATTCCAGGCTGCACATCTTTCCTGGGAAGCTTCGCTCTAGGTGGTATGGACCTTTCGTCGTCAAAGAAGTTTTCCCACATGGCGCTGTGCTCTTACTAAATGAAAATTATGGAAGCGAGTTCAAGGTGAATGGCCAGAGATTGAAACATTTTCACGAGCCTTGGACCAAGGAAGCGAGCACCATGGATCTCACAGACCCACCTTCGGGTAGGAACTAATCAGGTGTGTTCTTTCCATGATTCCCTCTTCCTAACATTGAGGACAATGTCTATTTTAAGGTGGGGGGAGGGAAATAACTTTTAGGATTTTCATTTACTTTGGATTTTATTTTATTTTTCTTTTTCTTTTAGGATTTTATTTTATTTAGTTCCCTTTTTGCATTGAAAAAAAAAAAAATTTGAGTTAAGAAATATCACCAAAGTCTCTCTTTACCTAGAAATGAACCTCATGTGATGAAATTTCTCGTTATTTATTCACCACCGTACACTCGTGATTTATTTTCCTCCACCACTATTGTTCAACATTTCAATCTCATTTTACATGAATTTGAGTGCTTGTGGTGAGTTTCTTTTTATACATCTCAATGGCAAGATTAATTGATGACTTAATGAATCTAGAAATTATGGATTAGCAAGTGGTATGCTTTCATTGGAACACACCAAAGTTCATGTACCAATAATTCATAAATTAACTGGAGCATTGTTCTTTGTCTCGTATTTATTGCCATTTGCATGCTTGGTGTGATTTTGGGTAGAAAACCGTACCACGTCATTTGAAATGATTAGGATACCCATTCTTGTGAATAATTAAAGAATAGGAAGTTATCTTGCCAAGTTGTTTATGCACACACAAAAGAAGAAAAAAATGAGATGAATGAGGAAGAAAAGAATGAATAAATATGCTATTAAAGAAATAACTTGGTTGGCTTGAGTAGTACAGTCCGAGGGGCCCTTCTTGGCCTAATGCCCTATTATCGTCTGATTTGGGAGCCATTGACCGGAACCTCAATTATTTGATGGAGCGATCCAAGTTATATACTTTTCTGCGAATGTTGCTTGATGCGCGTTACGCGGAACTATGGAGAAAAGTGAAAGAACATAGAGAATAAGTGTGCATGACTAGCGAGGCAAGAAAACTTCCAAAGCTTAAAGAAAACTCAAGATGTGGTGTGAGTCCCTATGAATAGAGATTGACGTGTGTATGTCTTGATACCATCCTACTTTTGATGCTTGCTTTGCATGAACCATCTACGCTCCAAGTTAAAATATTTGATTGAACGGTGTGGGCCATTGATTTTGTGTACTATGAGCTATGAAGTGATTGATAGTGAATTTGAGTCTATTTTATAACCATTTGAGATGCTTGACTTCCATTTATTTGAAAACCCACAAGTACCATTACTTGATGAGCTTGAAATATTGATATTAGTGTTTGGTAATCTCTTTTGTCGTAGTAGTATGATGGTGAGTAATTTGAGATCTGATAAGGTGATCTAGGTGTATTTTTAATCGCTCTTTTTGCTAGATACTAGCAAAACGCTAGTTGGGGGGTGTGATTTGGGTTCAATATTGCTTATTTAACCCCCCATTTAGCCCTATTTTGTGCTCATGTGATGCTATATTGGTCTCTAGTACATACGTATTTTTTACACATTTATTTATTGGAGAAAACACACTATTTGAGCACAAAACAGCATTTAACGATGCAATTCTGCACATTTTATATTTTTATTAGCATCGTCTTGATCTCGCGATTCCAACGACTATTTATTTGTATTTTTCTGAGATCTGTGCTAATTTCTATGAATTTTTGAATGCAGAATACTATTTAAATGGAAATATACGCAAAGAAATACATTTATACGGTAGCCGCACGAATATTGGCGCACACGTGGCCCTCTCGTAGCCGCACGATCGTGATCGAGCGGCATCCGCAGCAGCACCGTAGGCGGGCGACGTGGCCAGATCCAGATCGTCGATCGTCGATCCAACGGGCGTCGTTAGCCCCGCAAATCTAAAGATGAAGAGGCGACGTGGCTCCGCGTGGTCCATTGATGCACGATCGGACGGCGGAGCGCAACCCTGCTTTGAATTTAAATTCGCGAAGCGGCAGCGTACAAGCGGGACACGCGGCGATCATCGGAGGCATTCCCGCCTCATCCAACGAACGAACGAAGCGGTCGGCTTTCGACCGTAGGATCGAGATCGAATGGTCGAGCGTCGACCCGTAGCGAACAAGATAATGCGAAATCTCTGGGCGACGTGGTTTCATCCACGCCGTTGATTCAAGATCGAACGGCTGTGGGCGAATCCGAGATGGGTTCGGATGCGAAGCGGGCGTGGCGCGATTTTTAAAGTCCACGTGGCGCGCTGAGATCCAATCCCGCTGCGATGGACGGCCCTTGTTTGATCCGCTCCAGATGTGCGGCCCAGATTGATGCGGGTGCGGTTTTGGTGCGGGTATGAACCCGTTAAGCCCAATAAACCCGCAATCTTATTATTTAAGCGTATTCTAGGGTTTTTGGGCGTATAATTGGCGTATTGGAGCACTTAGGAGCCGTATTTTCTTTTGCAAAAATTCTGTAAAATTCCAGAGCCTAGTTTCTAATTTCCAGAGAGTTTTGAAGACTTTTCAGAGAGATTTGGTGATATTTTCTTCAACTTTAGCTTGTATTTGGGTGTATTAGCTTGTATTTTGCCTCTAAACTTCCGTATTTTGCTATTAAACCTATGAATTCTGATCTGAAAATTGTTTATTTCTGCACCATGAGTAGCTAAATATTTTATGTGCATGGTATGTATTAATTAGGTGATGTGAATCGTATTCTTTGGTTGTGTTATTGCGCTTAATCACTATATTCGCTAAAGTTTAATCGTCACTCTTAAATCCACTTTTACAAATTCCAAAAGAGTTGTTCTAGTTGATGATCACCCCACAAGGGTGAGATTTGATCTCTCCAAAAGAGAGCTTCATACTTTATATATACGTTTACAACTTTAGCGATATATTATTAGAATTGATGCGTTAACTCCCAAAAGGACATCTTCCGACGATTCACTCCCAAAAGGAGGTTTCGTTGTGTTATAATTGATCAACCAAAGCTTACGATTCACTGATCCTAATGAACCCATGCCATGTACATCTCTTTTATATCTATTTTTCACAAATTAGAGTTCGTTGTTCGCACGTAACAATTCCATCACCACACACTTTTCATACCACTTTCACCATCGCTATTAAAGTGCTTAGATTTTATTCGTAGTTACTCTATTTGATTTAGACTTGTGGTTTCAACAGATTCTCCCGAGGATTCGACATCTGGACTCCCAGATTTTACTACTTGAACGGACTCTTGCGCTTGAGAGAAGCACCTTTTCGGTCCCACCAGCCTTCCTTAAAGGGAGGCTATTATCGGATAGCTCCCTTATTGCTCATGAACAGATTAGGGACTTTAGCAACCCTATGGGAGGAAGGGCTTGTCTTAAGCTGGACTTGCGGAAAGCTTTCGATTCAGTGAATCGCGAGTTTATTCTACACTTTTTGGGTCAGATGAGATTTCCTTCGGTGTTTATAAGGTGGATACGGGAATGTATTACTTCGCCTACTTTTTCTGTGATGATTAAGGGCTCCCCTGTGGGGTATTTTGATGGAAACAGGGGAATTAGGCAAGGGGATCCTCTCTCTCCTTTCTTGTTCGTTATTGCTATGGAAGCTTTCTCTATCCTTTTGGCTAAATCACTTGATAGTGGCGTAATTCAGCCCATGAGACGTTCGGGTTCGATTTCCCATCTTCTGTTTGCGGATGACCTTCTTATGTTCTGTAGAGCTAATCTAAAGACTTTCAGGGGTATCAAGTCATTACTTGTCGATTTCAAGAATCTTACGGGGTTGCATGTAAATTAGGACAAGAGTCGGGCTATATTTAGTAAGGGCACCAAGGACAGATCTATTCTTGCGGACTTCTTAGGTATAAAGATTTCCTCCACTTTTACTACTTACCTTGGTCTTCCTTTGTCGTCCAAATATCCCAAAGCTCCAATGTACGGTAGATTGGTGGATAAGTGCAAGAAGAGGCTTATGGGTTGGACGTCTTCTATGTTATCTATTGCTGGGCGGATTGAGCTGGTGAAGTCGGTCATTTATGGTATGGTGGCGTTCTGGTTGCAAGCCTACCGTTTGCCTTACACTGTTGTGAGAGAAATTTCTTCTCTTTGTAGGCGGTTCATTATGGGTTCCTCACGTGCTTGGTCTTGGAAGGATATCTGTGCCCCAAAGTCTGAAGGAGGAGTGGGTATTCGGTTGTTGGAGGATCTCAATGTTGCTTCTGGGGTTAGGTTGACGTGGAGGTTTCTAACCTCCAAGAGCTTATGGGCGAAGCAAATGAGAAGTAGATATGATGGGGATGATGGGTTCAATGCGGCAAAGGGATCATTGACACATTCTGGTACTTGGAAACATATGCTGAATTGTAGAACGGCTTCCAATAAACTCATCAAGCAGGTGGTGAAAGACGGACGCTCTACCCTATTTTGGCACGACTTTTGGCTCGTTTGTGGGCCTTTGAGAAATCTTGCAGCGGTTCCACCTGACTCCACTATGAAGCGTGTGAGTGATTATTGGGTCAATGGGTCTTGGGTGAATGACCTGGCAATTGCGTGCTTCCGGCATCATCTTGACCAGGTTACCTTAGTATTGGGGTCGGATTCTTGGGCTTGGGCGCCCTCACCTACAAGTGTTTCACATTCAACATCTCACTCTTCCACAGACCGGTCTCACTCTACTTCTGCTCCGAGCTCAGCATGCTGCATGCGTTCCAGTTTGCATCCTCCCGCACAGACCTGTACTAGTGACTCAAATCCGGCATTGAACCCTTCCCGCATGCCTTCTACAAGCTGCGCAGATGACTGTGATCGCTTCAAGTTTAAAGAAGGCTGGGAAGGGGTTCGTTTGCAGGGTGAGCCGTTCCGCTTCCACAAGTTGGTTTGGTTCCCGGGTCATATTCTGAAGTGGGCTATCACACTTCTACGAGCTTTCATGGGTAAGCTGCTAACTAGAGATATTATAAGTAGATGGGGTTTAAACACTCCAGTCAACTGTGTTCTTTGTGGCGAATCTATCACGGAGGATATAAACCACTTATTCTTCAGTTGCTCCTACTCTGGTTACCTCCTTAATAGAACTTTGCTTAAGTTAAATGTCACAGGCCAGATTGGCTCCTCCCTAGCGGAAGTTGGTGACCTTTTTTGTTGAAATTCGGGGGGAAAGGAGTTCTGATCAGGTTAGCTAATTCTGCTCTCTCTTCGATGGTTTGGCACATCTGGCATGAGCGGAATCGTAGGATCTTTGAAGGGAAAAGCAGACGGAAAACGGAGACTTTTGAGGTTATTGCCGCAGATATCAGAATTACAATGCTAGGCCAAGATCCCTCTTCCTATGTGGAGGATTCTGTATTTGCAAATTGGGAGTTCCGAGATTTGGGCTAGTCCTTGATTTTTTATGATTAAGCTTTGTATAGTTGGAGTAGGATGAAGAGACTCTAATTGAGAGTGACGGCGCTTGTGCCCTCTCCTCTTTTTATTGTCTCTTCATGCCTACTTACTATAGTGTTGTAAATATTCAGTTCTTCAATAAAGATTTACTAACTTTCCAATATATATATATATATATATATATATATATATATATATATAGGAGGGATCAAATGACCCCCAAAAATAACCCCCAAAAATAAACCCCTATCAAAAATCCTATGCCCCCCATTTTTTCGGAAGATCCAAACCGTTCATCTTGATCTCCACCCTCTAAATACCTGACCCACCAATTTTCAACCCGATCCCATGTGTTTTGCCCATTCATCTATCCAACCCAAATTTAACAGTTTTGCATGAACAGAACTTTTGCGAATGGTTGATGAACAGGCAAAACACATGGGATCGGGTTGAAAATTGGTGGGTCAGATATTTAGAGGGTGGAGATCAAGATGAACGATTCAGATCTTTCGAAAAAATGGGGGGCATAGGATTTTGATAGGGGGTTATTTTTGGGGGTCATTTGATCCCTCCTCATATATATATATCAACAAGTTAAAAGTGGTGATCCATGAGTTGATCTCCCCTAATCAATCTGCTTTTCTTAAAGGGAGGATACTCTCTGATTCTACTCTTATAGCCCATGAGCAGATCAGAGATTTCAACAATCAGATGGGAGGTAGAGCTTGCCTGAAATTAGACCCGAGGAAAGCATTTGACAGTGTCAACAGGGATTTTATCTTATTTTTCTTACGCCTACTAGGTTTCCCTAATATTTTCATTGAATGGATCAGAGAGTGCATTACTTCGCCAACCTTCTCTATACTGATAAAAGGTGCTCCTGTGGGATATTTTAAAGGTAATAGAGGTATTTTCTAAGGTGATCCGCTTTCCCCTACTTATTTGTGGTCGTTATGGAAGCATTCTCTGTTCTGATGGCGAAAAATATTAATATGGGCAATATCCAACCAATGCGACGCGCTGGATCTATTTAACATTTTTTATTTGCAGATGACCTCCTTCTGTTCTGCAGGGCGAACAAAACTTCTTTTGTTGGAGTTAAAAAATTGTTGGCGGAGTTTTCTACTATAACTGGACGTCAGGTAACCTGGGAGAAAAGCCCGAAAATATTTAGTAAGGGGACCAAAAATAAACAAGTCTTAGCTGACTTGTTAGGAATCAAGATTTCTACAACTATTACTACCTACCTGGGTCTGCCACTCTCATTGAAATACACCAAGTCTGCTAATTTTGGCAATTTAGTAGAAAAGTGCAAGAAGAGGATGATGGGCCGGAGTTCATCTCTGCTTTCTATCTCAGGCCGGATTGAACTTGTTAGAACAGTCATTTACGAAATCGTTTCATTCTAGATGCTTTCCATGTTCCAGCTAAAATTCTGAAGATCATCTCATCATCTTGTAGGCGATTCATCTTGGGAACGTCGAGAGCTTGGGCGTGGGAAGATATGTGTAAACCTAAGTCTGAAGGCGGCATTGGGCTTAGATTGTTAGAATATTTAAACGAGGTGTTGAGTATTGATTCCGTGGATTTGGTTTTGATGATGAGCAAACATAAATATCGTGAACTAACTCTTTGTGAGCGCAGTTATGGAGATCGTCGCCAAAATACTACGTACATCAAAAAGCGACGTCTCAAGACTTCTCAAAACACGTGATCGTGTGCCTGAAGCTTCATTGAAGCTCAAGGAGTATTATTGAAGTCAAGAGTGAAGATTGAAGCTTTGAAGACGGTTCGTCATGTTTAATTTATTTTCTTCTCGCTTCATAGAATAGAATGTTAAGCCATGAGTAGGACTTACGTCATAATCGACTTATCGCTCATATCTTAGAGCTAGGATTATCTTAGAAGCCATTAGAAACTTTTCCGAAGCCTATCTCTTCTTCCCTCAGCTTCTAATTCATCTTAGTTGGTTCAAGTAGAAGAATCAACCAACTAGATGACGATCTAGTCGATCGGTAATTCCTTTTGAATCGACTAGATGTCCTTGTTCAATTCAGCCTAGGCACTGTTGATCAATTAGTCGGTCAAAGAAGGCTCACCGACCGACTAGATGACGATCTAGTCGGTTAGGAATCCTTCTCAGACCGACTAGTTATCATTGCCTCATTTCAGCCTGAGCTACTGTTTACAATTAGTCGGTCAAAGAAAATCGTCACCGACTAGTTGTGAAACTAGTCGGTTGGATTTTGTTCTTAAACCGACTAGCTGTCTTTGAATTCAGCCTATACTTTTTTAACAATTAGTCGGTCTAAGAACACTCACCGACCGACTAGTTGGCAAACTAGTCGGTTGGCAAGTCTTTATAGACCGACTAGTTCATATTGCCTGGAATTCACTTAATTCGTTGTCAACCTCTTAGTCGGTTCATGTTGAATCACTGACCGACTAGTTGAGAAACTAGTCGGTCAGTGATCCTTCTTTAACCGACTAGTCTGCTTCAGAATAGAGCCATTAGAGCATTTATTGCACGAATTTATCTCCCCTCTTTCCTCTATACCATATATACTTGGAGGGGTTCTTTCATAGGATTCAAGGATTCTTATTTTGGGTTTTAAAGAAATCAAGAGAAGCAAATCAACTCCATTCTAAAGCTATCTCTTCTCACTAGAATCTCTCCCTCACTCTTATTCCTCAAGAGAGATTCAAAGATTTTCAGCCTTCCAAGCCAAAGAGCTTGAATCAAGGTCACCAACTCCACCCTAGGCTTCTATTGCTGGTCAACTTCTTGGAGCTAGGGTTTGATGACATCTTCTTCCTCAAAATCCATTCTTGCCCTAAATTGGTAAGTATACTCAAGGCATATGATTTTGTTGGTAAGTATTTCATTGTTTCATGTACTTCCATATTGCAAGTGTTTCTCTTGGTTGTAAGAGAAAGTGTGTGATCCCGGGTTGTGGGAGTCACATTTACATTTGTGTATGATTTAGTATTGTAGAGGGTTTTCTACAAGAATTTCATAGTGGAAATCTTGGGTTAGTGGTTTTCAACTCAAGTATCCGGCGGGGATCCAGGTGGTTTGGACGTAGGATCACCGGTAACAATTCGGGGAGACTTTGGTGCATCCGAACCCGTTACATAATTTGTTTGCATTGTCTATTCTTGTTGTTTGTAGTCTATTCCGCATTGTTGTTTGTATGTTTGCACGATAATTAGGAATAACTCTCTTGATTATTTTAAAGTACTATTCACCCCACTCTAGTACTTGTGCAGTAGCTAGCCCAGGGCACTTCAATTGGTATCAGAGCCAAGGTTCATATCTATAACAAACAACAACTACAGCGTCTTCAAGAATCGTGGAGGTGCTTCTTCGGTGATGGAAGGATAATCCTCAACTATGCCTCCCTCCTTCAGTGGTACCAATTACGGGTACTGGAAATGCCAGATGGAAACGTTCCTCCGGAGTACTTCACTATGGAGAGCCGCGATGAAGGAGTATGTCGAGCCCGCAAAAAAGATTTCGCGAAGTGGACTACCGCGGAGGTTGTCGTGGAGGTAACCAATGCCAAGGCAATGAATGCCTTGCAATGCTCTTTGGACCCCGAAGACTTCAACAAGATATGCACATGTAAGAGTGCATATCAAATCTAGAACTCACTCCTCATCTTGCATGACTGAACGAGTAGGGTAAGAGACTCCAAACTCACTGTTGTCAATAAAGATTTCGAATTATTTCATATGCAACATGGTGAGAAGATGAAGGAGTATTATGCTCGCTTCGTTGACATTACCAACGAATTGGAGGCTCTTGGAAAAACCTACACCCAAAAGGAGAAGGTCTCAAAGATCATCGATGGACTTCCTTCTTGTTGGGAAAAGCGTACCTTCGCAATCGAGGAAGGTAACGATATGAGTAAGTATACTAACGTACAACTAATGGGTACCTTGATGTATTAGGAGGTACGCAAGGACAGTAAGATCAAGATGCAGGAAAAGATGAAGTCGTACTTGAAGCAAGAAGAGCCAAAGAAAAAGGCGATTGCATACAAGGCCGCTCCATCTACATCTACCGATGATGAAGAATTGGAAGACGAGTTGGACATGGAAGCTTTGGCCGACTTGGCAAAGAAGTTCAACCGATTCTACCGAAAAGGTAAGTTGAAGAATAAATCAAAATTTATTTCAACTAATGTCTCCGCTCCCGTGTGTTATAAATGTAACAAGCCAGGACACATCAAGCCGGATTGTCCTCTAAACAAACACAAGGAGAAGTGGAAGGCATCCAAGTACGACAAGTCGAGAAAGTACAAGAAAGGACTTATCGGTACATTCACCGACTCCGACGAGGACTCCTTAAGTGGCGAGTCGGACGATGAAAAAGTGGAGAAAGCACACATGTGCTTCATGGGAAGAGAAGAATATGTTCAAGAGACTTCCTCCGAGGAAAGCGAGGAAAGCGAGGATGAAGGCGGTGAGGTAACAATGGACGAACTTAGATTAGCTAACAAACAACTTTGGTGTAAGTTTTCTAAATTGGCTAATAGATTTATTAAGACTAAAAATGAGCTAACTAGTCTTCAAACCTTGCGTAAGCCTATCATCATCAACAACGACACCGTTGTTGAAGGGTTGAGAAATGAGATTGAAAATCTCAAATCTCAACTTGAGCATGTTCATTTCGAGGATTCGGATGAACATGTGATAGCGGATTTGACGTCTCAAAACTCAACTTTGAGTATTGAGAATAAGAATCTCAAGTCACGTGTTTGTGCACTCACATCGCAAGTGTCCACCTTGGATGCTTCTATGCATTCTCTCACCGAGAAGTATGAGTGCACATTAGGCCGAATCAATGAATTCAATAAAGGTAAGGGCCATTTGGATAATATCCTAAATGACTTACTTCCGGCCAATCATCACATTGGCTTGGGGTATAAGATGGGAGATTCATCCAAATCGTCTGCCACCTTTGTTAGGCCATCTTCCGAAGTCTCAACTAGTGGGAGTAAACACTTCATGGGTAGTTCTTCTACCAATGGTGCTTCCGCTAGGTACACACCCCCATTTGGAAAGAAACCCACTTTGGGTGGACCTCCAAAGAGGGGTCATGCTTTCATGTAAACCATGCCACGTAGGAACACACATCCTACTCCACATGTTCGCACGTATGATGATTTTTATGCTCCGCATCCACGAGCACGTGCACACCATGTGAGACACACTCATGCACGTGTTCCTCCATATGCATATGTTCATCCACATCAGTATCATATGAACAATTATCATCATGCACCATTTCATCATATGCCATATGCTTACCCTCGTCATGCATTTCCTAGGCCACCTCCTCATAGGCCACATGCATCACGTAGACATCAACAACGTATGCATGCTCCCAATAGGAATAGGGCTTCCAAAATCTTCACTATTTGGAGCCTGAAGGACACAAGCATGCACGAAAAACAAGCTTACATGAATTCCTATTTTATGAATGTCGTGCATAATGATGATTTCGTTGGGAAGTCTAAGTCCAATTGGACTTGGCTTCCAAAGGTCTAATCTCTTAGGACCTTGGGTACTGTTTCAGAGTGTTTTCTCACTACAGAAGCGTTGACCGTGGACTGCCCGGTCAACGTGGTCAAGGGGCCGACTTGGGTCCCTTGGGTGCGTCGAGCACGTGCAGACGCAGCGCGAATCGGAGATGCAGACGACGTGGAACACGTCAGCTGGGCCGGGTTGGGATCCTTGGCCTCAAGGGGGCTGAGGGGAAGCCTCGGCCCGGTGTGAGATGCTCGGCCTCGGACAGTCGGACGACGAGGGGAAGCCTCAGCGCCTTGTCTCGATGCACAGCCGATTCAGAGCAGAGGGGGAGCCTCGGCTCGGATGGATGCGCTCGGCCTCGGTCGATCGGATGACGAGGGGTAGCCTCGGTCGTCTCGCTTGATGCACGACCGGCGTGGAGCGGAGCTGAAGCCTCGGCTCGTGGATCTAACGTCCCCCTGAATAGACGAGGACACTCGTCAGGGAGGCTGGACCTTGGTTCCGGCCAAATCCCCTCCGATGCCTAAGTCAGATGACGATCTGAAAGAGGAGGCTCGGTGGGGACGGTTCGACTCGAGAGGAGATCAGAACTACGTCCTCCGGCGCGAGCAGGGGGAAGGAGATGAAGTGGAGGAACTAGGTCGTTGATGGAGTACCTTAGGTTTTGTTACCTGAGATGCGGTCCATTGTCCAATCGTCCTTCTAGCCCTTTTATAGGCCTCTCGTCGCGATTACCCATGACTCACGTCCCTCGTCCGCCCCCGATCGTGCACCCTCAATCCGCCTCCCCATCGCCGCTCCCTGAGCCATGCCAGCACCTCCCCATAACGTCCATTAAGTGGCAGCGGGCCTGGGGGAACAGTTATCACTGGAGTGGGCGAGTGACTTGCGCGTTTTCGAGGTCGGGTCGGATCGACGTTCGGGGGTCCTCTAGGGGGCCTTGTTGGGCGGGCCTGATCTCGCAGACGGGCTTCTGATCGGTAGTCGGGTTTCTGGGTTCGTGTCTTTCGGGCTTCGTTTGGTGGGCTTGGACCCCCCATGATTTCGCGTAGTAGGCCGCGCCTTTGGGCCCATGCTGTTGGGCCTCCGCAAAATAGACGTATCAATTGCCCCCATCAGTGGGGCCGATCGGCCTTGGCCGGCTCGGTTCGACCGATGTGACTCCTGGGGTTCCGAGTGGCGCGTCAGTCGAGGCGCGGTCATAAATGAAGGTTATGATGAGGCGGATCGATAGGACTTCCCTTGGCACCGATTTCGAAATGCCGTCGGCTCTTTGAGGCTTGCCACGCGTTCCTGTCAGGCGTTTTGAATTCGCCCCTGGGTCTTGTATATAAGTGCCCCGGCTGCGTTGATCCCAACTTCTTCCTCGCTCTTCCCTCTGTTCCGGGTTTTTCACAAACTCGGAGTCTCCCGTCGCCTTCGTTTCCTTGTCTTCTACAAATAAACAAAAAGGTAACTCCTTTCCCATCTTCATATTATGGCTGCTCTTAGGATAGGTGGCTCTGGCCAAGGGGCTAGGGATCCTCCTGAGTCCAGGCGGGGCGGGCCCCGATCTGTGGGATCCGGTCCCTCCTCGGGGAGCCGTTCCCTCCAAGATAAAGGGAAGGGGAAGCTCTTCCCAGACTATGCTGGCGCTGATGTGGCGTCGGCTGCCGTGTGGCTTAATGTACCTCCGGTTGTCCTCAGAACACTGTCGAGGACTTCTTTTCTGGCGGCTGTGGAGATCCAGGGAAGGTACCTCTGTCACCCGTATGATGTTCGAGTCCCTTTCATCGACGAGCGGATCTGTCTTCTGAGGAGCAATGAAGTCGGCGTTTACGTCGAGATGTTCCTTCTGGGTCTTCGTTTCCTGCTCAATCCCTTCTTTATCCAAGTCATGGAGTACCTCATGGTGCCCCTTTGCCAGTTCACCCCCTGTTCGGTTACAGTTCTGACGGGCTTTGTGATGCTCTGCTGTACTCGCGGTCTGGAGCCATCTCTCCCCCTTCTCTTCTATTTTTATCAGATCCAGACGGTCGGTCTATGGCCATGGTTGCACCTCCGAGCCCGCGCAGGGAGGGAATGCCTGATCGGGCTGCCCCACTAGGCGGGGGATTGGAGCTCGGATTACGTCTTCGTGGTCTTCCTTGAGGATGCCCAGATTTTGACAGGTTGGGGTGGGTCGGGTCGGCCTTGCCCAACGCTAACCCTCTCCGAGGCTGATCAGGCGGCTGTCACGCTGCTGTCGACCCTCCCCTTGGAGGCGAAATCCATCTGGCCTTTGTTGGACGACCTACTCCTGAAGGCCGTCTTGTGGTCTCCGGGTAGGTCGCTTTTTCAGTCCTGGATTGCCCCTTGGCTTACCCTGATTTCGGTTTCGCTTGCAGGAATGGCTAGTCGCGAGTTCACCCGCAACGTTGATGAGCTGATTCGGTGTGGAGCCGCTCGAAGCCGAGGTAGCACCTCAGGAAGGGCACCTCGGCGGACCGTTGAGGAGGAGGTGCACCGAGCCGAGCCCACCGTGGGCAAGGTGGTGGCTGCGCCTCCCGCCTCTTCTTCTGGTAGTCTCATCCCTGGGGGAGTCGCAAGGGCCGGATCCGTCCCACCAGACCAAGTGGCGGGGGGTAACGACGGGTCCGGTGCAGCTCCTCTTGCGCTTGGCGTGCCCCTTCTTGTCCCTGAGGGTGGATGTGGCACGAGGCGGAAGCGCTCCCCTTCGACACCTGCCGAGCCTCACGGAGGGAAGAGGAGGAAGGAAGGCGTGGATCCCTCCAGTCCGGTGTGCTCCGTGCCCCCGACGGTGGCCGTCGAGGATCTTCCGGTGGCCCTGACGACCATCCCCGTCGCAGCGTCTCCGCCTCCATTATCGGGAATCGGTGCCATGTTGGCGAGCAGCTCGGCCTCCCTCGAGGTCACCCCTGGGGATTCGGTGTTTGTCGACCGAGCCTTGGCTCAGCAGTTGGCCGAGGGCTCCGTCCTCCCCTGGGACCGTAGTCTCCTCGAGAGGGCCCCCGCTGACAAGGTATCAGATACCTTGGTCTGGATCCTTCAACAGGTCTGGCTATCCTGCTGTCCCATTCTTTCCTTCGCTCTCTTCTTGGATCTTGTCTTGTCGTTCAGGGTTCAACGCTCGCTGTCGAGTCGCAGCGTCAAGCTGTCCGTTTGAGGGAGCTGGAGGAGTCCTCTGCGAAGGACTGCGAGCGGGCTGGGGCGGCGGAGGTAGCTACGGTGGAGTCCCAGATGGAGTCTCGGCAACTCAAGGCTGAGCTAGAGGGACGAGTGGATGACCTCCAGGGTGTAGGATCTAAATAAGGCCTAGAGGGGGGGTGAATAGGCCTTTGACCAAATTATCGCAAGATAAAAATTAAGCCTAGTTTACAGCATGCAGTTTAGGAATTGGACAATCAAAGCATTCACAGAAGACACAGAATTTAACGTGGTTCGGTCCCCATGACCTACGTCCACCCCAATGAGCAATCACTTATACTGTTTCTTTAAGAAGTTACAATCTCCCTTAGATTGGTGCACCAACACCAACCTGTCAGACCAACTCAAGCTCACCAAAGCCAAAAAAGAAACATACAAGTATCACTCCCCAATCCAACTTGCCCCAACAAGTTTGGTTCCCAAAGTCCCATATAGCGGAAGAAATTATATTACAGAAATGCTGATCAAAACATTAATAACTTCACAAATAAATAAGATCAAGAGTTTAGAAAGCTCATTTGTGAAGATCTCTCTGGTTGTCGTCTTTCAGCACATCAGTAGCTTCGCAACGCTTCTTACGGAATGATGATCGGATGTCAGTAGAAGAAGTAGTCGCTGTCCCCGTGGAAGTAGTCGGTAGAAGTTCCTCACTCAAAGTGATCTCATTTTCTGCACAGGAGGAACTAGCTGCTCAACTTGCTATCACTGCGTCGGGGATGAAGTCACGGTCGCAACGCTTCTTACGGAACTCAATTTGGATCTCTAGAACTCCACTTATTGATGAAATAGTGAAGAGTGTGCATGGCTTTATATAGAATTGAGTTAACGGGTTTGAGTTACTGTTCCAACGAACCCGATCCGCTCAAAATCACGTTTTAAATTCGCTTAACGGGTTCGGATCTAAAATCCGATGTCGGCAGCGTTTCTGGCCGTTGGATCAAGCGGGATTCAACGTCGGCACGCCACGTGTCCGTCAATATTCGTGCGTCGGCGCCCGCCTCCGCTGACCCGGACCCGCACTGTCGGTAGCCGTCGGATCTCCGCGTGGACGGCTAAGATGGTACCACGTCGACACGGAGTCGACGCATTCAGCCCGCCTTTTGCGACTGGGTCCGATCGGTTGGTGACCGTTGGATGAAGATCTGGCGGTTGTAAGCGAGCCACGTCGCCAAGCTGCGTGATGCCGTTGGATGCGGAACGAACGGCCTGGATGATGCCACGTCAGCGTGGATTTAAATCTGCGATGAAGCGTATATATGCACAGTACCGTATGCCGTATTTTCTGAGTATTTTCACTGTATTCTTGCGTATTTGAGCATCAAATAAATCCCAAAAATTCTGAAATAATTCTCAAAAATCCCAGAGCTTCATTTTGACATGTGAGAATTGTTTCACCTCATTTCACCACTTGTAGAAAAAGTTTCTTCTTTGTATACTCAGTATTTTCTCGTATTTCCCCGTATTTGGACTTCAAACAATCTCCATAAATCCTGAGAAAAATCCCATGCTATTTATAGCCTATGATTAACTCTAGGGTAGAGTTTCATAGCTATACTCTCTCGTTTGATCAGCTTGTGTAATTCCAAATGAAGTTTCAGCTCCGTATTTCAACGTACTTGAGTACGTGCATATGTAACTTGAGCAATCATGACTATAGGGACCTGTGACACACTCAACAAACAGATTAGAACAGTTCAGTAGGGTTTGTTATCATCAAACATAGGGTAGGATGCTGTTTCCAACAATCTCCCCCTTTTGATGAGAACAAACCAGACATTAAGATTACATCAAAAATGTGTGAAGTGTGTGAGTGTGTGAAGCATGAATATGAGCATGAATGGCAAAATGATATGCTCCCCCTATTGACATGCTCCCCCTATTGACATGCTCCCCCTATCTCTGATCAATCTTAATATTTCTCTCCCCCTTTGTTTTCATCAAAAAATGTATGAAATAACATATGAGGAATGGAAAATTGAACATTATAAACCAAAACAAAAGGCAATACATCGTTTGACCACAATGAATAAATAAGCAATAATCACTAAGTCATAACTACCATAATTCATCTCCGTGCTCAAGTGTGATGATCAAATGTTTAGTACATATGGAGAGGTAATAAGGAAGACATCCTGTCATAACCATCTTTTCCACTGAATATATGAACATCAAAGATTGAGTTTCCCCTTCTCATGTAATATGAGTTCAAGTTACCAATTCCAAACATGACCGAGAAGGATTTTTAAATGTGAAATGGCAGTGCTTGACGGACTTAACACCAACGCTAAAAAATGACATTTATAGCATAAGTTGGATGTCCAAGGGTAGTATCAAGGACATGGATCGTATCCATTTTTCATACGAAGCTCTGTGTATATATTTTGAAGACACTCGTCTTGCTATTCTTTTTATACACGTATATTTTGATGAGAGCTTTTCTTTTTACCCATGCCTTGAAACATCATATCCCATTAAAACATAAATTAGTCCACCAACAACCACTTTTCTTATTCAATATTTCAAATCCATATCAAAAAACATATTGATCTGTGTAAGTGTGATTGGATGATGAAAAACGTTAGTTACTCATTAATGAATATGACCTAATTAAGCATGTAGTCTTTGAATGCAAGCATTGTTAAGAATATAATATTCAAAATCCATAAGACATATGTTTTGCATTTAAAGTTGTTTCTGATGAAAAAAAAAATGCAAAAGGAGGAGATAGACAAGTCACTTTCCCTTTCTGTTTATATTTTTCTTTTTCATTTTTTTTATTTTTCTTTTTCATTTTTTTATTTTTCTTTTTGTAGCACACCACACAAAAACAATAAAAGCACACCAAATAATATTTTCACTCTAAATATAATCAATAATGCCCAGTTCTAGACGTAGACGACAAAAACGATCTTCTGGCAAAGGTTTTGTAAAGATATCTGCCAACTGAGAATCAGTAGAAATATATTCAATGGATACATCCTCTTTTGCCAAATGATCTCTAAGAAAATGATGTCTTACATCTATGTGTTTTGTCCGAGAGTGATGAACAGGATTATTAGAAAGATCTATAGCATTCTTACTATCACATCGTAATGGAACTTTTCTAAGATCCAAGCCGTAGTCAGACAGGGTTTGCATCATCCAAAGTACTTGGGCACAGCAACTGCCAAGGGCAATATACTCAGCTTCAGTAGTGGACAAAGCAACACTGTTCTGCTTACGACTAGACCAAGAAACCAATGAATGTCCTAGCATAAAACATGTTCTACAAGTGCTCTTTCTATCAATCATACTACCAGCATAATCAGCATCAGCATAGCCAACCAAATTAAGATTACCACAAGAGGGATACCATAGTCCAAGTGTAGGAGTGTGAATAAGATATCGAAAAATCCTCTTAATGGCTATCAAATGTGATTCTTTTGGACAGGCTTGAAATCGTGCACACAAACAGACAGAAAACATGATGTCTGGTCTAGATGCAGTTAAATAGAGTAAGGACCCAATCATACCTCGATAAAGCTTTTGGTCCACATTTATACCTTTGTCATCCTTTTCAAGCTTCGTCGTCGGACTCATTGGAGTTCGCATTGGCTTTGCATTTTCCATCCCAAATTTCTTCAACAGTTCTTTTATGTACTTGGTTTGTGAAACATATATGCCATCTCCAGTTTGTCTTACTTGAAATCCCAAAAAGTATTTCAACTCTCCGACCAGACTCATCTCAAATTGATCCTGCATAACCTTTTCAAACTTTTGGCATAAAAGATCATTAGTAGCACCGTAAATAATATCGTCCACATAAATCTGAACAATAAGAAAATGATCCTGTTCATGCAAGATAAACAAAGTGTTGTCTGCACTACCCTTTTTAAAGTTATTTTCCAAAAGATATGAACTGAGACGGTCGTACCAAGCTCTGGGAGCTTGCTTCAGACCATACAAAGCCTTTTGCAACTTGTAAACGTGATTTGGAAAACTATGACTTTCAAAACCAGGGGGTTGTTCAACAAAAACATCTTCTTTCAAATAACCATTTAAAAATGCACTTTTCACATCCATTTGCTTTAATTTAAAACCTTTAAAACTTGCAAAAGCCAGCAATATTCTAATGGCTTCTAATCTAGCAACGGGTGCAAAAGTTTCATCACAATCAATTCCCTCAATCTGGTTATATCCTTTGGCCACTAATCTTGCCTTATTTCTGATTACAATTCCAGATTCATCAAGTTTGTTTTTGAAAATCCATTTAGTGCCAACAATTGGGTAATTAGCAGGTCGGGGCACTAATGTCCAAACATTATTTCTATCAAACTGATTAATCTCATCATGCATGGCCATAACCCAACTTTCATCAGTTAAAGCGATTTCAACGTTCTTAGGTTCAATTTCAGAAATGAGGTCACCATGAATGCATAAGGCACACAAGTTATTGAAAGTGGATCGAGTGCGTATACCTTCCGTAGGAGTCCCCATGATCAGCTCAGGTGGATGATGTGGATTGAACCTGAGCTCTCCTCTTTCCAGTCTATGTCCTTGTGTTACTTCTGGTTCAGCTTCCTTTTGGCCTTCAGATGGTTCAGCTATGTTTTCAGGCTCTGTAGTTTCCTTGTCTGCATCTTCAGTTTCCCTGCAATTTAAAAGATCTATTTCAGCTTCATCAAATTTCACATTAATTGACTCAACAACAGTTAAGGTTCGTTTATTGTAGATCCTGTATGCTTTGCTCCTTGATGAATATCCTACGAACACTCCTTCGTCTGATTTGGATTCAAATGTCCCCAGCTGATCTCCTGTGTTTAAAATGAAACACCTGCATCCAAATACTCTGAAATATGAAATGTTAGGAGTCTTGCCATGCCACAGTTCATAGGATGTTTTGTTCATTAAAGGTCTAAGCATAACCCTGTTGCAGACATAGCAGGCTGTATTCACTGCTTCGGCCCAAAAATACATAGGAAGAGAATAATCATTAAGCATGCTTCTTGCCATCTCTTTTAAAGTTCGATTCTTTCTTTCGACCACCCCGTTTTGTTGAGGTGTTCTAGGAGAAGAAAATTCATGTAAGATCCCTTTTTCCAAACAGAAGTTTTCAAAAACAGAGTTTTCAAATTCACCACCGTGATCACTTCTAATTTTCATAATTGAAAGATTTTTCTCATTTGAAACTTGATTACAAAAATTTTGGAAATTTTCAAAGGAATCCGATTTCTTGGCTAAGAAGTAAACCCATGTATATCTAGAAAAATCATCGATCAAAACAAAACAAAATCTCTTTCCATTGAGGCTAGCAACATCGATAGGCCCAAACAAATCCATATGAATCAATTCTAAGACTCGTGAAGTGGTAACTTCCCGAATTCCCGTAAAAGTGGATCTAGTTTGCTTACCTTTTGTGCATGCAACACACAACTTACCATTCTCGTACTGTTGATGTGGCAAGCCTCGGACCAGGTTTTTATTCTCCAGCTTATGTAGCAACTTCATGCTGGCATGTGATAGTCTCCGGTGCCATAGTATAGCCTCCTCCTCCCTGCCAATCAAACATTTAGCAATTGTCATTTCTTCAATTATTATTGTATAAACATTATTTTTCCTATTGGCTATGAAGAGGGTATTACCTGTGACCGAGTCATAAATTTTACAAATTTTCTCATCAAAAAGTACTTTCATACCTTTGTCACAGAGTTGGCTTATGGAGATGAGGTTGTGTTTGAGATTTTCAACCCAGAGGACGTCAGAAATCTTAAAAGTATTGTTGCCAACAATACCTTTACCCATTACCTTGCACTTGCCGTTGTCCCCTAATGTAACACTTCCTCCTTCTTGCTTCACGAGGCTAAGGAACTTGTCGCTGTTCCCTGTCATGTGTCTTGAGCAGCCTGAATCCAAATACCACTCACACAGTTGTTCCTTAGCCACGCTGAGTCCCTACACATAAGAAGAACAAGGTATGTGTGACCTGGGTAGCCAAATAGGTCCACAATGGTTAGTCATAGTACCTTTCGGAACCCATACTTGTTTGAACTTCATGTTTTGGTTCTTATAACAACAATTTCTATATAAATGCTCAAAAGAACCACAGGTATAACATTTGGCGTTCCGTTTCTTTTTCTTGATGTAATGATTTTTCTTTATCATGTTTTCATTATAAACATTTCCAAATCCTAGTCCTTGTTTATCGTTTTTGATTGACTGGTATCCAAGAATGATGTCTAGTGATTTCCTTCCTACACCAAATTTTCTGATACTCAGTTCTAAATCAGAGACTTTGGATTTCAAAAGGATGTTTTCATTTACAAGCATGACACTTTTATTTATAAAACTCTTTCTAACATTATCTTCATTTTTAGCGAGAGTTTCTATTCTTTTATTTAGGCCAACAATCTTTTCATTACCATTCTTAATTTCTAGCTTTAATGAAGCACAAGTCTGACAAGGTATAGCTTCAGTAATACTAGACTTTCCTTTGAGTTTTTCAATGCTAATTTTGAGCGATGCAATTTCATTTTTCAATTTTATTTCATTTTGCAAAACATTATAATTTTCCTGCTGTAGTTGGAAATTCATTTCTTTATAATTTTCTATAGAGGATTCAAGAGAAGTAATTTCTGAATTCATGTTTTCACAAATGTTCATTAATTCTGGTAAAGAAAATTCATCTCTTACCTTGTTCGTGTCGCTTTCACCTATTAGGCAAAGTGATGATTGCGCTACCTCGTCTTGTGGTTCGTCTTCATCGTCATCATCCCATGTTACCGCAAATGATTTCCCTTTGGCTTCGGATGACGCGTTCTTTGTTGGACAGTTTTTCATGAAATGTCCAAATTTCTTGCAGTTGAAACATTGAACACTTTTAGTAGTATTCTGTTCAGATGAGGAATTCAAAGGATTAAACTTATTAAAACGATTGAACCTTTTTGCCATTTCAGATTTTCCGGCAGGAGTTCTGATGAAGCGTCGGAATCCTCTGACCATCAGTGCATGTTCCTCGTCGAGATCTTCTTTGTCACTTTCTTCGGCTTTGAGAGCGATGGTCTTTAAAGGTTTAGCCTCACCTTTTTCTCTTGTCTCGACGGTTTTGAGTTCCAGCTCATGGGATAACAGATTCCCAATCAGATCATCCAGCTTCAGCTTAGTGAGATCTCTAGCTTCTTGGATGGCCGTCACTTTAGGTCGGAAGGAACTAGGAAGCGCTCTTAGGATTTTCCGAATGAGGTCGATGCTGTCGTAAGACTTTCCCAAGGCTTTTGAGTTGTATACGATGTCGGTGAAGCGAGTGTACATGTCCTTGATGGATTCTCCTGGTAGCATGTGGAAACCATCGTACTCTGAGCTCAGCAGCGCTAATCTGGACTCCTTCACCTGAGAGGTTCCTTCGTGAGTGACTTCGAGAGTGTTCCAGATTTCCTGCGCAGTAAGACAATGAGATATACGGTTAAACTCAGTTCTGTCAAGTGCACAGATAATTGCATTCATAGCTTTACCATTTAGAGCATAACGTTTGTTATCGTTATCATCCCATTTATCTTCTGGTTTTGGTACTTCAATATCTTCAATTTTGATTGTAGGTGGGTGATAGCCTTTAGCAACAATTTTCCAAATTTCAAGATCTGAAGAGACTAGGAAAATTTTCATCCTAGCTTTCCAGTAAGCAAAATCAGTCCCATTAAATTTGGGTGGTCTAACTGTAGACTGTCCTTCAGCAAATGCTGAATCATATGTATTCATTATGAACTAGACTCAAATGGCCAGGCCTGGAGCTCTGATACCACTTGTAGGATCTAAATAAGGCCTAGAGGGGGGGTGAATAGGCCTTTGACCAAATTATCGCAAGATAAAAATTAAGCCTAGTTTACAGCATGCAGTTTAGGAATTGGACAATCAAAGCATTCACAGAAGACACAGAATTTAACGTGGTTCGGTCCCCATGACCTACGTCCACCCCAATGAGCAATCACTTATACTGTTTCTTTAAGAAGTTACAATCTCCCTTAGATTGGTGCACCAACACCAACCTGTCAGACCAACTCAAGCTCACCAAAGCCAAAAAAGAAACATACAAGTATCACTCCCCAATCCAACTTGCCCCAACAAGTTTGGTTCCCAAAGTCCCATATAGCGGAAGAAATTATATTACAGAAATGCTGATCAAAACATTAATAACTTCACAAATAAATAAGATCAAGAGTTTAGAAAGCTCATTTGTGAAGATCTCTCTGGTTGTCGTCTTTCAGCACATCAGTAGCTTCGCAACGCTTCTTACGGAATGATGATCGGATGTCAGTAGAAGAAGTAGTCGCTGTCCCCGTGGAAGTAGTCGGTAGAAGTTCCTCACTCAAAGTGATCTCATTTTCTGCACAGGAGGAACTAGCTGCTCAACTTGCTATCACTGCGTCGGGGATGAAGTCACGGTCGCAACGCTTCTTACGGAACTCAATTTGGATCTCTAGAACTCCACTTATTGATGAAATAGTGAAGAGTGTGCATGGCTTTATATAGAATTGAGTTAACGGGTTTGAGTTACTGTTCCAACGAACCCGATCCGCTCAAAATCACGTTTTAAATTCGCTTAACGGGTTCGGATCTAAAATCCGATGTCGGCAGCGTTTCTGGCCGTTGGATCAAGCGGGATTCAACGTCGGCACGCCACGTGTCCGTCAATATTCGTGCGTCGGCGCCCGCCTCCGCTGACCCGGACCCGCACTGTCGGTAGCCGTCGGATCTCCGCGTGGACGGCTAAGATGGTACCACGTCGACACGGAGTCGACGCATTCAGCCCGCCTTTTGCGACTGGGTCCGATCGGTTGGTGACCGTTGGATGAAGATCTGGCGGTTGTAAGCGAGCCACGTCGCCAAGCTGCGTGATGCCGTTGGATGCGGAACGAACGGCCTGGATGATGCCACGTCAGCGTGGATTTAAATCTGCGATGAAGCGTATATATGCACAGTACCGTATGCCGTATTTTCTGAGTATTTTCACTGTATTCTTGCGTATTTGAGCATCAAATAAATCCCAAAAATTCTGAAATAATTCTCAAAAATCCCAGAGCTTCATTTTGACATGTGAGAATTGTTTCACCTCATTTCACCACTTGTAGAAAAAGTTTCTTCTTTGTATACTCAGTATTTTCTCGTATTTCCCCGTATTTGGACTTCAAACAATCTCCATAAATCCTGAGAAAAATCCCATGCTATTTATAGCCTATGATTAACTCTAGGGTAGAGTTTCATAGCTATACTCTCTCGTTTGATCAGCTTGTGTAATTCCAAATGAAGTTTCAGCTCCGTATTTCAACGTACTTGAGTACGTGCATATGTAACTTGAGCAATCATGACTATAGGGACCTGTGACACACTCAACAAACAGATTAGAACAGTTCAGTAGGGTTTGTTATCATCAAACATAGGGTAGGATGCTGTTTCCAACACAGGGAAAGTTGGAGGACGCTCGGTGGTCGGCCGAGGAAGCGGCGGAGTCGTTCCGCCTGGAGAGGGAGGAGTTTCAGAGGGAACTGTCGGATCGACGTCAGGTGGCGCGGTTTACGGATGAGGTGGAGAGGGGCGTCGTCGGGACTCTGGGTGAGAGGATCTTCGAGGTCCTCAGGGAGGCCTTCGGTAAATATGAAGACCTTATCGGCCCCCGGATCGTCGAAGTCGTCCAGTCCTCCTTCTGGGATTGTGCGGAGCGCGTCCGACAAGCCCCTCCGCCTGTCGATCCCCCTCGCTCCGAGCAGGGCGAGGTGCCCGAGGATGCGTCCTCTCGAGCCCGGGCCCCCTAGGTCGTCCTTCCCGGCCTGTCATCCTTGTTTTTATCCTCAAATTTTTTAGCATCCGCTTCGCTTTGGCCCGGTCTACTTGAAATGGATCCCTGACCTCGTAATCTCCATTGGCTTCTTTACCGGCTCTCTGCTTCGGAGCAAACAATTGCTGATTTGTAAGGATGTTCGTTTAAGCCAGTAACTTTGTGTTCTTGGTCGACAAGTTTTGCTCTGCCGGCGTTACCCTAGTTTTCGTGGGTGACGAATTTTGTTGTTCGCCGAGAGCGGATTATTTGTAAGGAGGTTTCTCCACTTCGATTTCCTGTAAAAAAGACACACTTTTGTACCTCGGTTAATTGTTGGAAATGAAATTGACCTACTTGAATTTCCCGCGCATTTTGCTTTGTTGCTGCGACCCCGGTTCCTCTGCTGATGGTGGTCGCTCGCCTCTTTTCTCCGGGAGGTCGCCCCTTGCCCCTCGAGTGGACAAGTCGGTTGACGTCCTTAATGGCTGGGGGGGCTGCCCCAGTCTTATGAGCAACGGAGTCGGTCAGCGAGGGCGAAGCTCCTCGGCTTAGGACCGGTCGGCGTCTGCGCTGGCTGGGGGAATTGCCCCCAGACTCACGAGCGATGTAGTCGGTCAGCGAGGTTGAAGTTCCTCGGCTTATGACCGGTCGGCGTCTGTGCTGGCTGGGGGAATTGCCCCCAGACTTACGAGCGAAGGAGTCGGTCAGCGAAGGCGAAGCTCCTCGGCTTAGGACCGGTAGGCGTCTGCGCTGGCTGGGGTAATTGCCCCCAGACTTACGAGCGATGGAGTCAGTCAGTGAGAGTGAAGCTCCTCGGCTTAGGACCGGTCGGTGTCTGTGCTGGCTGGGGGAGTTGCCCCAGGCTTACGAGCGATGGAGGCGGTCAGCGAGGGTGAGGCTCCTCGGCTTAGGACCGGTCGGCGTCTGTGCTGGCTGGGGGAGTTACCCCCAGACTTACGAGCGATGGGGTCGGTCACCGAGGGTGAAGCTCCTCGTCTTAGGACCGGTCGACGTCTGTGCTGGCTGGGGGAGTTGCCCCCAGACTTACGAGCGATGGAGTCGGTCAGCGAGGGTGAAGCTCCTCGGCTTAGGACCGGTTTTGATTGACCCCCCGTCCGGTGAGGTGGCGGTCTTCATTCTTATGCACCTTTAGCGAAATGTTGATTCCGTCGGAGATGAAGAAAAGGTAAAAGGAGTGCATTTGTACTCTTAAAGGTCCTATTGGACTAGTACATTTGGAGGAAAAAAGAAATAAAGCTAGACGGAGGGATGTGAACCTAGATAATCTCCTCCTGACTAGGCTGCGATTGGGGGAGGGGTCTCGCCTGCTCACTCTATGATGCGGAGGGGTCCTTGGATGGTGTTGACCTTCTTCCCTTTGTCCGGCTGCATGGAGGTTCCTTCCCTGTGGGCCGGCTCATCGGCTAAGTTCCTTGCGTGCCATCTGCTCATCAACTTTTCAATGTCCTTCTTTAGGTGCCACCCGTCTTCAGTGTCGTGGCCGTTGTCCGTGTGGTATTTGCAATACTTTTCCCCATTTCCCCCCCTCTTTTTGCCTTCAGCGGGGGGCGATCGGCGTGCTCTTCCTTCTGTACTTGAGCGAGGACGACGTCTGGGGTGGCGTCCCTCGGATCCTCCCTACGCTGCTTGTTTCTCGCCCTCTTCTTTGTCCGGTACCCTTCGGGGCTGCGACGCTCGTTATCGCCGCACTTGGTCCCTCGTCTGGCCTTTCCTGCCTCGATGGCCAAGGTTTCCTCGGTCAACATGAAGCGCTCGGCCCTCGCCATGATCCCAGGGAGGTCTTTCGGGGGATCATTATGCAGGGATTTCTTCAAGCCTCTATGACGCAGCCCTTTCTTTAGGGCCGTTTGGACAACGAGGTCGGGAGGGCTGTTTACGTTAAGCCGCTCAGCGTTGAAGCGGCGCATAAATTATCGGAGCGGCTCGGTCGGGCCCTGCACTATGTTAAACAAATGTTCAGCATCAGGCATTACCTGTCGCCCTGCCATGAACTGTTTGCAGAACAGCTGGGTGAGTTCATCGAAGCTGTCGATGGAGCGGCTGGGTAGGCTGTGGTACCAAGTTCTCGCTGCTCCCCTGAGGGTCGAATAAAAGCCCCTGCAGAGCAGGGTATCATCGGCTCCCTGGAAGGACATGTCCCCCTCGTAGTCCATCACATGGTTCCCTGGATCTCCTATCCCGTCGTATTTCCCCAGCGTTGGGATCTTGAATCGAGAGGGGACCCGCGCGTCGGTTATTCTCCGCGACAGGGGGCACCGGTCTCCGTGGATGCCTCCGGGGGTCCGACACCCGCCTACCTCCGGCTCGTTCGGTTGTGGAGGTGGCACAGGCGCTGGCTGGGATGGCTCCACGGCCCTCGCCACACTGGGGGTCGGGCTGATCTGGCGTTCCCGGCTCCTCCGGTGGGAGCTTCCGCTTCACCGTGATCGGTCCCTCGAGTGGTGCCTATCGCTTCTTCTGCGGTGGGGTGATCGTGGCCGACGAGACGACGCGGTCACCGACTCGTCCCCAGTGCATTCGGTTCCGCTCTGGCTCCTTTCGCGATAAGGGGAGGAGGCACGCAATCTCGCCTGGTGGAAGCCGGGTAGTGTGAACCGACGCTCCGTGTTCGGTCTTCGGTTTCCGTGGTCATCGACCACAGCAGACCGCAGGAGCGGGGGGCCCCCCTCCCAACGATGGTCGTCGCCCAGCACGTCTCCGTTGGCTGGCGCGGCACCGATGAGTTGTTGTACCGTCGTGACCAATGTCTGGATGTTCGCGTTGGTCTCTTGGGCCAGCGCGCGGAGCTGCCCCTGCGTGGCCAGCTCGGATCCGCCAGTCTCTTCGGCTGAGGGGGCGGGGTGATTGCCGTTGGATGCGCCCTCAAGGTTGCTGTTGGGTGCGCCATTTCCCTCCTCCGGGATGGGGGGCATGCGTCTCTTCCCGTTGCAGGCGCGTGCCATTGCAAGTGCGGTTTGTTTCTTCGTGGGATAGTTCGTTCTCACAGACGGCGCCAGATGTTTCAGATTTTTTTCTCACTACAGAAGCGTTGACCGTGGACTACCCGGTCAACGTGGTCAAGGGGCTGACTCGGGTCCCTTGGGTGCGTCGAGCACGTGCAGACGCGGCGCGAATCGGAGATGCAGACGACGTGGAACACGTCAGCTGGGCCGGGTCGGGATCCTCGGCCTCAAGGGGGCTGAGGGGAAGCCTCGGCCCGGTGTGAGATGCTCGGCCTCGGACGGTCGGACGACGAGGGTAAGCCTCGGTGCCTTGTCTCGATGCACGGCCGATTCGGAGCAGAGGGGGAGCCTCGGCTCGGATGGATGTGCTCGGCCTCGGTCGGTCAGACGACGAGGGGTAGCCTCGGTCGTCTCGCTTGATGCACGGCCGGTGTGGAGCGGAGCGGAAGCCTCGGCTCGTGGATCTGACGTCCTCCTGAACAGACGAGAACACTCGTCAGGGAGCCCGGACCTTGGTTCCAGCCAAATCCCCTCCGATGCCTAAGTCAGATGACGATCTGAAAGAGGAGGCTTGGCAGGGACGGTTCGACTCGAGAGGAGATCGGAACTACGTCCTCCGGCGCCAGCGGAGGGAAGGAGATGAAGTGGGGGAACTAGGTCGTTGATGGAGTACCTTAGGTTTTGTCACCTGAGATGCGGTCCCTTGTCCAGTCGTCCTTCTAGCCCTTTATAGGCCTCTCGTCACGATTACCCATGACTCACGTCCCTCGTCCGCCCCCGATCGTGCCCCCTCAATCCGCCTCCCCATCGCCTCTCCCTGCGCCATGCCAGCACCTCCCTATAACGGCCATTAAGTGGCAGCGGGCCTGGGGGAACGGTTATCGCTGGAGTGGGCGAGTGACTTGCGCGTTTTTGGGGTCGGGTCGGATCGACGTTCGGGGGTCCTCTAGGGGGCCTTGTTGGGCGGGCCTGATCTCGCAGACGGGCTTCTGATCGGTAGTTGGGTTTCTGGGTTCGTGCCTTTCGGCTTCGTTTGGTGGGCTTGGACCCCCTATGATTTTGCATAGTAGGCCGCGCCTTTGGGCCCATGCTGTTTGGCCTCCGCAAAATAGACGTATCAGGTACCATGGAATGATATTTTATCTTCAAGTACTCAAGAATAAGAGAAGGAGCAACAAATCAAATTTTAGCTCCATATTATGTTTTTCTAGGTTCAATCCACCATGGGACACCAACCCTACCAACTCATTGATTTGCAAAGCATTTTACATTCAAATGGAGTTGATGGTGCTTAAGAGATGCACCAAAGTAGAGGGAGCTTAATGTTGTAAGTATATTCTTACATTTGATATACATTTGGTATCCATGTGTGTTGAATGCATCCATTGGTAGACTATATTACAATTGGTATCATTTTGTTTCATTTAGTATCCTAGTATGCTAGATATGTGTATGCCATATGTTTTATGATGTTCTATCTATTTTTGGCATAACACTTTTGCATGCTACATTTGGTTTTTTCATTGGATTTATTTGTCTCTGATGTTGACTTTTGTCGTTCGACGATTTTATGAATTAAATATATTTACTTTTATGAAAACATAGAATTTTTTTCCATGCACTATTTAACTAAGAATGGTTATATTGGAGAGTATATTCCATAACTCAATAAGTGAAATTGATTTCAGTTTTGATGATTTCGATTTTCGATTTTCGACTATGGTCACGTTGGCACGCTTTGATTTTCTTTGGTATTTTACTTTTGTGTCATTTGGACCATGATCGTATTCTTTGACTCTCGTGCTTTTATTTTTAGCCATTGGTTTTGTCGTTGATCTCCTCCCGCTCTTTTTGCTAATGCCAAAGGGGGTGAGAATTAATAATGACGATGTGCTAAATGATAATTCAAAACAATTTACCATGAATCTAATTTGATATGTTAGATTCAGGTGGAGCGAAGATATAAAAATGGAGTTAGATCCTAAATTGCAATAATAGGATTCATATTTTATACTTCCCTCGTCTGCTTGATGCGTATGATTATTGTTGAATACGGAACTAACGTATCATCAATGCAGGGGGAGTAAGTAAATTTCATTTGAATCATTATTATTGATTATTATTTATGTTGGTTTGTCATCACCAAAATGGGGAGAATGTTGAGTATTGATTCCCCGGAATTGGTTTTGATGATGAGCAAACATAAATATCGTGAACTAACTCTTTGTGAGCGCAGTTATGGAGATCGTCGCCAAAATACTACGTACATCAAAAGCGACGTCTCAAGACTTCTCAAAACGCGTGATCGTGTGCCTGAAGATTCGTTGAAGCTCAAAGAGTATTATTGAATTCAAGAGTGAAGATTGAAGCTTTGAAGATGGTTCGTCATGTTTAATTTATTGTCTTCTAGATTCATAGAATAGAATGTTAAGCCTTGAGTAGGACTTACATTATAATCTTCTTATCGCTCATATCATAGAGCTAGGATTATCTTAGAAGCCATTAGAAACTTTCCCAAAGCCTATCGCTTCTTCCCTCGGCTTCTAGTGCATCTTAGTTGGTTCAAGTAGAAGAACCAACCGACTAGATGACGATCTAGTCGGTCGGTAATTCCTCTTGAACCGACTAGATGTCCTTGCTCAATTCAGCCTAGGCACTTTTGATCAATTAGTCGGTCAAAGAAGGCTCACCGACCGACTAGATGACGATCTAGTCAGTTAGGAATCCTTCTCAGACCGACTAGTTATCATTGCCTCATTTCAGCCTGAGCTACTATTTACAGTTAATCAGTCAAAGAACAATCGTCGACGGACTAGTTGTGAAACTAGTCGGTTGGATTTTGTTCTTAAACCGACTAGCTGTCCTTGAATTCATTCTATACTATTTCAACTCTTAGTCGGTCTAAGAACACTCACCGACCGACTAGTTGGCAAACTAGTCGGTTGGCAAGTCTTCATAGACCGACTAGTTCATATCGCCTGGAATTCTCTTTATTGGCTGTCAACCTCTTAATAGAGCCGTTGGAGCATTTATTGCACGAATTTCTCTCCCCTCTTTCCTCTATCCAATATATACTTGGAGGGGTTCTTTCATAGGATTCAAGGCTACATATTTTGGGTTTTAGAGAAATCAAGAGAAGCAAATCAACTCCATTCTAAAGCTATCTCTTCTCACTAGAATCTCTCCCTCACTCTTATTCCTCAAGAGAGATTCGTTGATTGTGAGCCTTCCAAGCCAAAGAGCTTGAATCAAGGTCACCAACTCCACCCTAGGCTTCTATTGCTGGTCAACTTCTTGGAGCTAGGGTTTGGTGACATCTTCTTCCTCAAAATCCATTCTTTCCCTAAATTGGTAAGTATACTCAAGGCATAGGATTTTGTTGGTAAGTATTTCATTATTTCATTTACTTCGATATTGCAAGTGTTTCTCTCGGTTATGAGAGAAAGTGTGTGATCCCGGGTTGTGGGAGTCACATTTACATTTGTGTATGATTTGGTCTTGTAGAGGTTTTTCTACAAGAATTTCATTGTGGAAATCTTGGGTTAGTGGTTTCTAACTCAAGTATCCGAAGGGGATCTGGGTGGTTTGGACGTAGGATCACCGGTAACAAGTCGGGGAGACTTGGGTGGATCCGAACCCGTTACATACTTTGTTTGCATTTTCTATTCTTTTTGTTTGTAGTCTATTCCGCATTGTTGTTTGTATGTTTGCACAATAATTAGGAATAACTCTCTTGATTATTTTAAAGTACTATTCACCACCCTCTAGTACTTGTGCAGTAGCTAGCCCAGGGCACTTCACGAGGTGGCGGGTTTGAAACTAACTTGGTGGTATCTCACTACTGACTCTCTTTGGGCAAAGCACATGGTGGGGCATTATGGTGATATAGGCGGTTTCTTCACAGCCAAAGGTATGCTTCATCAATCTGGCACATGGAAACATCTGCTGAACAGCAGACCGAAGTCCCAATCTCTTATCAGAAGGAAAATTCACGATGGGCGATCGACGTCATTTTGAAATGATCATTGGCTTGAATGCGGCCAACTTGCAAACATTCTACAGATCCCACCTGGTGCCGAAAATTGCTGTGTACGAGAATATTGGACTGACGCAAGCTGGAAGGAGGACCCGGCCCTTGTGCCTATTAAAAATATGCTGCAAAAAATCAAAATAAGTCCGGGTGCTGATGAATGGGAATGGGTTCCTGGAGGTCGGTTTACTTTCAAGCAAGCTTGGGATGGAATCCGAAAGAGAGGTCAGTGTTTTCCCTTTCACAAATTAATCTGGTATAGTAATCATAATCCTAAAATGTCCATAACGCTTCTCCAGGCATTTCGGTGTAAGTTGCTTACAAGGGATATGATTACAAGATGGGGGTTTAATACTCCAAATCAGTGTGTATTATGTGATGATAATAAGGAGGAAACAATTGAGCATCTATTCTTTAACTGTAGTTACTCCAACTACATACTCCGCAGGGCTTTTCTAAAGTTGGGAATAACATCTTCCATCTCACCTACACTTTGCGAGATCGGGAACTACTACATATCACACTACGGAGGGAAGAGTGCTTTGAGCCTACTTGCTAAAACAACTGTAACGACCGGTTCTTATCGATGTTATTATCTGTACCTCTCTACTGACAATTTTCGCCCGTATCCATAATTAGTCGTAACTGTCCCGTACACATGCAAATTTCTTCATGTTAATTTTTCCTTTCTTTATTTTAAGCTATTAGTTAACTTATTATTATTGTTATTATTTTGTTTATACTTGGGTAATTTATTATTAATGTTATCACCATTATTATCTTGTGGCACTTAATTATATTTATTATTATGGTTATCATTGTTATTATTATCATTATTATTTTTAGTATCTCTCTTTAATAATTTCCAACTCACAATTTGATTTCGAATTTCGAATAACTCCCATTTATAAACCCACTTAAATCAAATTGATTAACTGATTATTCCCCTATTATAACCTATTGATTAAAATCCTTTATTAACAATCTTAATAACTTTCTATTAATAATATTTCCTCTTAATTTATATCATTCAAAACCCATTTTTGTACCCATTGGCCGGCTTCCATCTACACTCATGCACAGCCTATCATATAGCTCACGCAACCACCAGCAGTCTAATGGTCATACGCACAGCCCCTGCTTCACACAAGCCTATTAGAAACCTAGGCCTTTTTATTCCTCTCCCAACAACTCACCCAGTACTCTTATAATAGGAACTCCAACAGAATATTATATATGTAAATAACTATAACCTAGGCTCCTTTCTAATACCGTAGCTTCCCTTCCCATTTCCTACACAATAAGACCCTAGGACTAGACCGAACACCCTACCTTATTTTTCCTATAGATAAAACCTTAACCCATCACCCCCTCACGTGCAGCCTACACCCTTTCTAATTTATAAAACCCTATTCCTATCTAGACCCTAGAAAACCTAGGGTTAAACTACACAGCTGCCCTCCAAGCCCAGGCACCACGCATCTCGCAGCTGCACCCTCTTCTTCGCGACGCCAGCCTCCCCATCGCCCTGCAACTTCCCCTATGGCCTTCTCCTCCTTCAACCCGCAACCACATCTCACGACACACCCACGGCCCCTCCCTCTTTCTCCCCCTCTCCGACTGCCCTTCCTTCCTTCACCGGAGCTCCGGGCTCCCAACACTACCCCTACAACCAAGATGCCGCCACCCCTCTTCGAACCCCGATCACGCCCAGCCCGCAGACTTCCTCCGCCTCCGCCTCGCCGTGGAACTGCCTCCAGCGCCTGAGCACCCTCCTCCGCTGTTCGAACTCCCCAGGCGACACCGCCGTCGCCTCGCCTTCGGCATCAAGCAGCAACGCTCCATGCCGTTCCGCTGGCCTCCGACGTCGACAGCACCCAGCCATACCACCCTCTGCTCCTCATCACGTCGACGAGCCCTGAGATCGCAGCCATGTGACGTCCGATCGCTCATGCAAAAATGAATACGAGGCCACGATACATTACACCGTAAGTCTTTTGTGCCAGTCAATGTTATAAGCTTAAACAACTATATTTATAGTGGCTCTTAGTTAATGAAACTTGTAAGATTGAAGTCATTTTAAATAAACAAATGGATTACTAATGGCTGTGAGTCCCAATGCCAGTGACAAAAGCCTTCATACGATCAGTACCCTACTATAGGGGTGGACAGTACTTTCCAGAATAAACATTAGTGTTATAATAAATGTTAGTCATAAATAGTTAGTTTTAGATTATAACAGTTTGAATATAAGTCAGCCTGCCTGCAATATGCATATAAGTCTGTATATAAGTCATTTACATGTGTTAATCCTTGCTTTGTAATGTTAGTAGCTTATACTAGTGGTAGTGGGTACGGACTGTAGACCTCATTCTAGGTGTGTCACCTTATATGAATCATGTGTTGTAAGCCTTAATTATTAATACTGTTAACTAGTAACATACATGCTATTATCAGTAAGTTGATAGCATGTTAGGTTCATATTTATTTTAATTGGTTAGGAGTTCTTTAGCTTATTATTGAATCTATAACGCAGATTTAATACGCCTTCCATCGTGAGCACGTGGACACCCGGTTTTGACTGAGACAGGCAAGTGCACTCTTTACGTATCTTGAAACCGCTGCTCTTAATTGCTTTGACCTGAGCTACTCTGATATGCAAGTGTGCTTTTACATATTTTATAACCATTCCAGTTAAATCATTTAACCCGAAGTAATATGTGTGCAAGTGTACATTTACGGTTTTAAAATATCGTTACGTTTAAATGCTGAATCAAGAACTGCTAGTCTTACTTTATGCCATGTTGCATGTCGCACTCACACACTCTTGATTGAATGCTTATTGAGGGAATGCGTATTGATAAAACGTATCGACAAAATGAAATACCTGAAATCGTAAACTTGTGAATTCGTGCGCCCAAGCGGCGAAATCGTGACTTTCGTGAGTGTCATGTGAGTTGACAACTTCGTGCTTGTAATACGATTAGGCCGGCTCGTGTTCCGGAAAACTTTTGGGTGGGGTTAGGGTTGAGCGGCCACTGGGCGTAAGAAAGGTACTCTCCTCAAGAGCACCACCCGACGCGGTGGGTTAGTGTCAATCACGGTAAGCCCCCGTGAGAGGAACGACCTTCTCATCACGACCTAAAGGCGAGAACCCTAGGAGTGAATAGAAACACGGATGTGAAATTACAAATTGCCAAGTCTTACTTTATTCCAGCCTGCTTAGAACTGCCATGTTATTTGTTGTATGCACTACAGTTGTCACATTATCTGCTGTACACAAGACACTTGTCACATTATCTGTTGCACACATTACACTTGCCACATTATCTTCTGTACACACTACATGCCACCGCTTTTGCACTATGCTTGACGTACTCATGTTTTAACTATTTTGTCGCTTACATTGTCATGAAATCGATTTTGAAAACCTTGCCGAGGGTCAATTATCATAATTTTCTAAATCTTGCCGAGCGACCCTCGCTGACGTATATTTCTTGTCTTGTGAAATATACGTCAGGTATTAGACAGGTTCACAGGGGAGTTTGCTTAGAGACTAAACAGGTTGATCTGGAGTGCCCTGCTGCAGAGTGTTCTGTCGCCGAGAAGCTTTGTGTCTTCGTGTCATTTGTACCTTTTTAATTCTTTCACAACTTGTATGGGCTCTATGACCCTCCTTTATTTCATTCATTGTTGTAACCTATTTCTGAGACTTGAGATTGTAATTAATTAAATTATCTGTGTTGTTTGAGCTGCATGCAAGACCCTGCAGGATGTTATCACACAGACGCGTAATGTGCTTAAACCAAGGAGGAAGGAAAAGAAAAAAATATCTCCTTCTTGTTTTAAGCACATGCGGACCTTCGTCGCGTCCTTGCTCCCAAGTACAATGGGAAGCGGGGCGTGACAGGTTTTAGTGGTGGCCCATGCAGGTCGTGCTTATGCAAAATACTTCATACAACATAGGTAAGATTACAATCTTGATTCTTAAGATCACCTTTCCTTGAACTCTTCCCAGCCATGCCCTTAGGATTCTTAATCATTAGTTGACCCATTGGGTTCACCCCCGATCTCGTAGATATCTTTGACATTATATTAATATATCGATGACCATAAGCCCAACATTTTCATCCACCGACCTAATTTCCCCTGATTTTATTATTTCCTAATTAATCATTTCACTTCCATGTTAATGATCGTAGAAAGCCATCGTAGCATATTCACGGAGTTACTTCTTAGTCGTATTTACGTTTCGATCGTCGAAGCTTTTCCTTTTCCTCAATTCACATAAACTCTTCAAGTCCGTCATCTTTAACCTTTGAACCTACCCATTGCAGATCCGGTGTCTTTTAAAAAAAAAGTATTTTCGATATTTCTTTTATTGAACTCCTTGCTAAGTTTAAAATCCTTTTCGAAAAACTTTTACTTAGATTCTCTACACTTCAGTCGACTTAAACCCAACCTTGATTATGAAACTGTTTCGACACGATCCTTAGTTACCATCTTACAGCAATTGTCCAACATACATCCTCCGCACTTCTACTTCACCTAACCTTGTATAGCCACTCTATTTTCCTCATGCAATGAATTTCTTAAAAAAAATAACTTTAATTCTAAGTCGCTAGTTCAAATGTCCCCCTTTTTCTTACTAATGTATTTCGAAATGGTCATTGATACCTACCTTTAAAATACTTTCCTAAGTTAAATAGAACTTCAAATTCTGTGTCAGTTTTATAATTATTATCTTCATATATTTTAGGGAAAAGAAAAATTTTCTTTTTCAAACCTATTTCTATTTACGAGTCAATCACTACCACACAAAGCCCATATTACTCTTCACATATTATTTGACTAATCACATTTTGCGTTTTAACTTCTACCATATGCTCGCAATTTCACGTAAATTATAACGGTGTTACTGTTTTCACACATATCCTTCTCCTCTTAATTAATTAATTATTCATAAATATTTTATGTCGCCAACCGACCAATCTCTTATCCAGGCCACCTCCGTGACCGTCCCCCACAACATTATTTCGTTGATCATCCAACCCTGAATCCTACACTTGCTTAGTTATCACTTTAGAACTTATCACTGCTTAGTAAGACATTTAGCATGGATTGTAGTGTGGTTGTGGTATATGTATATAGATAGTGGGTGTGGACCTGTGTATGTGAATCTCTAAATACCCGTTATGTATAAGTGTGTTTGCCTTTATTATGCTAGTATGGTGTGATTGCCTATTGTGTCATGTGTGCATGTATGGTAGTTTGTGATGTATATGTATATAGTCGGGTATAGATTGGTAAGCGTATATTTACACTTAGGCAAGCGATTAGCTATATCACTATAGGAAAACCTGAGCGTGATTGATTTGGTTTTGGCTAGTTACTAGGCATGTATGTACCTTAGCCGTACTTGTTAATGGTTGTAATTGTACGCTGATACAGTGATGTGCATGTTAAGTATCATGGTTGTGTGTGCGGATTATTGTGTGATTTGTATGTTAGTATGTATGGCGTGTACTCGCGCATATATATGTACGTGGTTAGTTATAAGTATGTATGTATATATATATTGTATAAATAAGTGTGTTGTATGCATAGTAAGATTATAATGCTACCCCTACGGGATGATGTGTGAGCATGTGTATACCAGGAGGTATGCATGGCCGTATGTTTGTAACTGCGTATATGTGAATGTATGAAATAGTATACTTGCCTATGTGGATTACCATGGTTGTGTATACCGGTGAGTGTACATGTGATCTATATAGATACGAGATAAGAGTATGGTAGTGTGAGTATGTATAAGTATGTGAAATTGATATATGTATGGGAATTTGAAAGTGTGTGCTGTATGATTAAGTATATGTATATGGATGTATATGGTTCCATTATAGTGTATGCGTGTCTGGGATAGAATGAACTTAGGGTCTGAGTCTCCTCACCCCTACGTCGGCCTATTTAAGGAAGTATGAGGACGGATTTGATCCTAAGGTGGGTAGATTACGATGACCCTAATGCTAGGAGTAAGGATTGTATAAATCTGTGTGTGGTGTAACGTATTACGTGCATGTATATACGTGTGATGATTTGTATTATTATGTGTGTATTTGGTGATAGGCGGTATGTAAAAGTGGTTGTACGATTGCAGTGTTAATTGACTTGGAATGATTGTTTTTTTGCATTAATGGTATATCTAAGTGGCATGTGGTACTATATCACTATAGATTGAGGGTGTATAATATATATATATATGGTGATACATTTGGCGATGTTACGAATAGTAGAAATACTATTTGGATATGTCCTGGTGGTTGTTTATGGTGTATAGGCATCAGAAGATGAGACGAGAGAGCGTTACCCCAATCTATCCCCTGGTCAGTGATGGTTAGGAATTCCGAGGACGGAATTTTCTTTAAGGTGGGTAGGATGTAACGACCGGTTCTTATCGATGTTATTATCTGTACCTCTCTACTGACAATTTTCACCCGTATCCGTAATTAGTCGTAACTGTCCCGTACACATGCAAATTTCTTCATGTTAATTTTTCCTTTCTTTATTTTAAGCTATTAGTTAACTTATTATTATTGTTATTATTTTGTTTATACTTAGGTAATTTATTATTAATGTTATCACCATTATTATCTTGTGGCACTTAATTATATTTATTATTATGGTTATCATTGTTATTATTATCATTATTATTTTTAGTATCTCTCTTTAATAATTTCCAACTCACAATTTGATTTCGAATTTCGAATAACTCCCATTTATAAACCCACTTAAATCAAATTGATTAACTGATTATTCCCCTATTATAACCTATTGATTAAAAACCCTTATTAACAATCTTAATAACTTTCTATTAATAATATTTCCTCTTAATTTATATCATTCAAAACCCATTTTTGTACCCATTGGCCGGCTTCCATCTACACTCATGCACAGCCTATCATATAGCTCACGCAACCACCAGCAGTCTAATGGTCATACGCACAGCCCCTGCTTCACACAAGCCTATTAGAAACCTAGGCCTTTTTATTCCTCTCCCAACAACTCACCCAGTACTCTTATAATAGGAACTCCAACAGAATATTATATATGTAAATAACTATAACCTAGGCTCCTTTCTAATACCGTAGCTTCCCTTCCCATTTCCTACACAATAAGACCCTAGGACTAGACCGAACACCCTACCTTATTTTTCCTATAGATAAAACCTTAACCCATCACCCCCTCACGTGCAGCCTACACCCTTTCTAATTTATAAAACCCTATTCCTATCTAGACCCTAGAAAACCTAGGGTTAAACTACACAGCCGCCCTCCAAGCCCAGGCACCACGCATCTCGCAGCCGCACCCTCTTCTTCGCGACTCCAGCCTTCCCATCGCCCTGCAACTTCCCCTATGGCCTTCTCCTCCTTCAACCCGCAACCACTGTAACGGTAGCTTTTCGACCAAATGTATGTAGCGTGTATCCTTGGTTATTTTGAGTGCGTGTTACCGTATTTGATTTTATTATTGTTTTCCGTAGCTCGAACACGTGCCCGAACACCGTTTTCACGATCCTTTCGGAGGCGCGATCACCCCGGTACTTTCCTTGTAAATTTTAGATTGTCGATGGACCTATCTGCAACAATATCTTTTGTGTTATTAATAAACTTTTTTTAATAAAAATTTGATTTAGGATGGCTTAGGATGGCTCTGTGCATTTTTTTAACCAAACGAGTTAGAGTTAGTGCTATAAAAAAAACAAACGAACCCACCACCTCTTAAAGCTTAGTTTCATAATTCGTAATATTAAAAAGGGATGAGGAATCAAGTGCTCTGTTAAGCAATTTTAATAAGATATCCTAACCTACTTGTGGTTGGGGATGTTAAAATCAAATTGTTTTAAAAGATCTAAACTGTTGAACTTTTCCACCTAGTTGCAACCGTACCCACGTCTTATCCCATCATTTTCTCATCTCTCCCTCACGTCTTCCTCTCTTCTCTTATATATTATTATTTATATTTAACCTAGTAGCTAGGGCTAGTAAAACACAGCAGCCTATCTATTTTTTTTGAAGCCCCGTACTCACCTCTCCCCTCTCCCTCAAAACACTGCCATTAACCCAAGCAGACCCGACCTGCTCTCCTCCTCGGCGGCCACCATTGCCGGCGTTCGCGCTATCGAAGCTGCCGACCCTCGCTTCCTCCTCACATCCGGCCGCCATCCCGACGGCACCCGCGCAGCCGCCGCCCTGTCCAGCCAACGCCACCAACCCAAGGCCGCTGACGCCCAGAACCACCGCACGTGGCCTCTGCAGCCCCGCTGTCGCAACTGTCGCTCCCCAGCGCCCCTCCGACGCCGCACAACCGCCTCTTTACCGTAGCAAGCCACTGACGCCGACTACCCCTCCGACACCACCGCTACGGACTACCGTCACCCATTTGCAAGCCGCGCAGCAACGACGGGAGGAGCATTAATACTGTGAGTTCATGCATTAATACGAGCTTTTGTGCAGTGCCCTATGACAAAAAAATGAAACTTAGGCTATCTATATTAGCAGTATGACAACTCTCCTTTTACAATAATATTAGCTAAAGGCTTTGGCGTATGGCAGTAAAGTTAATAATTATAGGTTGGCTTAATATTAATAATAAGATTAGCTGTAGTAACATTGCTATTTTAATGTTAGTTAGTAACATATATTTTCGTTAATGACATTGAATAATATAATGCTAGTTGTTATAAATCGTACACAGTATTCTTAAATGAGTTAATATAAAAGTTAGTTTTTAGCCACTTACATAAGAACATCATCCCCCTCTTATTGTTGGGATAAATAGAGTAGTTAAATGTAATACACACAATAGGCTTTTATAAGTTAGTTTGTTTTAACTGATATCGGGACCAATGACGCAGATAGATCCGCGCTACCGCAGTCGAGTATCTGAAGCCGCGACGTGATCCGTAACTGTTTCTAGATCCGACGCCAGATTTACGCGTGATCATCATTAAGGTTGGTCCCTATACTCGTAGCAACCCCACACCGTAGCAAAACTGAACCCTAAACTAAAACTGGACAACTACAATTAAATTTTTGTTTTCGCCCCAGGAAAACGCTGTTCACTATAGAAAATCGACCATCGGACAATTTTCTGTGCATATAGGGTAGTGGTCGATCTAGGCTGACAAGAATACCAAAACGTGACTCTGACGATTTGGGTAGTCCCGATAACCTAGAAACATACCCTAAATAGGATTTACTGAAATCGCAACCTGACACCGTCGCCGTAACCTGTTTCAGACGGACTACCGCGGACGCGACGACTGGACGAGACGCCCCGGACGGACGACACACTCGCCATCGCAGGAAAGTGTATCCACTTGCACTTTTGGCCGTGCTTAGGCCTTAGTTGGTTAGAATTGTTAACTGTGAACAAATAGAACCGGACGTGAAATGATATCGTCCGGGACGACTCCTGACGGCTCAGACTTGACGACGAAGTCTGAGCCCGACAACAACAAATTTTTGACACCATAGGGCTATCATGTGTGTGCGTGTGTGTGGACACCCTAGAATAACCCTTCCCGTCTTGTCACGTCACGTCCCGTCTTGCACAGCCCGCTGGGCAATAGTGCACTCGCCGAGTGATCCCTTGTACTGATTCACAGCCTGCGGGCAATAGGGCACTCTCCAAGTTAGAGAGAGTGATCCCTTGTACTGATACACAGCCCGAGGGCAATAGGGCACTCTCCAAGCTAGAGAGAGTGATCCCTTGTACTGATTCTCAGCCTGCGGGCAATAGGGCACTCGCCAAGCTGGAGCGAGTGATCCCTTGTATTGGTGTCATGTCTTGTCTTGTCTTGGGGTTTGGGGTTGGGTTGAGCGTGCGCACGGCAAGAGGGTCTGATCCCCCTTGAACCGTAAGGCGTGAACCCTTTCGTGTCTCACTTGTCTTGTCCTGCCTTGTTTCCGTCACGTCCCGTCTTGTCTTGACACCTGTAGGTTAGTCCCGTAGTTGGTAGCACACGCTACGACTACTACTTGCCACGCTTTACTTTCCTGCTGCGTTACTTCCTGTCGTGTTACCCTGTTATAACCACAGCATGCTAATCAACCAGTAAACTGTTGTGTAAAAGAACCTCAACATGCTAATCAACCAGTAAACTGTTGTTTAAGTTCGGTGCACTTGCAGTAAAGTCTAACCCTTCTTGTAGACTTTACCTGACGTACAGTTCCTTTTTTTTCTTGGGTGCTGTACGTCAGGTATTCAGCCAGAGTTCGTGGACGAGGCAGACTCACCAAAGTACGAGGAGCCGAGGACGTCGACCCAGAGCACGTGCCTGACGAGGACCAGACCTTGAGGTCTTTTTAGTCGTCACTTTCAGAGGTTACTACTTTCAGTTTTCTTTTAGATAGTTTGTTGCCACGCTTAGGCTTCCTTTTTTTTAGACTTCGTACCAGTTGGATATTATATCTCTATTTAATGAATGCAACTTCCTTTCTGTACTTTTGTTGTTCCTAAACTTTATTAATGCAAGAACCTGGAAAATCTTGAAATGGTACCTCTACAGACGCTTATTGGGTCCGAGCTTCTAAAGCTCTGGCCTAAGCGGGCCTCGTCACGTTTCGCTTCCGTCCATTTTGGGAAGCGGGGCGTGACAGGTTTTAGTGGTGGCCCATGCAGGTCGTGCAAAAGTTCGGAACGATAAAAATACCGCATTCATTTAATATCCACATACAAGTCTGAATTAGGTTCCCACTCTTAGATAGTAGGAAGACTTAGGTAGACGTCCCAGTTAGATAGTCAGACACCTTGGTTAAAATTTAGCCGTATCCGTCTTAGGATACCTTAGTAGCCTCTCCCTCCCTAGCTCTGAACAAACTAGATTCCTAGAGCCCTTCTTTTAGTTTAGTCGCTCGCCCAGCTCCATCGACTTCGGGCCCAGCAGAACGTAACCTTGATTCTCTTAGGAACCTTCTCTTTAGATTCTGATTATAGTCTAGCTCCTTAGGAAGTCTTAGAGCTGAATTATCCTGATCCTTAGACGACCTGATAATTAGAACCCCTGACTTCTAGCGACGCCTGATCTTTACAATTTTGTGTTGTCAGCCGTAATGTTCCATCGTAGCCCTTCACGATTCGTATCCTACACATATTCTTCAAGCAATCATTTTCATGTCTCCCGAGTCACGTGATCGTTTCCTAACGATTGTCGTCGATCCTTCAAATCCCTTCCTTGACTGATTCTGCTTCCACTAAAAGTATTTTCGAAATTTATTATTAAGTTTTTCGCTCAGCTAAATTTCTTTGGAAACCCCTATATTATATATTTCAAAATTTCTTGTTTTCGGTTGAGTTAAAATTCTTTCACTGATCTTGAAACCTCCCTGGTCGTAAAATTATTTTACTATCTCGTACTCGCTTTCGAATCATTATCTTTCGTATTTCGGTTTTTAAAACTTGTTACCATTTTGAAAATTCAATATTATTCTTTTTATAAAAAAACTACCAGAATTTCTAATCACTTACCGTACGTACTTTTTAAAATATCTTCTAGACTAGAGGGAGCTCCAATTATTTTATTATTATTATACCAGTTCTATGTTCTTCTTAACCACATGTCAAAATCTTTGTGTAAACTTATTTTTCATTTGCAAACAAACGTTTCTCACCCTACCCATCCTTCCTACGTATTACTTTTCCAAAATTTTAAATTTTTATCGTCTGCTCACTTTTTTTTTCCATACATATTTTTATAATTATAAAAGTATATGATACCATATTTTACACGTAATTCTCCTTTCATCTATCTAAGTATTTTGAGAAATATTTTTGTTCCATCCAACCGACCATCCTTACCCCGCCTTATTTGAACTCGTTCATTCCGATCTCATTTCGTTTCTCTTTTGGTTTAGTTTTCCTTTCCTCTATTGTTTAGACATTAGTACCTGTAGTTGCCTATGTCATCTCTAGTTAGGAGTAGGCCCTTGGTAGGTGATGTTGTCGTGATGCATGAGTATAGGTAGAGTGTGTAGACCTGTAGGAGTGTGTCATCTTTAGAATCATGATAATTGCCTTCCGTGTCTTGAATGTGTGCTCAGTGATTAACCCTTTTATGCTTGAAGTTGCCTGAATGATGGTATTCATATGATGTGAATAGTGTCATATATAGCAGACAGTTCCTTAGACTTAGTCTTTATATTAATGAATAGTTTATCTTGGCTGCATGTGATTGTATCAAAACTTTGTTTTCTTTTAAACCAAATCTTTAAAAAATTTTGAAATTAGCTCACAAGATCACGAATCAATTATCCTTCTCATCCATTACCGCAACTCCACACGTTTTTTCCAAATATTTTAAAATGTTTCTTTGGTCTTAAGTTTCCTTTTCCCTTCTTTTATTTCTCCCTTAGAAATTTCTGTGTTTATGATTGTTATATTATTGGGACTAGCTATTATCGTTATAGGATTTTGTTTGCGGGTAGACTCAGGGTGAGATGAGTTTTATCGTGGCAATGATTAGTTAATTTTGGAACACCCGAATATTGGATTAGATTTCTTTCGGATGAAAAGAATGAGCTGTCCAAGATTTATTTATAATACAGATGTGTGGCGGACTCAATGGAGAATGCTGGTTGAATGAGATTATATGTGGGAAGATGAGAACCTTGAGACTTGAGACTTAGACGAGGGGTAGATAGGAGTAGCTTCAGAGTATGGTAGGAGTTAGGGTGATCATGAGATTGAGTAGAGCTTTTATTAGCATCGAGACTTGATTGTTGAGTTGGCGTGAGAAGACACTGGGAATAACACGATGTGTTGAGACAAATGGATGGTTAGGTTGTCGGATTTAATATTGGTTGAAAATAATTATAATAAGTAGGAAGAGATGTGATTTTGATAGTTCAATTATTTGGCGGATAAATTTATGGGATGATATGACGAAGAATGCATTGGGGACACGACGATTGTCGATTTGTGAAAAGTGTTATGAGTTAGACAAAGTTTCTGTGTTGGATTGATGTTTGACTTGAACGTCATTTTAGTGATTAATTAATATTGGGAAGAGATCGAGAAATTTCAAGATATTATTGAGCGGTGATGTTTAGTGGTGGTATGGTATGAGGAGATTATTATTATTTCTTTTATGAGGACTTAAAGTTGGAAGTTTGATCAGTAGTGATGGGTCTATAGCTAAGAATTAGGAGGTGAGTTTAGTCGTGGCATTGCCCAGTGAAAGGATGGATTATGATGGATAATTGAGGAACGTTGTTCGAAGTTACAGGATTAGAAATCTTTATGAGTAGATATGATAGTTGCAGGTATAAGGTTATATGGGTAATATTATTATTAGCGTAAGAGATTCCGAGGACGGAATCATTTCTAAGGTGGGTAGAATGTAACGGTAGCTTTTCGACCAAACGTATGTAGCGTGTATCCTTGGTTATTTTGAGTGCGTGTTACCGTATTTGATGTTATTATTGTTTTCCGTAGCTCGAACACGTGCCCGAACACCGTTTTCACGATCCTTTCGGAGGCGCGATCACCCCGGTACCTTCCTTGTAATTTTTAGATTGTCGATGGACCTATCTGCAACAATATCTTTTGTGTTATTAATAAACTTTTTTTAATAAAAATTTGATTTAGGATGGCTTAGGATGGCTCTGTGCATTTTTTTAACCAAACGAGTTAGAGTTAGTGCTATAAAAAAAACAAACGAACCCACCACCTCTTAAAGCTTAGTTTCATAATTCGTAATATTAAAAAGGGATGAGGAATCAAGTGCTCTGTTAAGCAATTTGAATTTAGTCCTTTAAAGGGACTATTTAGGTTAAACTTTAAACATTTAAGGGACTATTTAGGTTAACAAAAGGGACTATTTCGGTTAATATTAAACATTTAAGGGACTAAATTCAAATTACAAAAATTTAAGGGACTAATATCAAAAAACACATAATTTAAGGGACTAATACGAGAAAACCCTTAAAATCAAATTGTTTTAAAAGATCTAAACTGTTGAACTTTTCCACCTAGTTGCAACCGTACCCACGTCTTATCCCATCATTTTCTCAACCTCTCCCTCACGTCTTCCTCTCTTCTCTCATATATTATTATTTATATTTAACCTAGTAGCTAGGGCTAGTAAAACACAGCAGCCTATCTATTTTTTTGAAGCCCCGTACTCACCTCTCCCCTCTCCCTCAAAACACTGCCATTAACCCAAGCAGACCCGACCTGCTCTCCTCCTCGACGGCCACCATTGCCGACGTTCGCGCTATCAAAGCTGCCGACCCTCGCTTCCTCCTCACATCCGGCCGCCATCCCGATGGCACCCGCGCAGCCGCCGCCCTGTCCAGCCAACGCCACCAACCCAAGGCCGACGACGCCCAGAACCACCGCACGTGGCCTCTGCAGCCCCGCTGCCACAACTGTCGCTCCCCAGCGCCCCTCCGGCGCCGCACAACCGCCTCTTTACCGTAGCAAGCCACTGACGCCGACTACCCCTCCGACACCACCGCTGCGGACTACCGTCACCCATTTGCAAGCCGCGCAGCAACGACGGGAGGAGCATTAATACTGTGAGTTCATGCATTAATACGAGCTTTTGTGCAGTGCCCTATGACAAAAAAAAATGAAACTTAGGCTATATATATTAGCAGTATGACAACTCTCCTTTTACAATAATATTAGCTAAAGGCTTTGGCGTATGGCAGTAAAGTTAATAATTATAGGTTGGCTTAATATTAATAATAAGATTAGCTGTAGTAACATTGCTATTTTAATGTTAGTTAGTAACATATATTTTCGTTAATGACATTGAATAATATAATGCTAGTTGTTATAAATCGTACACAGTATTCTTAAATGAGTTAATATAAAAGTTAGTTTTTAGCCACTTACATAAGAACAACATTCCCCTCTTATTGTTGGGATAAATAGAGTAGTTAAATGTAATACACACAATAGTCTTTTATAAGTTAGTTTGTTTTAACTGATATCGGGACCAATGACGCAGATAGATCCGCGCTACCGCAGTCGAGTATCTGAAGCCGCGACGTGATCCGTAACTGTTTCTAGATCCAACGCCAGATTTACGCGTGATCATCATTCAGGTTGGTCCCTATACTCGTAGCAACCCCACACCGTAGCAAAACTGAACCCTAAACTAAAACTGGACAACTACAATTAAATTTATGTTTTCGCCCCAGGAAAACGCTGTTCACTATAGAAAATCGACCATCGGACAATTTTCTGTGCATATAGGGTAGTGGTCGATCTAGGCTGACAAGAATACCAAAACGTGACTCTGACGATTTGGGTAGTCCCGATAACCTAGAAACAAACCCTAAATAGGATTTACTGAAATCGCGACCTGACACCGTCGCCGTAACCTGTTTCAGACGGACTACCGCGGACGCGACGACTGGACGAGACGCCACGGACGGACGACACACTCGCCATCACAGGCAAGTGTATCAACTTGCACTTTTGGCCGTGCTTAGGCCTTAGTTGGTTAGAATTGTTAACTGTGAACAAATAGAACCGGACGTGAAATGATAGCGTCCGGGACGACTCCTGACGGCTCGGACTTGACGACGAAGTCTGAGCCCGACAACAACAAATTTTTGACACCATAGGGTTATCATGTGTGTGCGTGTGTGTGGACACCCTAGAATAACCCTTCCCGTCTTGTCACGTCACGTCCCGTCTTGCACAGCCCGCTGGGCAATAGGGCACTCGCCGAGTGATCCCTTGTACTGATTCACAGCCTGCGGGCAATAGGGCACTCTCCAAGTTAGAGAGAGTGATCCCTTGTACTGATACACAGCCCGAGGGCAATAGGGCACTCTCCAAGCTAGAGAGAGTGATCCCTTGTACTGATTCTCAGCCTATGGGCAATAGGGCACTCGCCAAGCTAGAGCGAGTGATCCCTTGTACTGGTGTCATGTCTTGTCTTGTCTTGGGGTTTGGGGTTGGGTTGAGCGTGCGCACGGCAAGAGGGTCTGATCCCCCTCGAACCGTAAGGCGTGAACCCTTTCGCGTCTCACTTGTCTTGTCCTGCCTTGTTTCCGTCACGTCCCGTCTTGTCTTGACACCTGTAGGTTAGTCCCGTAGTTGGTAGCACACGCTACGACTACTACTTGCCGCGCTTTACTTTCCTGCCGCGTTACTTCCTGTCGTGTTACCCTGTTATAACCACAGCATGCTAATCAACCAGTAAACTGTTGTGTAAAAGAACCTCAACATGCTAATCAACCAGTAAACTGTTGTTTAAGTTCGGTGCACTTGCAGTAAAGTCTAACCCTTCTTGTAGACTTTACCTGACGTACAGTTCCTTTTTTTTCTTGGGTGCTGTACGTCAGGTATTCAGCCAGAGTTCGTGGACGAGGCAGACTCACCGGAGTACGAGGAGCCGAGGACGTCGACCCAGAGCACGTGCCTGACGAGGACCAGACCTTGAGGTCTTTTTATTCGTCACTTTCAGAGGTTACTACTTTCAGTTTTCTTTTAGATAGTTTGTTGCCACGCTTAGGCTTCCTTTTTTTAGACTTCGTACCAGTTGGATATTATATCTCTATTTAATGAATGCAACTTCCTTTCTGTACTTTTGTTGTTCCTAAACTTTATTAATGCAAGAACCTGGAAAATCTTGAAATGGTACCTCTACAGACGCTTATTGGGTCCGAGCTTCTAAAGCTCTGGCCTAAGCGGGCCTCGTCACGTTTCGCTTCCGTCCATTTTGGGAAGCGGGGCGTGACAACCACATCTCACGACACACCCACGGCCCCTCCCTCTTTCTCCCCCTCTCCGCCTGCCCTTCCTTCCCTCACCGGAGCTCCGGGCTCCCAACACTACCCCTACAACCAAGATGCCGCCACCCCTCTTCGAACCCCGATCACGCCCAGCCCGCAAACTTCCTCCGCTTCCGCCTCGCCGTGGAACTGCCTCCAGCGCCTGAGCACCCTCCTCCGCTGTTCGAACTCCCCAGGCGACACCGCCTTCGCCTCGCCTTCGGCATCAAGCAGCAACGCTCCATGCCGTTCCGCTGGCCTCCGACGTCGACAGCACCCAGCCATACCACCCTCTGCTCCTCATCACGTCGACGAGCCCTGAGACCGCAGCCATGTGACGTCCGATCGCTCATGCAAAAATGAATACGAGGCCACGATACATTACACCGTAAGTCTTTTGTGCCAGTCAATGTTATAAGCTTAAACAACTATATTTATAGTGGCTCTTAGTTAATGAAACTTGTAAGATTGAAGTCATTTTAAATAAACAAATGGATTACTAATGGCTGTGAGTCCCAATGCCAGTGACAAAAGCCTTCATACGATCAGTACCCTACTATAGGGGTGGACAGTACTTTCCATAATAAACATTAGTGTTATAATAAATGTTAGTCATAAATAGTTAGTTTTAGATTATAACAGTTTGAATATAAGTCAGCCTGCCTGCAATATGCATATAAGTCTGTATATAAGTCATTTACATGTGTTAATCCTTTCTTTGTAATGTTAGTAGCTTATACTAGTGGTAGTGGGTACGGACTGTAGAACTCATTCTAGGTGTGTCACCTTATATGAATCATGTGTTGTAAGCCTTAATTATTAATACTGTTAACTAGTAACATACATGCTATTATCAGTAAGTTGATAGCATGTTAGGTTCATATTTATTTTAATTGGTTAGGAGTTCTTTAGCTTATTATTGAATCTATAACGCAGATTTAATACGCCTTCCATCGTGAGCACGTGGACACCCGGTTTTGACTGAGACAGGCAAGTGCACTCTTTACGTATCTTGAAACCGCTGCTCTTAATTGCTTTGACCTGAGCTACTCTGATATGCAAGTGTGCTTTTACATATTTTATAACCATTCCAGTTAAATCATTTAACCCGAAGTAATATGTGTGCAAGTGTACATTTACGGTTTTAAAATATCGTTACGTTTAAATGCTGAATCAAGAACTGCTAGTCTTACTTTATGCCATGTTGCATGTCGCACTCACACACTCTTGATTGAATGCTTATTGAGGGAATGCGTATTGATAAAACGTATCGACAAAATGAAATACCTGAAATCGTAAACTTGTGAATTCGTGCGCCCAAGCGGCGAAATCGTGACTTTCGTGAGTGTCATGTGAGTTGACAACTTCGTGCTTGTAATACGATTAGGCCGGCTCGTGTTCCGGAAAACTTTTGGGTGGGGTTAGGGTTGAGCGACCACTGGGCGTAAGAAAGGTACTCTCCTCAAGAGCACCACCCGACGCGGTGGGTTAGTGTCAATCACGGTAAGCCCCCGTGAGAGGAACGACCTTCTCATCACGACCTAAAGGCGAGAACCCTAGGAGTGAATAGAAACACGGATGTGAAATTACAAATTGCCAAGTCTTACTTTATTCCAGCCTGCTTAGAACTGCCATGTTATTTGTTGTATGCACTACAGTTGTCACATTATCTGCTGTACACAAGACACTTGTCACATTATCTGTTGCACACATTACACTTGCCACATTATCTGCTGTACACACTACATGCCACCGCTTTTGCACTATGCTTGACGTACTCATGTTTTAACTATTTTGTCGCTTACATTGTCATGAAATCGATTTTGAAAACCTTGCCGAGGGTCAATTATCATAATTTTCTAAATCTTGCCGAGCGACCCTCGCTGACGTATATTTCTTGTCTTGTGAAATATACGTCAGGTATTAGACAGGTTCACAGGGGAGTTTGCTTAGAGACTAAACAGGTTGATCTGGAGTGCCCTGCTGCAGAGTGTTCTGTCGCCGAGAAGCTTTGTGTCTTCGTGTCATTGTACTTTTTTAATTCTTTCACAACTTGTATGGGCTCTATGACCCTCCTTTATTTCATTCATTGTTGTAACCTATTTCTGAGACTTGAGATTGTAATTAATTAAATTATCTGTGTTGTTTGAGCTGCATGCAAGACCCTGCAGGATGTTATCACACAGACGCGTAATGTGCTTAAACCAAGGAGGAAGGAAAAGAAAAAAATATCTCCTTCTTGTTTTAAGCACATGCGGACCTTCGTCGCGTCCTCGCTCCCAAGTACAATGGGAAGCAGGGCGTGACAGGTTTTAGTGGTGGCCCATGCAGGTCGTGCTTATGCAAAATACTTCATACAACATAGGTAAGATTACAATCTTGATTCTTAAGATCACCTTTCCTTGAACTCTTCCCAGCCATGCCCTTAGGATTCTTAATCATTAGTTGACCCATTGGGTTCACCCCCGATCTCGTAGATATCTTTGACATTATATTAATATATCGACGACTATAAGCCCAACATTTTCATCCACCGACCTAATTTCCCCTGATTTTATTATTTCCTAATTAATCATTTCACTTCCATGTTAATGATCGTAGAAAGCCATCGTAGCATATTCACGGAGTTACTTCTTAGTCGTATTTACGTTTCGATCGTCGAAGCTTTTCCTTGTCCTCAATTCACATAAACTCTTCAGGTCCGTCATCTTTAACCTTTGAACCTACCCATTGCAGATCCGGTGTCTTTTAAAAAAAAAGTATTTTCGATATTTCTTTTATTGAACTCCTTGCTAAGTTTAAAATCCTTTTCGAAAAACTTTTACTTAGATTCTCTACACTTCAGTCGACTTAAACCCAACCTTGATTATGAAACTGTTTCGACACGATCCTTAGTTACCATCTTACAGCAATTGTCCAACATACATCCTCCGCACTTCTACTTCACCTAACCTTGTATAGCCACTCTATTTTCCTCATGCAATGAATTTCTTAAAAAAAATAACTTTAATTCTAAGTCGCTAGTTCAAATGTCCCCCTTTTTCTTACTAATGTATTTCGAAACGGTCATTGATACCTACCTTTAAAATACTTTCCTAAGTTAAATAGAACTTCAAATTCTGTGTCAGTTTTATAATTATTATCTTCATATATTTTAGGGAAAAGAAAAATTTTCTTTTTCAAACCTATTTCTATTTACGAGTCAATCACTACCACACAAAGCCCATATTACTCTTCACATATTATTTGACTAATCACATTTTGCGTTTTAACTTCTACCATATGCTCGCAATTTCACGTAAATTATAACGGTGTTACTGTTTTCACACATATCCTTCTCCTCTTAATTAATTAATTATTCATAAATATTTTATGTCGCCAACCGACCAATCTCTTATCCAGGCCACCTCCGTGACCGTCCCCCACAACATTATTTCGTTGATCATCCAACCCTGAATCCTACACTTGCTTAGTTATCACTTTAGAACTTATCACTGCTTAGTAAGACATTTAGCATGGATTGTAGTGTGGTTGTGGTATATGTATATAGATAGTGGGTGTGGACCTGTGTATGTGAATCTCTAAATACCCGTTATGTATAAGTGTGTTTGCCTTTATTATGCTAGTATGGTGTGATTGCCTATTGTGTCATGTGTGCATGTATGGTAGTTTGTGATGTATATGTATATAGTCGGGTATAGATTGGTAAGCGTATATTTACACTTAGGCAAGAGATTAGCTATATCACTATAGGAAAACCTGAGCGTGATTGATTTGGTTTTGGCTAGTTACTAGGCATGTATGTACCTTAGCCGTACTTGTTAATGGTTGTAATTGTACGCTGATACAGTGATGTGCATGTTAAGTATCATGGTTGTGTGTGCGGATTATTGTGTGATTTGTATGTTAGTATGTATGGCGTGTACTCGCGCATATATATGTACGTGGTTAGTTATAAGTAAGTATGTATATATATATTGTATAAATAAGTGTGTTGTATGCATAGTAAGATTATAATGCTACCCCTACGGGATGATGTGTGAGCATGTGTATACCAGGAGGTATGCATGGCCGTATGTTTGTGACTGCGTATATGTGAATGTATGAAATAGTATACTTGCCTATGTGGATTACCATGGTTGTGTATACCGGTGAGTGTACATGTGATCTATATAGATACGAGATAAGAGTATGGTAGTGTGAGTATGTATAAGTATGTGAAATTGATATATGTATGGGAATTTGAAAGTGTGTGCTGTATGATTAAGTATATGTATATGGATGTATATGGTTCCATTATAGTGTATGTGTGTCTGGGATAGAATGAACTTAGGGTCTGAGTCTCCTCACCCCTACGTCGGCTTATTTAAGGAAGTATGAGGACGGATTTGATCCTAAGGTGGGTAGATTACGATGACCCTAATGCTAGGAGTAAGGATTGTATAAATCTGTGTGTGGTGTAACGTATTACGTGCATGTATATACGTGTGATGATTTGTATTATTATGTGTGTATTTGGTGATAGACGGTATGTAAAAGTGGTTGTACGATTGCAGTGTTAATTGACTAGGAATGATTGTTTTTTTTGCATTAATGGTATATCTAAGTGGCATGTGGTACTATATCACTATAGACTGAGGGTGTATAAGATATATATATTTATGGTGATACATTTGGCGATGTTACGAATAGTAGAAATACTATTTGGATATGTCCTGGTGGTTGTTTATGGTGTATAGGCATCAGAAGATGAGACGAGAGAGCGTTACCCCAATCTATCCCCTGGTCAGTGATGGTTAGGAATTCCGAGGACGGAATTTTCTTTAAGGTGGGTAGGATGTAACGACCGGTTCTTATCGATGTTATTATCTGTACCTCTCTACTGACAATTTTCGCCCGTATCCGTAATTAGTCGTAACTGTCCCGTACACATGCAAATTTCTTCATGTTAATTTTTCCTTTCATTATTTTAAGCTATTAGTTAACTTATTATTATTGTTATTATTTTGTTTATACTTGGGTAATTTATTATTAATGTTATCACCATTATTATCTTGTGGCACTTAATTATATTTATTATTATGGTTATCATTGTTATTATTATCATTATTATTTTTAGTATCTCTCTTTAATAATTTCCAACTCACAATTTGATTTCGAATTTCGAATAACTCCCATTTATAAACCCACTTAAATCAAATTGATTAACTGATTATTCCCCTATTATAACCTATTGATTAAAATCCCTTATTAACAATCTTAATAACTTTCTATTAATAATATTTCCTCTTAATTTATATCATTCAAAACCCATTTTTGTACCCATTGGCCGGCTTCCATCTACACTCATGCACAGCCTATCATATAGCTCACGCAACCACCAGCAGTCTAATGGTCATACGCACAGCCCCTGCTTCACACAAGCCTATTAGAAACCTAGGCCTTTTTATTCCTCTCCCAACAACTCACCCAGTACTCTTATAATAGGAACTCCAACAGAATATTATATATGTAAATAACTATAACCTAGGCTCCTTTCTAATACCGTAGCTTCCCTTCCCATTTCCTACACAATAAGACCCTAGGACTAGACCGAACACCCTACCTTATTTTTCCTATAGATAAAACCTTAACCCATCACCCCCTCACGTGCAGCCTACTCCCTTTCTAATTTATAAAACCCTATTCCTATCTAGACCCTAGAAAACCTAGGGTTAAACTACACAGCCGCCCTCCAAGCCCAGGCACCACGCATCTCGCAGCCGCACCCTCTTCTTCGCGACGCCAGCCTCCCCATCGCCCTGCAACTTCCCCTATGGCCTTCTCCTCCTTCAAGCCGCAACCACTGTAACGGTAGCTTTTCGACCAAACGTATGTAGCGTGTATCCTTGGTTATTTTGAGTGCGTGTTACCGTATTTGATTTTATTATTGTTTTCCGTAGCTCGAACACGTGCCCGAACACCGTTTTCACGATCCTTTCGGAGGCGCGATCACCCCAGTACCTTCCTTGTAAATTTTAGATTGTCGATGGACCTATCTGTAACAATATCTTTTGTGTTATTAATAAACTTTTTTTAATAAAAATTTGATTTAGGATGGCTTAGGATGGCTCTGTGCATTTTTTTAACCAAACGAGTTAGAGTTAGTGCTATAAAAAAAACAAACGAACCCACCACCTCTTAAAGCTTAGTTTCATAATTCGTAATATTAAAATGGGATGAGGAATCAAGTGCTCTGTTAAGAAATTTTAATAAGATATCCTAACCTACCTGCGGTTGGGGATGTTAAAATCAAATTGTTTTAAAAGATCTAAACTGTTGAACTTTTCCACCTAGTTGCAACCGTACCCACGTCTTATCCCATCATTTTCTCAACCTCTCCCTCACGTCTTCCTCTCTTCTCTCATATATTATTATTTATATTTAACCTAGTAGCTAGGGCTAGTAAAACACAACAGCCTATCTATTTTTTTTTTGAAGCCACGTACTCACCTCTCCCCTCTCCCTCAAAACACTGCCATTAACCCAAGCAGACCCGACCTACTCTCCTCCTCAGCGACCACCATTGCTGACGTTCGCGCTATCGAAGCTGCTGACCCTCGCTTGCTCCTCACATCCGGCCGCCATCCCGACGGCACCCGCGCAGCCGCCGCCCTGTCCAACCAACGCCACCAACCCAAGGCCGCCGACGCCCAGAACCACCGCACGTGGCCTCTGCTGCCCCGCTGCCGCAACTGTCGCTCCCCAGCGCCCCTCCGGCGCCGCACAACCGCCTCTTTACCGTAGCAAGCCACTGACGCCGACTACCCCTCCGACACCACCGCTGCGGACTACCGTCACCCATTTGCAAGCCGCGCAGCAACGACAGGAGGAGCATTAATACTGTGAGTTCATGCATTAATACGAGCTTTTGTGCAGTGCCCTATGACAAAAAAAATGAAACTTAGGCTATCTATATTAGCAGTATGACAACTCTCCTTTTATAATAATATTAGCTAAAGGCTTTGGCGTATGGCAGTAAAGTTAATAATTATAGGTTGGCTTAATATTAATAATAAGATTAGCTGTAGTAACATTGCTATTTTAATGTTAGTTAGTAACATATATTTTCGTTAATGACATTGAATAATATAATGCTAGTTGTTATAAATCGTACACAGTATTCTTAAATTAGTTAATATAAAAGTTAGTTTTTAGCCACTTACATAAGAACAGCATCCCCCTCTTATTGTTGGGATAAATAGAGTAGTTAAATGTAATACACACAATAGGCTTTTATAAGTTAGTTTGTTTTAACTGATATCGGGACCAATGACACAGATAGATCGGCGCTACCGCAGTCGAGTATCTGAAGCCGCGACGTGATCCGTAACTGTTTCTAGATCCGACGCCAGATTTACGCGTGATCATCATTAAGGTTGGTCCCTATACTCGTAGCAACCCCACACCGTAGCAAAACTGAACCCTAAACTAAAACTGGACAACTACAATTAAATTTATGTTTTCGCCCCAGGAAAACGCTGTTCACTATAGAAAATCGACCATCGGACAATTTTCTGTGCATATAGGGTAGTGGTCGATCTAGGCTGACAAGAATACCAAAACGTGACTCTGACGATTTGGGTAGTCCCGATAACCTAGAAACAAACCCTAAATAGGATTTACTGAAATCGCGACCTGACACTGTCGCCGTAACCTGTTTCAGACGGACTACCGCGGACGCGACGACTGGACGAGACGCCCCGGACGGACGACACACTCGCCATCACAGGCAAGTGTATCCACTTGCACTTTTGGCCGTGCTTAGGCCTTAGTTGGTTAGAATTGTTAACTGTGAACAAATAGAACCGGACGTGAAATGATAGCGTCCGGGACGACTCCTGACGGCTCGGACTTGACGACGAAGTCTGAGCCCGACAACAACAAATTTTTGACACCATAGGGCTATCATGTGTGTGTGTGTGTGTGGACACCCTAGAATAACCCTTCCCGTCTTGTCACGTCACGTCCCGTCTTGCACAGCCCGCTGGGCAATAGGGCACTCGCCGAGTGATCCCTTGTACTGATTCACAGCCTGCGGGCAATAGGGCACTCTCCAAGTTAGAGAGAGTGATCCCTTGTATTGATACACAGCCCGAGGGCAATAGGGCACTCTCCAAGCTAGAGAGAGTGATCCCTTGTACTGATTCTCATCCTGCGGGCAATAGGGCACTCGCCAAGCTAGAGCGAGTGATCCCTTGTACTGGTGTCATGTCTTGTCTTGTCTTGGGGTTTGGGGTTGGGTTGAGCGTGCGCACGGCAAGAGGGTCTGATCCCCCTCGAACCGTAAGGCGTGAACCCTTTCGTGTCTCACTTGTCTTGTCCTGCCTTGTTTCCGTCACGTCCCGTCTTGTCTTGACACCTGTAGGTTAGTCCCGTAGTTGGTAGCACACGCTACGACTACTACTTGCCGCGCTTTACTTTCCTGCCGCGTTACTTCCTGTCGTGTTACCCTGTTATAACCACAGCATGCTAATCAACCAGTAAACTGTTGTGTAAAAGAACCTCAACATGCTAATCAACCAGTAAACTGTTGTTTAAGTTCGGTGCACTTGCAGTAAAGTCTAACCCTTCTTGTAGACTTTACCTGACGTACAGTTCCTTTTTTTCTTGGGTGCTGTACGTCAGGTATTCAGCCAGAGTTCGTGGACGAGGCAGACTCACCGGAGTACGAGGAGCCGAGGACGTCGACCCAGAGCACGTGCCTGACGAGGACCAGACCTTGAGGTCTTTTTATTCGTCACTTTCAGAGGTTACTACTTTCAGTTTTCTTTTAGATAGTTTGTTGCCACGCTTAGGCTTCCTTTTTTTAGACTTCGTACCAGTTGGATATTATATCTCTATTTAATGAATGCAACTTCCTTTCTGTACTTTTGTTGTTCTTAAACTTTATTAATGCAAGAACCTGGAAAATCTTGAAATGGTACCTCTACAGACGCTTATTGGGTCCGAGCTTCTAAAGCTCTGGCCTAAGCGGGCCTCGTCACGTTTCGCTTCTGTCCATTTTGGGAAGCGGGGCGTGACAGGTTTTAGTGGTGGCCCATGCAGGTCGTGCAAAAGTTCGGAACAATAAAAGTACCGCATTCATTTAATATCCACATACAAGTCTGAATTAGGTTCCCACTCTTAGATAGTAGGAAGACTTAGGTAGACGTCCCATTTAGATAGTCAGACACCTTGGTTAAAATTTAGCCGTATCCGTCTTAGGATACCTTAGTAGCCTCTCCCTCCCTAGCTCTGACCAAATTAGATTCCTAGAGCCCTTATTTTAGTTTAGTCGCTCGCCCAGCTCCATCGACTTCGGGCCCAGCAAAATAATCTCAAGGGGGAGGCTGCAACTTGTCGAAATGTCCCATGGTTAGTAGGCGGAGATTTTAACTGTGCACTATTTTCGAGTGACAAGATTGGTGGCCACAGATTGGAGGAGAGCATGCTGAAGGACTTCAGTGATTGCATCAGGGACTGTTCTCTAGAGGATCTCAAAAGTTCTGGGCATCGCCTGAGTTGGAATAACAAGTGTATGGGAGCTGGTTGTATTTCTGCGCAAATTGACAGAGTACCGTGCAATGTAGACTGGATTCAAAAACTGCCAGAATCATTTGCTCAATTCCAAGACCGAAGGACCAGTGACCATTCCCCTATCGTTGTCAGATTACATCCTCAGGTACCCTCATCCCCGAAGCCCTTTAAATATTTTAACCATTGGATTCATCTCCCAGGTTACTCTGAAATTGTGGAGGCATCATGGAATCTCTCCCCCAGCATTTCTGTTATTAATAACCTGTACTCCATCTCTAAGAAGCTGCGGCATGTCAAAACAACCCTCAGATGCTGGGCGCGGAATAATCAAGAGGGGTCCCGAATTCTTCATTGCCGCAACCTGCTGCAGGATCTTCGCAATCAGCAATCCTTACACTTCAACCTAGAACTACAGCAGCAAGAGAACCTGTTAACAAATGAACTGGCAATGCTCTTGGGCCTGGAGGAGGAGAGATACCGTCAGAAGAGTTGGCAAGATTGGTTGGATTCGGGAGATAGAAATACTAAGTTTTTCTACACAGCAATGAAAGCAAGGCAGTGCCATAATAATTTATTACATTTGGTGGATGCAAATGGAGCCCAATGCAAGACTTATGAGGAGCTTAAATCTGATGCGGCCAATTTTTTTGAAGATTTGTATAACCAAAGAGACTACTGGAGAGTCTTTCCTAAACTTGTTCCCAGAAGGAAAATTACACAGGAAGCATCTAATTGGCTCCAGCGAAGGATAACTTCTGAGGATGTCAACGAGGCGGTATTCCAGATTGTTCCTAATAAATCTCCTGGACCAGATGGCTTTAATGGGTTCTTCTTCCAGCAGCATTGGAATCTTATTGGGACAGAAGTTACAACAGCCGTTAAGGATTTCTTTTGTACTTGCTCCTCACTCCACCAGGTGAATCATACCTTTCTTACATTAGTCCCTAAAACTACCAATGCATCCAACTTAGGGGACTATAGGCCAATTGCATGCTGCAATGTCCTTTATAAGATTATCAGTAAGATCATTTGTAACAGGCTGCGGATGGTTATTCATGAATTAGTCTCCCCGAACCAATCAGCTTTTCTTAAGGGTAGGCTACCTTTTGATAGCGCCTTGTTGGCACATGAACAGATAAGAGATTTCAGCAACCCTATGGGATCTAGAGTATGTCTGAAGCTGGATCTTAGAAAAGCTTTTGAAAGTGTGAACAGGGAATTCGTGTACTACATACTGCACCAATTAGGATTCGGGTATACCTTCATCTCCTGGATTCAGGAGTGTATATCATCTCCTACTTACTCCATGATGGTAAATGGCTCCCCTACAGGCTATTTTAAAGGAAACAGAGGGCTCAGACAAGGGGATCCCCTCTCCCCATACCTATTTGTCATTATCATGGAAGCTTTTTCCCTCTTACTTGGGAAAGCCATAACTAGGGGGTCTATTCAGCCTATGCGGCGTGTTGGTTCAATAGCACACCTTCTTTTTGCGGATGACTTACTCCATTTTTGTTGAGCCAGCAACAAATCTATGGATGGGCTAAAAACTCTTTTGGAGGATTTCAAAATTTTCACAGGCCTTGTTGTCAACTGGGAGAATAGTATTGCAGTGTTCAGCAAAGGGGTAAAAAATGCAGGTGCCCTAGCAAATCATCTTGGAGTCAAGCAGGCATCATCTTTCACAACTTACTTAGGGTTGCCTCTCTCAACCAAATACCCAAAAACTAATATGTACAACAGACTGCTGGACATGTACAAAAAAAGGCTAAGTGGATGGACTTCTAGTTTGTTGTCCGTTGCGGTATGGATCGAACTGGTGAGAACTGTAATCTATGGCATAATTTCCTTTTGGGCATAGGTTTACAAAATACCTTCAACGGTGATTCGCTCCCTTACCTCGATTTGCAGAAGATTTATTTGGGGGTCATCAAATGCTTGGGCTTGGCAGGATGCATGCAACCCAAAATCTGAAGGAGGTATTGGGCTTAGACTTCTGTCGGAACTAAATTTAGATGCAGGTATCAAATTGACCTGGAGATTGTTGCAATCTAAGGGTCTTTGGCCTGAGTACATGAGAGAGAAATATCCAGAAGTTCGTTGTTTCTATGGTGCTAAAAGGAAACCAACCCAATCGGGTACATGGAAGTTCATGCTATATTGCAGGAAATCTTTGCAGAATCTGATTTCGAGGAAAGTAAGGGATGGGAATGAGACCTTGTTTTGGCATGATAGTTGGCTACCTTGTGGGCCACTAAAGGACCATTGTGATATACCGACGGGGGCCAGCAGTCTGAGGGTTCGTGATTATTGGAATGGTACAAATTGGATTGAAGATGCATCAATTCAAAGTATCAAACACTTGTATCAGCACATTGAGCTAAGGACCGGACCTGATGAGTGGATATGGAAAGCTGGACCTATCTTCCATTTCAAAGATGCCTGGGAGGGGGCTAGAATTAAAGGGAGTTTATTTCCATTCTTCAAGCTCGCTTGGTATGACAATTGCATACCGAAGTGGTCCCTAAACCTACTCCGAGCCTTCAAGGGTAAGCTCTTAACTAGAGACCTCCTATCTTCTTGGGGTATCAATTCGTCTACTCACTGTGTCTTGTGCGAGGATGGGTTGGAAACTTTGAGTCATTTATTCTTTAACTGCCCATACTCCAAGTTTATTGTGTGTAGGCTTATGCTAAAATTGGGCAAGGCCGGCCCTTCAGACCACTCATTGGACTCTGTCGGGAAATACTTTCTAGTGCATTTTGGGAAAAAAGGAGTCCTTGGACAGCTTGCAAAGACCGCATTAGCGACTGGGGTGTGGCATATTTGGCGAGAGCGTAATAAACGCATCTTTGAAAACATTAAGAGGACAAAGACCTTGCTCTTTGATGATATTGCATCCGACGTCCGAATTGCTCTTAGGAATCATTGTGAACCTGAAGTTGAATCGGCTTATGCTTTGGATAATTGGGATATTCGGGACACTGGCTAATGCAAGGACAGGCCATTACAATACCATGTTTGGATAATTGCTTAGTGCGGGTGTGGTCTCTAATTGTGGACTTTAATTGTAGTAACTTTTTGGGCCTCTAAATGAAGGTAGAAGGTGACGATGCTTGTGTCCGCTCCCTTCTCCTTCATAGCAGGGACCCTCATTGTAATTGTATTCTGTACATTATTTAATATAGTTTTTCACCTTTCAATATATATATATATATATATATATATATATATATATATATATATATATATATATATATATATATATATATATATAAAATAAAACAGGGATGTTATCATGGGTTTTTGGATAAGAGTTTTTGATAAAAGATGAGAAATTGGGTATATATGAGGGATGTTGTTAAGATAAAATTGGATAAGATAAGATAAATTGGATAAGATATGAGAAATTAGATAAGAGAAATTGGATAAAGGGATATAAGTTGATGATGACTAGGACAAACTTTGGGGGGAAATTTTGTTATGAAAACTCAAAATTTGAAAACTCAAATGAAAACTCAAATTGGGGGAAAACAAAAAGGGGGGAAACTCAAATGAAAACTCAGTCCCCGTCCCCCAAATAAAGCACCACCCCAAACGGCAGCACCTCAGAACTCCCTCCCCCAAATGCATCAGCACCCCCATCAACCCCCCCCCCCCAAGAACTCAACCCCCTTCAGAAATCAACCCCCCCGCTCAGAACTCAGGCCCCTCAGAAATCGGCCCCTCTCAAATCAACATCACCTAAGAACTCTTGCTCTTCTGGGTTCCTTCTCATTGCACATGTCTTTGATGCTCACGCTCTGGGCCTCTCTCTCTCTCTCTCTCTCTCTCTCTCTCTCTCTCTCTCTCTCCCATTTCAGTCTAAAGCTTCGGCTGCTGGGTAATGGATTTGGCAAGAAATTAGTTTGTTAATTTCGCTATGCACTCACTATGCTCGATGATTTGTCTCAATGGGCATCCCCAATGTCAGCTAAGGTATGCAAGATTCACAGTATTTACAAATTGTGGTTTTTGTTTTGCAGGTAACCCCATCCTAAAAAATTTGGTTAATTTCTTTTTGATTTTTTGATTTATTTCACAGGTAACCCCATTCCATTAAGATTTCGCAGGTAACTTTAAAACAAAGATAATTGATTAGTTATGCAGTATAATCAATTAGCTTTGTTAATTTATTTTTGCAGTATAATCAATTGTTTCAATCAAAGATTTGGTTTTGTGAATTGGTTTAGTTCGGTTTTCACAGTATTTAGTTTAGATTGACCTGGTGATTGTCAATTGGTTTTTCTCATTTAAACAGGACACAAAAATGTGAAAAATGGTGTTGCTCATTGGCTAATTTGCTCATTTGCTCATCCTCATTTGCTCATTTTTACTGGACAAACCCAACCCCAAGAATTAGCTCATCATCTCATTTTTACAGGACACCAAATGTAGAAAATGATGTTGAGAGGCCATAGTTTTAATGGTATCAAATGTATTAGCTCAGTTTTAATGGTATAAAAAAAGGATGAGCTAATCCTGTAAATGAGCAAATCAGTGTTAATGTACATTATCAGGGTTAATGTACATTATATTCAGTTTATACTGTGATGATGGAGGGAATATTATCATGTGTACATTATCATTTGTGAGAGAATTGCTTGCACTGTTACCATGGATATACACTGGTTAACTCCAGTCAATTTAATATTAAATTGACTGGAGTTAACCAGTGTATATCCATTGTTATTAAATTAAAAAGGGATATGGATAAATATTAGCTATATTGAATGATACCTATTAAACCCGGTATCAATGTTTATATTGAATTGATACCTATTATACAGGTATCCCACCCAAAATTGATAAACAATTAGTAAAAAATGTTGTGTTCTGGATTAACATGGTTTACCCCAATGGGTATCAATGTCTATTAAACAGGTTGTGTTCTGGATTTACAGGACACAATAACCAGGTCAAAATAAACCAACATATAATCATGTATCTCCAGGTTTTTATTTTGGTAACCATTTTTGTGTTTATATATCAAACACAATAACCAAGTATATCCAGGTTTTTACTTAAACCAAGGTGACTACAAAAATCTCTCATAGCTTCAATCTTTTCCCTGCTTCTCTCTCTAACTTTCTCCAAAATCCAAACTTTTTTTGTTCCATATCCAGGTCTTTTTTGTTCCATTCCCATGTATACATATAGATACTATTAGCTAATATTTATCAATCCAGTTCAATGGTTGTATATATCCAAGTATCAATGTTTAACTGGATAAATATTAGCTAGGTTGACAAATTTTGGTTTAACTGGATAATGTTTAACTGGATCAAATTTTTGTTAATAGGTTGACAGTCCTAATTATATGTTAGGGACTTTTTTCTGCATATGATGGACTGATAAAAAGAGATTGATTCGCTGCAATGCTTATCAATTTCCATTGTTTGATGGGGAAAGAAAAAGAAAATAATCTAATTTTCAGTCATGGGAAAGATTGTAATTTTCATGTATATGGATAACGTTAAGTTCTTGTTCTTTTATGAGCGTGCTCTGAAATCTGAATGTTTTAGGGTGAAGCAAGGCTACATCCAGTTTTTTAGTGTACTTTTGGCTTGTCCGTGCCATTTAATTTTTTTAATATTTAGTGCCAAAGCTGAATTTTTTACATAGCAAATTGTCTTCACAGTTGATGGGCAAGTGAAGTGCGAGAAGTGGATCCGAGAAGATGATGATCATTTGGATGAATCTCAGACGGCATGGTGGTTGAATCGACGAACAAATAAGGTTGATTTTGATGATGACTTACAGTGCGATACCGGAATATTTATACTGGAATATTTATACGAGAATAACTTCATATCTTTATGCTTTTGATTACTAATTTATTTACAGATATATGCAGAAAAAATACTTCAGTGGCTATGTTTCAAAACAATTTGAAGTTATTCTATGCATGAGGTATATCTTCCCTCAAACAACCCTCAAAGTAGCACCTCTCAAAGTCGTACCTCTTTAACCCTCTTTAGTCTCTCTATATCATGTGCAGAGGAGAGTTAGCTATTGTGGAGAGTTCAGTTTCTTCAACCCTCTTCAGTTTCTTCAATCCTCAAAGAGAGAACAAATTCATTTCTGACAAAAAATTCATTTGGTTCCAGGTTTTAGTCCACAGTTCAGATCATGGCATAGCGAGAAGCGAGAACAAACGGTTCCCAATCAGTTTCTCTGCATCATCTGCAGGACACGATTCAGGTTTCAACCCACCTCTCTCTGTTGCCACGGTTCAGGTGAGTTTGTGTTTTAAAAAATTTATAGGAAAGCATTTTTCTCCCAAAAATTTCATGTTGCAAACTTTGATATATGTTGATTATATATATAGATTCCCCTTACAATGTTGATTATTATATAAGCAATGTCTCAATTGCTATCCGTTAAGTGAAATGACCTCAACTTAAATTATATGCTTTGATAGTTTGCAGGTTAATTTTCACAATCCCAAACAACAAAGAGAACGGTAATTTTAAAAAGTGGCACGGCACTGAAATACAATCCATATAATGTCGAGGAGTTTCCCACCACTGAACCTCTCTCAAGCATGTTTGCTGTTCTCAAACATGTTTGCTCAAAAATAGGTAACCCATTTGTTCTTTTTGGTTGTTATTTGTGGTTTTGCTTTCAAAATTTCATCTTGATTTTGACTTAGAATTTTCTTTTGTTGTTGTACGGGACATGCAAAGAAGGAAGTGTGCAGAGGGTACTCATATATAATGACTTTTCCTCAATCATTATTTTTAGTTTTTTCGTTAGTTCATTATTATGTAAGTTTTTCTATGAAATTTCCTAATTTTATCATTTTTCAGTAAGTTCATTTATACCTGCTACATGTTTGATGAATTAATAACAATGCATAAAGGGCTAAACCAATCCTTTGATGAGTGTTGTTGAAGGAGTTCTCGAAGTTTTTTATTGAGAGAACCGCTCCAGCACTCCCAAGCAGGACCGCAACTATCTGCAAATTTAAATAATCAGAAGTTAATAATATACTTATTTATTTTCATTAAAGAAAACACTAATAATATATGTCCAGTGGAAGTATCAGATAATAGTATAACAAACATTTCCAAGTACAACTAAGATGTTTTAAGATGATTGCTGCTAATGTCTCAACAGCATAAATGAAGGATTGACTAAAATAATATTAATCTAATCATCATCTTCATTTTCATCTGATGGTAATATCTAATTTCCATAAATGTGGTTGGTTGTAGAAATTAGAGAGAAGAAAGGCAATGCCAGTGTTCTGTCAATTAGGAGAAGTGAGCAAATTCAAGAACCTGCAGGATAACATGGAGTAAAAGAGGATCTTAAGCATATGTCCACATTCAACTCTGACATTCTTATTATTAGGATCCCAACATGCATCAAGAAACCAACAGAAGACCAAAAGAGAAAGGCATGGAGTTTGATCTGGAAAGAGAGTTGGGAGGACAACTGCAACATCGGAAATCTGTTAGAATAATTGGAGCACATGCTTGAACCTAAAGCAAAGCTCAAAAGATGAAGAAATGTACCTGTGAAGAACTTGGCTGGCTGATATTGTGACTGTGAAATGATCTTGAGGTTTCCTATGAGGATGAACCAAGTGCTGATTCTGATAGAATCCCAAGAACTGCGAAACCCGCCAACAGCATGGAAATTTCTCTTTTGAAAATCATTCTAATCTAAAAGAAACTCACAGCTTTTTTATCGAACAACCATGAACAGATCATCAATGCCCGACGTGCTTTGAAGAATTTTATAAAACATAAAATAAAATATATTGAAATGAAAGCAATCAGTTTAGACCAACAAAGGAAAAAAATGCTCTTCCAATGAAATTAGTGTTGGCAACACATTTCTTATGTTAAGAGCATATATGCTGGCATAACAAATTTGTTAGATATGCTTAGAAATGTACTGGCAGTATAGATTTCACGCAATTCAAACCAGACATACCTATTTTTGGCTCTTAAAATGGCTTCTTCTATCCCAATGGCTCTTTTGATGATATGCCATGATGAGGTGTTATAAGGTTAAATGCTTATTTCATGAATCAACAAAATATTGTTGTGATGCAGTATGAAACAATTCATGTCATGAGTTTGAGAACTACTGTAATTTCTTTAACAATATATCCATCTCATGACACTATAGCTGTAATCGATATAAATAGTTTAAGTGCATTACCAAATTCCCCTCAAGCATAACATTCATTGGTAATTGAATGTTTCAGACAAATTTGTCCTCAGAGATGCATATTTGAATATTTTCATATGATTTCCTGAAGTTTGGTGTGTTGTTTTAGTAGGATACAAATAAACAACATCCATTGGTTGGCGCACACGATGATTTCCTGAAGTTTGATTCAGATTTTTCTACTTGCATTAGAAACATTAAAATTATATTGGGATGTTTCAGATTTTTCTACTTTCATTAAAATTAGATTTTTTTCTGCTTGCATTAACAGTTTACATTAGAAACATTAAAATTTTGCTCACGTTAGAAATTATATTGGGATGTTTCAGATTTTTGCAAATTGGAGGGTATTGCTGAACTTTATATGCGATTTTTCTTCTTGCTATTGACAGTTTTTATGAAAATTTTAATGTTTCTACTTGCCATTAATAATTTTTCTAATATAAAAAGCTTTTATTATAGGGTATTGCAAGTTTATATGAGATTTTTCTACTTGCATTAGAAACATTAAAATTATATTGGGATGTTTCAGATTTTTCTACTTGCATTAAAATTAGATTTTTTTCTACTTGCATTAACAGTTTACATTAGAAACATTAAAATTTTGCTTACGTTAGAAATTATATTGGGATGTTTTAGATTTTTGCAAATTGGAGGGTATTGCTGAGCTTTATATGAAATTTTTCTACTTGCCATTAACAGTTTGTATGAACATTTTAATGTTTCTACTTGCCATTAATAGTTTTAATGAAAATTTTAATGTTTTTAATGTTTATTACAAGGTATTGCAAGTTTTAATATAAACTGTAAGGTCAACTTGCCATTAACACATGTAAGTTTTGCTCACGTTAGAAACATTAGAAGCATTAAATTTTTTGAAACATTAGAAAAACTGTAAGTTCAGCCATGTAATACCCTGCAATTGTAAGTTCAACCTCACATTACACTTTATTTCAGAGCTTGAATCTAGTATTGAAACATTAGATTTGAGCAAGTAGAAAATTTGCATGTAAGTTCTTTTTGAAACATTTGAGCTTGAATCCAGTATTTTGGGACCTCTAATCACATGTAAGTTCTTTTTGAAATATTAGAAACATTAAAATTTTGCTTAATATTCAGGGTATTGCAGGGTTGAACTTACAGTGTTAATGGCAACTTACATGTCCAAATTACACACATGCAGCCTCACATTACACTTTATTTTCCTTACAACCTCACATTACACTTTATTTTAGAGCTTGAATCCACTATTGAAATTGTCATGCACTTTGAACACACCTGCACTTCGAACATTAAGACTTTAGTCTAATTGCCTCACACCCTCACAGCATACATCGGTGTGTGTATGCTTTATTGGAAGTTTAATTGGAAGTTTAAATATAAGTTATAACATCAGAATTAAAGCATCAGTGATGTGAATGCTTAAATTAGACGTGTGTGATTTGAAGATTATTTATGATATGAATATTATTTATTTAGTTTTGTTACTATGATTTCTGGTGTTGGGTTAACTATCAGGGTATTCATATCATCTGCAAGTTTCATTAACTAATTTCCAGGCAAAGCTATTAGTTAACAAAAAAAGTTAAAACATTCAACTTGATGTTCTCATCTGCTGGCTTTTTTCAAGATTAAGTTCTCATCTTCTTTGATGTATTACTGCAGCTATGAATTCGTTTTGATATTTCTTTATAATGTATAGATATGCATCCTGTTGCAAACCTATAAAGAAATCTTTTTGACCTAACAGTAAATTTCTCAAACAGGTGCAAACCTATAAAGAAATCATTTTGAACCATCATGTTGTTAAACATCAAAAGCCATTTTAACTAAAACACATTTGTTTATAAAAAAACTATCAAATTGAAAATATCAAAAGCCCTAGACAAAAATGAAAATGTTGAATTACCTTTTTTGAGCACATTAATTCTTTTGAATTAATGCCTATTAACTAAATGTGCTCGATGTTGAGAACTCAAAAGTGAATTAATACATGTTAACTCAAAAGAGAACTCAAATGTGCTCAAATATATGTATTATCAAATGAGCTCAATAAAGACTCAAACTGATAATATCAGAAGCCCTGAACATCAAAAGCCCTGATACATTAGAGCATATCAGTTTGGGTTTTCATTCATTAGTTAACATTCACATTAACATGCACATTTTCATTAAAATATCAAGTTTATGTGCATGTTCTTATATATTTTCAGTAGTGTTTCAGAGTGTTTTCTCACTACAAACGCGTTGACCGTGGACAACCCGGTCAACGTGGTCAAGGGGCCCGCTTGGGTCCCTCGGGTGTGTCGAGCCGGTGCAGACGAGGCGCGAGTCGGAACTGCAGACGACGTGGAGCGCGTCGGCTGGGCCGAATCGGGGTCCTCGGTTGTTGGTAGGGCGAGGGGAAGCCTCGGCCCGGGTTGAGATGCTCGGCCTCGGTCGGACGTGCTCGGCCTCGGCGGTCGGACGACAAGGGGTAGCCTCGATCGTCCAGCTGGTTGCGTGGTCGGCGAGGGGCGGAGGGGAAGCCTCGGCCCGTGGATCGGATGTCCTCCTGCGTAGACGAGAACGCTCGTCAGGGGGCCGGACCTTGGTTCCCGCCAAATCCCCTCCGATGCCTAAGTCAGACAGTGATCTGAAAGAGGAGGCCCGGCGGAGACGGTTCGACTCGTGAGGAGATCGGAACGGCGTCTCACGGCGCGAGCGGGGGAGGATGGAGATGAAATGGGGGAACTAGGTCGTTGATGGAGTACATTAGGTTTTAGATACCTGAGATGCGGTCTTTTGTCCTGTCGTCCTTCTAACCCTTTTATAGACCTCCCGTCGTGATTGCCCCCGACCCACGTCGCTCGTCCACCCTCGATCGTGCCCCCTCGATCCGCCCCCCCCCCGTCGCCGCTCCCTGCGCCATGCCAGCACCTCCCCATCACCACCAATAAGTGGTCACGGGATTTAGGGGAACGGTTACCGCTGGGGTGGGCGAGTGCTCAGCGCGCTATCAGGGCCGGGTCGGATCGATATTCGGGTGTCCTCTATAGGGCCTTGTCGGGCGGGCCAGATCACGCAAATGGGCTTCTGATCGGTAGTCGGGTTTCTGGGCTCGTGTCTTTCGGGCTTCGGCCAAATAGGCGTAACAATTGCCCCCATTGGTCGGGTCGATCGGCCTCGGCCGGTTCGGCTCGGCCGATGTGACTTCCACCGACTTTGACAGGCTCGTCAGTCGATGCCGGCTCATTTATTAGTCGTCATCATGAGTTGGTCCGTTCGATACTTTTAAGGCGCGGGCTCCGAAGCGTCATCGGTTCTCTGATGCTGCCACGTGTAACTGCAAGCTTATCCCCACCGCTCGCGGGGTCGTCTTAGGTTGAGAAGCCGAGTGGGTTGTGAGCCGCCATCCCGTCGTTTTCTTCTTTGCGCTGATCCCGATTCTGCCTAAGCTTTGCCTCATGTCTTCTTCCCCTGCCACCGGTTCGGGTCGTCCGGAGCGCGACGCTGCTCCTGGCCTGGCGGGTAGCCCACCTTCAGCGATTCGTCGGCACGGGGGTGAACTTTCAGGGGTGCCCCCAGAGGTCTTGTCGTGGCCTTCGTCGATCTGCGCCACCGCCATCGGGAGCATGCGCTCCGCCTACCTGCTTCCGCCTTACTCGGCTCGTGCCCCTGGGTCCGACGAGCGGATCTGCCTTCCCGGTCCCAACGAGGTTGGAATATACGAGAAGTGCTTCCGCTTTGGGCTTCGTTTCCCGCTCCACCCCTTCATCGTTGAGTTCCTCCAGGCCCACAACGTGTGCCTGTGTCAATTCTGCCCCAATGCCATCGGGCTCCTCGTCGGGTTCGTCGTCGTCTGCATGCTGAGGGGAGTGGCGCCCTCTCTTCGTCTCTTCACCCAGTTCTACCGCCTGAGTCACCACCAATCGGAGGCGTGGATTGACATCATCGCCCGCCCGAAGATGACCCTGGTGTTGGGGTTGCCGAGCTCCTTGAAACGCTGGAAGGGGGAATACGTGTTTGTCACGTTCCCGTCGAGTGTACCTTTCCCGGTTCGGTGGGAGTCGGCCGGCGCCGTCATCCTCGATCTGGGTGAGCCGATCGTCACCGAGCAGCAGACGGCGAAGGACATGTTGGCGATCCCTGCGGGGGAGCGGTCGATTGACGTCCTCTTTAGTGACCATAACTTGCGTAAGACGGTGTGGCCCTTGGGTAAGCTCCCCGAACATTCGCCATTCGATGTTGCCTGGGCTCTGCTTGGTCTCTCATTTCTTTGTTGAGTGCAGGCGGATTCCCTCTCGGTCCTTCCCCCGCTAGCGCTCACGTGCAGGCCCCAGATCCGGATCCGCGTATGAGGGATCATGTGCTGGAGGTCCGGAAGAAGCAACGGGCCGTGACCTCGACTGGAGGCTCTAAAAGGAAGAAGGGGCCATCCCCCTCTGTCCCCTTGTTGGGGTCTTCCAAGAGGGTCCGTGAGGGGGTCGAGTGAGTTAATGTCCCGTCGCCCACCGATCAGCTCCGATCCGCCCCCGTTGAGGTTGCCTGGCCGTGGGTCGGCCCTTCGCCTCTCCCGGACGGTCCTCTCCCTGACGCCTATGATCGGTATCTGGGCACGTTCCGCTCCAACCCCGGCGAGTTTCCTTCATCAGGGGAGGGTCTTCTTCGTCCACGCTTCCCGGTAGGGGAGAATGAATCGGTGTTTTCGAGCCGCGGAGCCGCCGTGCGAGTGGCCGAGAATAGTTGCCTCCCTCCCGATCAGGCTGCGCTGGATGGAGTTAGAGGTGACTGTTTGGCCACCTTTGTGATTCAGGCCGGCCAACAGGTAGAGTGCCTCTGCTTGTCCTCCCTCCCGCTGCTTTCGCCGTCTTACCTTTGCTGCCTTGGTGCAGTTGTCCTCGGTGGGTCTCTCGATGAGGCGTCAGTTTGCGGCGCTTCCCAAAGCCAAGGCCGATGCCGGGCGAGATCTTGGGGCCTATGGCGAGGAGGGAGAGGCAGGCCAGTTAGAGGAAGTGCGGGTCAGGTCCTTGGAGACCCGCGTAACTGAGCTGTCCTCTGCCTTGGAGGAGGCGGACCGGGAGAGGGCCTTGGCTCTGACTGCAAAGTCAGAGGCCGAGGCGTGGGTCACCGAGCTCTTGAGAGATGCCGACACGTCCGTTGCTGCCCCTGAGACCTTGGAGCTCTCCGATCGTCTGTAAGCGACGGAGGAGCAGGTGAGGGTTCTCCTTGCTCAACTTGGCGAGAGATCTCGGGAGATCGAGAAGGAGAGGGCGGATCACCAACGCCAGATCAAGGCCTTAGAGGCCCAGATGCGTGGGCTTGAGGAGGTGGATCCGGCCCGGATCGCTCAGGATGCCGTGGTAGAGTATGCCACCTCCTTCGTCGAGACCGCTTTGACGGAAGCGTTCGAGAAGGGTTTCGCCCGGTGTCAGTCCGAGATCCAAAAGAAGTTCCCACTCTCGAGGGTCAACTTCGAGGATCTCCAGATGCACCCTGACGTTGAGCGGAGTGTGAGGGATGACCCCAGTGGACCGCCAGCCGGTGGTCCCACAGGTGCCCCTGGAGTTGAATGAGGGAGGGGAATGCCCCTTGGCCTCTTCGCGCGTTTCTCTGTACATCTTTTTGCTTATCTGGAAAGGAATGAATTCAAATAAATTTATTTCACAGAAACGATACATTTATTGAAAATACTTGCGTAAATGTTCCGCATTCCAGGCGTGAGTGAGAATCCTCCCCTCCATATTGGCTAGACGGTAGGTTACGGGTCCGAGGACCTCGATGACTTTGTAGGGCCCTTCCCATTTAGCCGCGAGCTTCCCCTTGCGAGCGGTATCCGGGTTGAAGCCCGCTTTCCGGAGGACTAGGTCCCCAAGGTGGTAGCTTCGTCCCCTGACCCGAGCATTGTAGTATCGGGCCACCTTCTGCTTCTGGCGGATGATGGTGGCCAGGGCTTGTTCCCGTCGTTCGCCGAGGAGCTCCAGGCTAAGTTCCAGACCCTGCGAGTTCCTGTCTTCGTCAAAGTATTTGAGGCGGAGAGATTCCTCACCCAACTCGACCGGTACCACCGCCTCGGCCCCGTAGGCAAGCATGAACGGGGTCTCACCGGTGGCTTCCTTGTGGGTCGTCCGGTATGACCAGAGTATTCCAGGGAGCTCTTCCGGCCAGCTTCCTTCGGCGTCCTTCACTTTCTTTCGGAGGGGCTCTATGATGCACTTGTTGGCCGCTTCCGCCATTCCGTTGGTCTGGGGGTGCGCTACAGAGACGAAGAGAAGCTTGATTCCCCATTCCGCACAGAAGTCTTTGAACCCCGCGGAGTCGAACTGTTTCCCGTTGTCTGTGACGATGGACCAGGGGACTCTGAATCTGGAGATGATGGAAGTCCACACAAAGCTTTTCGCTTTCTTCCATGTGATGGTGGCCAACGGTTCCGCCTCGATCCATTTGGTGAAGTAATCCACCGCCACTATCAGATACTTCCGCTGCCCCCGGCCCGGTTTAAACGGTCCGAGGATGTCGAGCCCCCATTTCGCGAAGGGAATGGGGCTCACGATAGCGATGAGCTCCGATGGGGGAGTTGAGGAGTGGTGGGCGTACCTCTGACATTCCTGGCACTTTTGGACGTAGCTTGTTGCGTCTTGTACCAGGGTCGGCCAGTAGTATCCCGCCCTCAAGATTTTCTGTGCAACCATCTTGCCCCCGTGGTGATTTCTGCAGATCCCTTCGTGAACCTCCTGCAGGACGTAGTCGGCTTCCTGCGTCCGATGCATTTCAGGTACGGGAGGACATCAGCCTTCGTCCAGCACCTCCGGTAGAGCGTCCCCTCATGGATCACGTATCGGAGCGCCTTCCTCTCCAGGGTCCGACGCTCGTCCCAATCCGTCGGCACTTCCCCATGAGTGAGATACCGAATGATCGGATCCATCCAGGTGGGATTTTGGTCGATCGCCATCACCTCCCGCTCCTCCGTGCTGGGGGACTGCAGGTTCTCCACGTAGATGGTGCAGCCCAGCTCCTTAGGCGAGGACGAGGCTAGCTTCGACAATGCGTCCGCCCGTGCGTTATCCGACCGCGGAAGATGCAAGACTTCCGTGTTTTTGAACCTGGAGAGCGCAGTTTTGGCGACGGCGTGATACCTCTGCATTGTCTCCTCCCGCGCCTCGTAACTTCCTTGAAGTTGGTTGACAATGAGCTTCGAGTCACTGAGGAGGCGCACAGATTCGGCCCCAAGCTCCCGGGCTAGTCTCAGGCCGTTGATCACTGCTTCGTATTCTGCCACATTGTTGGTGGCCGGGAACTCGAACCGCAACGCGTACTCTATGACGTTCCCTTCCGGAGATCGGATCGCAATCCCCGCCCCGCCTCCTGACTGTGTGGCCGATCCGTCCACATGGACTATCCACGCTCCTGGAATTCTTGGCTGGAGGTGGTCAGCCGAAAGAAAGGACAAGGGTTGGGCAATTACCGTTGCTGGGCCTTCTTCCACCGGGGGCCATTTCCTTCCGTCGTGCACTCAGCGATGAAGTCGGCCAGAGCCTGCCCTTTGATGGCCGTGCGCGGTTTGAATCGGAGGTCGAACTCGCTCAATTCCACCCCCCAGTTCAGCATCCTCCCCATTCGATCGAATCTCTTGAGGTTCTGCTCCAGTTGTGAGTCGGTCAGGATGAGTATGGTGTGGGCTTGGAAATAGGGTCGGAGCCTTTGTACTGAGAGGACGAGGGCGTACGCCAGTTTCTCCATGGGCGAGTACCGCACCTCCGCCCCCTTCAAGATCCGGCCCGTGTAGTACACCGGCCACTGCACCCCGCCGTCTTCCCGGATCAGCACCGAACTCACAGCTTCCTCTGCGCACGCCAGGTAAAGGCTCAGCGACTCCCCTTCTCGTGGCTTGGACAGGAGAGGCGGGCTGCGGAGATATTCTTTGAGATCCGCGAACGCCCTGGAGCAGTCTTCATCCCATAGTATCGCCTTCCTATTGTCTGAAGGTTCCGTGATTGCTTTCCTCAGGACCTTGAAGAAGGGGAGCGATCTTTCCGCCGATTTGGAAAGGAATCGCCCCAGGGCTGCGATGCGCCCATTTAGCCTCTGCAGTTCTTTGATCATCGTCGGCTCACGCATGTTGATCAGTGCCTCGATCTTGTCAGGATTAGCTTCAATGCCATGGTTAGTTATCATAAACCCCAAGAATTTGCCAGATCTTACCCCGAACGTGCACTTTGCAGGGTTGAGTCGAATGTGGTGTCGCCGCAACCGCTCGAAGGTCTCCTGAAGGTCGGCGATGTGGTCCTCTGGTTGTCTTGACTTGACAAGCATGTCGTCGACGTAGACTTCCAGGTTCCTCCCGATCTGGGAGCTAAAAACCTTGTTGACCATTCTCTGGTAGGTGGCCCCTGCGTTCTTCAGGCCAAAGGGCATCTTCTTGTAGCAGTATGTTCCCCGGTCCGTCGTGAAGGCTGTCATCTCTTCGTCCCGGGGATCCATCTGGACTTGATTGTACCCTGAGTAGGCGTCGATGAAGATGAGCATCTCGTACCCCGAGGCGTTGTCCACCAGGTGGTCAATGCGCGGCAGGGGGTAGCTGTCCTTGGGACAGGCCTTGTTGAGGTCACTGAAGTCCACGCACATTCGCCACTTCCCGTTGGGTTTCTTGACCATCACCATGTTCGACAGCCACTCCGGGTACCAGACCTCCCGTATGAAGCCGGCGTCGAGGAGACGCTCCACTTCCTCGGAGGCCGCCTTCATCTTCTCGCCGCCCAGGTTCCGCTTCTTCTGCCTGCCCGGCCTGAAGTTGGGGTCGGCGTTGATCTGGTGGACGATCACCTGGGGATCTACGCCGGGCATGTCCTCCGGTGACCAAGCAAATATGTCTAGGTTCGCCTCCAGGCACTCGACCAGTTGGTCCCTCAGGTCGTGGCTTAGCCCTCTCCTGATTGAGACGAACCGGCCGTCGACGTCCGTGACCGGGATCTGCTCTTGCTCCTCCACAGGGGTGGGCCTCGGCCCGCCCCTTAAGTCGATCGGGGCCATCCGGTCGGCTAGACGATCTTCGGGACCTTCCTCCGCTAGTTGATAGCAGGTACTCGGTCTCCCCGCATCGCCTTCGACTTGCCCCATCCCCCTGGGCGTTCGGAACTTGATAGTCTGATGGAGGGTCGAGACCACCGCGCCGATGGCGTTGAGTAGGGGTCGGCCGATGATCCCATTGTATTCCGACCCGATCCCCAACACGATGAATTCCACCGCCACAGTCACCGAGTCTGGTGGGCCTCCGAGTGTTACCGGGAGGTGGATCGTGCCGATGATGGGGGTGGAATGACCCGTGAATCCCACCACGGGACCCGAGCGAGGTCGTAAGTCTTCCTTTCGCCGCCCCATCTTTTCCAGGGTTGACATGAAGAGGACGTCACAGGAGCTGCCGGTGTCGACGAGCAGTCGCCGTACCATGGTTGTGTCTATGATCACCGACACCACCAAAGCTGCATCCGAGCTGCGCGCCGTTACAGACGTGCTCGGTCTCCCGACCGGTGGGGATGGTGAGGGTCTCCCGGTTCTCTCCTCGTGATCCTCCTCGCGTCGGGCCCAGGCCCACTCTCGCCTACGATGGCGGGCCCGGTCGCTTCGCGTCAAAGCCTTGCTCTCCTTTCGTCGAGATGGGTGAAGACGCGTCATTGCAGGTGTGGTTTGTTTCTTCGTGGGACAGTTCGTTCCCACAGACGGCGCCAGATGTTTCATAGTGTTTTCTCACTACAAACATGTTGACCGTGGACAACCCGGTCAACGTGGTCAAGGGGCCCGCTTGGGTCCCTCGAGTGTGTCGCGTCGGTGCAGACGAGGCGCGAGTCGGAACTGTAGACGACGTGGAGCGCGTCGGCTGGGCCGAATCGGGGTCCTCAGTCGTTGGTAGGGCGAGGGGAAGCCTCGGCCCGGGTTGAGACGCTCGGCCTCGGTCGGACGTGCTCGGCCTCGGCGGTCGGACGACGAGGGGTAGCCTCGATCGTCCAGCTGGTTGCGTGGTCGGCGAGGGGCGGAGGGGAAGCCTCGGCCCGTGGATCGGATGTCCTCCTGCGTAGACGAGAAAGCTCGTCAGGGGGCCGGACCTTGGTTCCGGCCAAATCCCCTCTGATGCCTAAGTCAGACAGTGATCTGAAAGAGGAGGCCCGGTGGAGACGGTTCGACTCGTGAGGAGATCGGAACGGCGTCTCACGGCGCGAGCGGGGGAGGATGGAGATGAAATGGGGGAACTAGGTCGTTGATGGAGTACCTTAGGTTTTAGATACCTGAGATGCGGTCTTTTGTCCTGTCGTCCTTCTAACCCTTTTATAGACCTCCCGCCGTGATTGCCCCCGACCCAAGTCGCTCGTCCGCCCTCGATCGTGCCCCCTCGATCCGCCCCCCCCCCCCCCTCCCCGTCGCCGCTCCCTGCGCCATGCCAGCACCTCCCCATCACTGCCATTAAGTGGTCGCAGGATTTAGGGGAACGGTTACCGCTGGGGTGGGCGAGTGCTCAGCGCGCTATCAGGGCCGGGTCGGATCGATATTTGGGGGTCCTCTATAGGGCCTTGTCGGGCGGGCCAGATCGCGCAAATGGGCTTCTGATCGGTAGTCAGGTTTCTGGGCTCGTGTCTTTCGGGCTTCGGCCAAATAGGCGTAACAAGTAGAATATCACATTTTCTCATATATTTAAGTTCTCAAACCTTTTAAGTAACCTTCAGCTGGAACCATCATGTTTTAAGTTGTTTGATTGTCCTCAACAGTAGAAAGAAAGTTATTAACTTTTATTGACTATATTCTATGAAGAACACACCAAGTTCACTATGTTTTAGTTTTTCTTAATTGAAGAAGACCTTTTGTCTTACATTGATGATAGTGTAATTTTGGGGTGGCTCTGATTTTATCCTTTATGTGGACAGTTTTCCCCTCATAGCCTTAATAAGAACATCGAGTTCTCCAGCCCTAATACACGGCACGATACTCTTTTGATTTTGAGCTGATCTTAGAACCAGGTTTTGATTCCGTTTTTGCTTACTTTTTCTTAGCTTGCCAAAGATGGTGGAGAAGTAAAAACAGCATTTGGGAAGAAGCCATGGGATATGAAGCACCAGGTAGTAATTTTATCCAAATTCCTTTCTTTTTGATAACTAAAGAAATTTTTTTTCCTTAATGATTTTTCTTTTTGGTATAGAATTTGCGTGCAAAGAGATCAAGCGAGAGTTTTTTTGGGTCAGAATTTGAGTACAAAGAGATCAGGTGAGAGAATGATAATATGATGAGAGACTATCATCATTAATTTTATTATCAAACACTAAAGGATGCATTCAATATGAGATCTGTTGAGTCTCCTTTTTTACTAGAACACTTGAAATTTGAAACAATTATGCAATCTTTACAGAAGCAGCTTCATTTCTTTAAGTCATTTGATCATCTTCACACAAACATCAAAAAGCTTGGTTATTGTATAAATACGAATGTGTGCCAAAATTTTGACAACATAAACTTTATCTGTAACGGAAACAACATTAGAGGAAGTTTCAGGTTGGATATTTGATGTAGTTACTCAAAGAACACACAAAAATGTTAGGAAATTGATCATGCAATTGCTACTAATGCAAGACAATTGGATCAAAAAATTTGTTAATTTGCAGAGTAGTTGTTAGTATGCTAATTATATGCTTGACATTCACTTGTGAAAATTCTTTTCTGTATGTATGCATGACTTTTATAATTCATGTTTGTATGCATATGAGTTTTATAATTCATGTTGGTTTCACAAATTGAGTAGGATTTAGAAAGCAATACATTGTGTGTATAATGTGCATATACACTGTTTTTGAAGGAAAAAACTGTTTTTTGCTCTACGGTTTGTTTAGCTGATTGAAGTGTATATCGTTCTTTAGCTAGAAATTCTCTCAAAGCTTTTCATAGTTTATACGCTTCAGTTGAGGTTGAGATTTTGAATTAGCACATGGTATCATATATTTAATATTTTATTTGTCAATTATCACTGAAGTTAGCCTTTTGGATTTATAGACTTTATATCGCTATTTTTGAAGAATGAAATTTTGAAATAGAGTAAATTGTGATGTTTTTGTTTACTCATTTTAGTCACCTATCATTTTTTCTATATTTAACTCCCCTATCATTATGGTTGTGCGTAACCAAGAACATGCTATTTTTGATTTGCTGAATGCAGTAAAGGTGTTCAAAGTGTAGCAAATGGGTGTAGCCGGTTGGAGAAGCTCCAAAGAGTGGCACTGGAAAGGCTGATTAGAGAAAGAGAGGGAAATGTTCCCTTAATCCTTGAGGACAACAGGTGGCGGCCGTCAGCAAAGAAGCCTAAGGCCCACCCATTATCATCGCACCATATAAGGATGTGCTCCTCACTAGCAACAACAATGTCTGAAATGCTTTTTTTTCTGTGCATGCAGTTCATTTGCTAATATAATGAGATACAGATAGTATTGGTTTTTTTATTTGTTCATTTGCTAATATAATGAGGTAAAGATTGTAATAAGTATCATATATTCTTCTGTGCATGCATTTCATTTTCCAATAAGGACGTGTAATGAAACAGTATTCTCAATGAACAACTTTTTAGTTTTTCAAATGGCTGTTAACATCCTTGGAATCATAGGTTCTCTATATCAATCATATTCAAAGTTTATCATAAGTTTATATTAACATATTGTTGTGAAAAAATTGTTCCTTAAATTAACAGATTCATAATATGAAAGAAAGATGATTAGCAATGCGATACTCTGAATGAATGTATGACTATATGATACTAGTATGCCTTCACCACATAGGTATGCAACACCCAGTAATACATTCTTGGAATAGAGTTTAGTATTGTTTTGTTTTGTTTTGTCGTAGTTGTATTTTATAACTTACCACTTCTTTATATTTTTAGATCTATTCCATGGTTGCATGTTTTGTGTAACTTTTATTTGAATAGGCATTGGTTCAATTATTATCATTTCCTCTTTCTCGCATAGTTGGGCTAAAATAAGGAAAAAACAAGAAGAAAAAACAAATAGAATTGAACAGCTGTACAATCATCTTTTTTCATTCATTTCTTTTATTGACAGTTTACTAGCATTTTTGTAACGCAATAAGGGATTTTGTGACGTCATAATGCCAACACAAACACTGAGAGTATCGCATGCAGCTTCTTCTTGAGAATTTATTCCACGCATTCTTACATTCATTTAATAACCTGACATAAAATGACAACACAAGCACATTGATCCAATCTGACATAAAATGACAACACAAGCACATTGATCCAATTTGTTACAAAATTGGCCAGAGCGACGCCTATGATAATGCTGGTAGATGGATCCATCATGAACACTAGATGGAAAGCATGATGAACATTACAATGATATGAGAAAAATATTATACTAAACCTACATGGTGAACACTGATGAACAATCGCAAAAAAAATCTTGAACCAATTCCATATGTAAACTAAATTTTGGTTGGAATTGAATCTGAAGGAATTTAAATTTTTGGGATGAACGAAAATTTTTGGGAAGCACTACATACCAATTATTATGCTTTAATTATTGATAGTCGTTTAAAATTAAGGGATCCTTTGTTTTGGAAAAGAGAATGTTAAAATAACGGGGGAATTAAATTTTGGGATGACTAAATTTTTTAGGTAAGCTAAATAACAATAATTGCGCTGTAATTATTGTTGTTCCTTGAAAATTACATGATCCAAGATTTAGAGGGGCACAATATTTTAAGTGAACCGTGCCCTTAGGCCATGGTTTGAATCTTGAGGGAAAAAAATTATGTGTAAAACTAAAACTTTTGGGGGAACTAAATTCTTATATGGCAACTAAATTTTGAGGGGACCTAAAATTGTTGGGGAACTAAATTTTTGGGGGAACTAAATAACAATTTTTGTACTTTACTTATTATTGTTCATTTAAAATTAGTGGATCTTTGTTCCGTTGCATTAAAAAAATTAAGGGATCTACGGTTTAGAGATTGAATATTTTTAATAAACTGTGCCCTTACGGCATTGGTTATGATCTAAATTTTAAGGGGAATTAAAATTTTGAGGGGACTAAATTCTCTGTAGGAAATAAATTGTTGGGGGAACTAAAATTTTTGAGGGAACTATATAACAATTATTGTGCTTTAATTTTTTGGGGGACAAAGATTTTGAGGGGGTAATATCTTAAATGTACCATGCCCGTCATTCTTCAAGCACCTGATTTTCGTCGTCGGTATTGCGTCCGGGAGACGACTGTCCCCGTCATTCTTTTGCCCTTGAGCCAGATGTCCCCGTCGGTTTCACGTTGTCTATCATATGCTTTCGATAAATGAACAGAACATGTGAATCATGAAGTCTCAATTTTGGGGTGAATGTTGTTTGAATTTGCTCCCCTTTTTAACTAAAGCAAGTCGCTAATATTGTTTGAATATGGAGATGTATAAATACTATGAATTAACTTTTAGACCTGCTTTAGCTCATTTTTTGTTTTTAACATTTGATTATGTTTCTGTTGGCTAACGATAATGTTGGTTTGCTTCTCCATGGTTTAAAATGTGGAGAGTTACAAAGAGGCTATGTCATAATTAATATTAGAAAACAATTTGTCGGCCAATTTCGCAACATTGTATCATTGGCCATAAAAATTTCTAATTTAATGGAGAAATGTTCTGTCTGATTTTAAAATCATGAAATGTGTTCTTTTTCTTTTCATGTGTATGTTACAGATGCCATTAATAGATTAAATTATGATTTTTTGTTTAGATTATTGGACATTAGAATTAGTTCATAGGCCAATTAGACATTAGAATGTTACAGATGAGTTATCATGGGCTAGAAAAATTCTCTTTTATGCATTAATCATTTCGTTATAGCTGATTCCTTGGTTTATCTCGATTCAGTTGCTTCGGTACTCAGCGAACTACTAGCTAACTAAGGATCGCTCCAATGTCGGTATGATTCCAGGATCTGGTTTTTTTCGATGCCATATCACTAAATCTTTCTCTGACTATTTCTCATCATTGTATCATAGGCTTAAAATCATGAAATATGTGTTCTTTTTTCTTAGTCTAATTCTTTTAAACTGTGTTTGTTACAGATGCTTTAGAATGCCTATTTTTTCAATAAAATTATTTGAACATGGATATCTACAACTCGATCAATACTGAAAACTGGTGAATAATTTCCAAACGATTGAAATCAAATTCTTGATGCTTTGTTTAGGTTTTTAAGGAGAACTTTAAATTTTGGGTTGTTTTATTTGGCAATTCTGTTCATTTTGGTTTATAGAGCAAGGATTTTATTGTTTTTAAATGTGAAATACCAATCGTTGATGTCAAATTCTTGACGTTGTAATTTGAGAGTAGATGACAACGTGGTATTTTAATTGCTTGAAGTGAATTTTAAGGAATTATGATGAAATATATTGTCTTAATGTTGACACCTAGAGTAATTTTTTTTGCTTTGATGTAGTTTTGGGGGTTAAAATATGCATGTCTATAGTTAAAACTTGACGTGAGGTGTATGTTCTGCTGGTTACATGGATGGTGGTTCGTGTAGAGAAGACGATGAGCGATCTCTTGATCAGGACGGACTAGATGATGCGACTCGATCAATATTGATCACACGTGAATAATTTCAAAATGATTGAAATTTCTTGGGATGAGCTAAATTATGGGTGATCTAAGATTTTGAGGGGGAATCGTAAATGAACCACGCCGAAGGCGACCGCTAATTTTTTTTAACTAATTTGTTGTTCTGCACCGAAGGCGGCCGCGCCGAATTTGTTGTTCCGTGCTGAAGGTGCATGCGCCGATTTCGTTGTTCCACGCCGAATGCGTCCGTGTCACTAAATATTTTTACGCTACTTTGTTATTCCGTGTAATTATAACCGTGGAAATAATTTTTTGGGGAACAAAGATTTTGCTGGGGGAAATCTTAATTGAACCGTGCCCGCGGGCACGGGGTATGACTAGTATATATATATATATATATATATATATATATATTTGAAAGGTAAGCATTGTATTATATATATAAGGACCATAGAAATACAGCCAGAGTCTGTTATGAAGTAGGACCGTAAGGGAGAGGATAGGACACAAGCGTCGTCACTCCCCACTTACAATATACATCCTAACAAAATCTAGCACAAAACATAGATACATTTACAACAATTATTGAAAACTTAAAGTCATCCATTATCTCTGAATTCCCAGTTGGAATAAACTTTAGTCTCTTCATCAGAAGTGGGTTCTTGATCATGCAATGCGACTCTGACGTCAGCAGCTATCTCTTCAAAAAGTGTGATCTTGCATCTCTTGTCATCATCAAATATTATCCTGTTTCTTTCATGCCAGATGTGCCAGACCATGGAGGAAAGAACGGTTTTGGAAAGGATGCTCAAACAATCCTTGCTTGAGAATTTTGCTAGGAAGTATTCGCCCACTTCAGGGAGGGATGAGGGCAATTGAGAAGGCAGCTGTAACTTGAGCATGGATCTGCGAAAAATATAGCCTGAATATTTGCAATCAAAAAACAGATGATTGATATTCTCCTCCGCATTATCGTCGCATAAAACGCAATGTGCTGGTGAAGTAGGCAACCACCTAATTACTTTGTCTCTGGTAAGTAACTTACCTCTGAGGGCTCTGAGGAGATTTAGTGACATTTTTGGTATATGGTGGGGGTACCAAACCAATTTATATAGAGGGAAATCCAGATTTCTCTTACGAACACCATACCATGCTTGTTTGAAAGAGAATGAATCTCCTTGCGTCCACTTCCAACCATCAATACCCGGCCTCAATTTAATTTTTTGCAGAAGATGGTGCACCGAATTAATGTCCGGATGGGAGCTCCAGCAGCCACCCTCCCAGTAATCAGACACAAGTCTATGCCTGGCGCCATTTGGTACTGGAAACCGCAGATCAAGGGGCCCCGCATCAAGCCAATTGTCAGTCCAAAAAGCTGTAGATTGGCCATCCCGCTCGTCCCTTTTGATAAGCCGCTGTGAAGCTTCCTTGCTTCGAATCATCCTCTTCCAGGTTCCGGAGTCGGTAATAGAGGGGGTAGCTGAAAAAAAACCTGATGTAGGAGCGTAGTGCATCCGCATGTGTTGAGCCCAAATGCTGTTGGTTGCTAAATATCTCCAGGATAGCCGGACACCCGCTGCTTCATTAAGCTCTTCTAAAAGCCGAATTCCCACTCCCCCTTCAGATTTTGGTTTACAAAAATCCTCCCAAGCCCAAGCTCGTGTGTTCCCTGGAATAAATCTTCTGCAAGCCGAAGATATAGTTCGCAGCACACTCTGTGGGATATGAAAAGCCTGCATCCAAAACGCCACCATACCGTAGACAACAGATCGGACCAGCTCTATACGCCCTGCGATGGAAAGTGACGAGGAAGACCAGCCCCCCATCCTCTTTTTACATTTATCAATCAACTTCTTATAGCTAGCGGATGTTGGGTATTTGATGGATAACGGTAAACCCAAGTATGTAGTAATAGTTGTTGCTATTCTGATCCCCAGAATTCCAGAAAGGTATTCCTTATTTTTGACCCCCTTACTAAATAATCCGGAACTCTTATCCCAATTTACCTCAAGCCCCCTAAATTTCGAGAATTCTGCCAGAAGATTTTTGATGCCCAGGAAGGAGGATTTGGTAGCTCTGCAAAATACTAGTAAATCGTCCGCAAATAAGAGGTGGGAGATGGAGCCTCTTCGCCTCATCGGCTGGATCTTTCGGGAATTAATAGATCTGTCCACCAGAATTGAGAAAGTTTCCATGATTATTACAAAAAGGTACGGGGAGAGAGGGTCACCTTGCCGAAGTCCTCTATTACTGCCAAAATTGCCATAGGGAGCCCCATTTACCATAACGGAGAAGGTGGGCGAGGAGATACATTCTCTAATCCAAGCAATGAAAATGTCAGGGAATCTCATTTGCCTGAGGAAGTGATAGATGAATTCCCGGTTGACACTATCAAAAGCCTTCCTCAAGTCCAACTTCAAACAGGTTCTACTTCCCATAGGATTCCTGAAATCTCTTATCTGTTCATGGGCTATTAGGGTACTATCAGAGAGGAGCCTCCCTCTAAGAAAAGCTGATTGATTGGGGGATATCAGATCGTGAATAACCTGTTTTAATCTGTTGCAGAGGATTTTGTTGATGAACTTGTAGAGCACATTACAACATATATATATATATATATATATATATATATATATATATATATATATATATATATATATATATATATATATATATATATATATATATATATATATATATATATATATATATATATATATATATATATATATATATATATATAAAACGGAAAAACATCTCTCTCTCTTCGAATTGTAGAGTGAGAAGCTCCGGTTAGGGCGATTCGATTTTGGGCGATCTCGCCGGCCGCTTCTGCGGCTGGCTTAGCGGCGATCGGCGATCGGAGAGGCCAGGGCGCTCCTCCGTCTGAGGCCTCCTCTTGTAGACTTTGATTCGCTCTTGGCTCGATTCTCCGTCGGTGGCCTCGAGAGAGGAGATCTGAGCCAATCTGGATCTAGTTCTGAAGCGGGAGTCGTCAAGAAAGAAGAAGGCCTCGATCTCCTTGTTCCTCTCTTTCACGGTGTTTCCTGGACGGATCGAGATCTTGTGAGAGATCTCGATCCGGTGGTAAGCGCTTCGATCGTTTGGCTTCTTTCGATTTTGCCTAGAGCAGCCTCTGATATCCTCTTCTTTGTGTTTTTTGCTGAGATCTGAGGTGTATATGATCTGAGGTGTCTACTAGTGATCTCGATCCGGTGATCTGAGGTGGTTGCTGTCACCGATTGATCTTCACCAATCTGAGGTGGTTGCTGAGATCTGAGATCGTTGATCTTGTTCTTCACCGACTGTTTGGATCAAGATCTTCTTGTAGATCTTGATCCTTGGTGAGTCATTCAGGTCCTTGTCTCTTTTGTTTACTGTTGCTTGTTTCACCCCCCTTCCTGACTGCTCCTTCTTCCTGCCTTATGGTCGGGGGGAAATTGGAGAACGATTCCTCAGGAAGCTGGAAGGAAGTCACAAGGAAAGGCTATAGACCTGTGAAGCAAGATGCTATGACGAATCCTGTGGTGAAAATGGACAGGAGGACTGATGCTCGCAAAGCGTTCGAGAGACGTGCACTGAGGCCGAGGATTCCTCTTAAGATAAGTACCAATGCTGAGCGGAAGACGTGGTCCGAAGTCTGTTCTGGAAGTAAGAACAGATCTAGCCCCCTCAGTATGTCGTTCATTGCTCCGGAATTTGATGACGATGGAGTTGCGATTGCGGTGCTATCGGAGGATATGCTGGCCGAGGGAGTCGAACGGTGGAAGAATACCGTAGTTGGCTACGTGGTGGGTGACATTCCCTATTACGGTCAGATAAAAGCTTGGGCGATGCGGTCATGGAAGACGAAGGGAGAGGTTAATATATTCTCTCGCGATAATGGTTTCTTTTTCTTTCGTTTTGAATCAAATGAAGATAGAGATATGATCCTGCACGGTGGCCCCTGGCTTTTCGACGGCCGACTAGTGGTTTTGCAGAGGTGGAGCGCGGAGGCAGGGTTTGATCGGGATTTACTCACGGCTGTGCCAATTTGGGTGCAATTCCCCAACCTCCCTACTAACTTGTGGACTCTTCGCATTCTTAACGCCATCGCGAGTGTGGTCGGCGTCCCAATCTGTTTGGATCGAGCGACGGCGAGGCTGGAAAGACTTGTATACGCCAGGTGCTTGATTGAGGTTAAAGCTGAAGAAGAGCTGCCAAAATTCATCACCGTTCAACTTGGCGATAAGGCGTCGATAGAGGTGGCTGTCAGGTACGAGAGCGACCCTCCCCGCTGTACAAATTGTGTTTGTTTCGGGCACATTCTTGCTCAATGCCCTTCTGTTAAGAATGGTGAGGTTGTGAGGGTTGATCAGCCTGTTGATGGACCTAATCCTGAGGGGGGGACTGTTACCCAGACACATGTCTGTCTAGAGGTTGAAGAGGCATGTAATTCGGAGAGGGGGGCAGGTGCTGAGAGTATTGTAAATAAGGTGACTAGAGGCTGTAACGGGGAGAAGGACCTATGCTCTATAGGGGAAGAAGTAGCTCTGATGCCTGCGAGGCTGGAGGATGCCTAAGTCTGTAATAAGGTTGTTGGTCCTTTGTGGGGTATTAATGGTGAGGGGAGAAGCTGTGTGAGCCACTGTAAAGACCGGATGGGTCTGGGTGAAGTTGTCAATGCGGGGGTTGACGATGCTATGCGGAATGATGTTTGTAACCTGGCTGCGACCAGTGATAGCAAGGGGTGTAATGGGCCCGTTCAACAGGTAGCTACAGGCGGGAGCAGCGGAATTAAGAGCGCTGAAGGCGGGACTTTTGCTGTGACTCCAGGCGTGGTCTAAGTGCCACGTGATAGAGACAGGACCGCCTATGCAAATACGGGGGTTGCTTCTGAGGAGGTTACAAAGATGAGGGATGTGCAAGAATTGTATGATAAAAACCAGTTGCTAGCTGCGACTAGCTATTCGGGGGTGTATGGCGACCCATGTAACAAGGAGGAACACATAGCTAATGAGAAGGGGGGGAGGGATCGGGGAACTCTCTGGCACGGGGGCCCATTGCTCCTATCACACTGCACTCTTACACTGGGAACAAAATCCGTGGTGATGCGAGCGACAACTCTAATAAGTCAACACGGGATGACCCCAACCCGTTTAATATTCTAAGGGCTGAGAATAAAGCGAGAGTAGGGGCCTCCCTTCTCAATGAATCTGAGGAGGAGCCAGAAGAAATGACTATCATTAACGAAGCTTGGTACGAGGAACAAGCTGAGTTAAAGCAAAAAAGTAAGGATCGGAAAAAACTTAAGAGTACCGGGGGAGTCTCCCTCCCTAAGGGCACTCGGAAAAGCTCGAGAATCAACAAGGATGTTGAGCATCCTCCCCCCCTCCTCCTAAATGACTTTATTCATATGGAATACCCGGGGGCTTAATAATATCGCTAGACGGAATGAGCTCAAGTTCCGTATTCGTAAGCACGCCCCTTCTATTGTCGGGCTTCTTGAAACCAAAGTAATTGGTAATAATGCCCATAGAATCACTAAATGTTTTCCCAAGAACTGGATGTCTATTGATAATCGTGCTGCCCACCGTAATGGCCGCATTGTCATCATGTATAACCCGGATATCTGGAACTGTATGGTCGATGAAACTTCGGCTCAACACATCTCTATGATTTGTAGTAACACTGCGGGGTTTTCCATGATTGCAACCATGATATACGCTTCCAATTCATATCAAGAGCGCAGAATCCTTTGGAAGGATATTGTGGCTGCTAGTCATAAGTACAGAAATACTCCTTGGATTATTGGAGGGGACTTCAACTGTGTTAGATATTCTATGGATAAAATTGGAGGTAGGATGATTGATGGTCACATTGTTGAAGAATTCAATGATTGCATTAACACAAGTGGTCTCTTAGAACTCAAAACTGTTGGTGACACTAAGAGTTGGACCAATTGTAGTATTGGGCAAAGCCGAATATCTGCTACACTGGATAGATCTTTCTGCAATAGTCCTTGGATCAATATCCTTGCCGCCTCTTATTGCGAATATAGCTCCGGGGGTACTAGTGATCATGCCATTCTCATTATCCATACCCATCAGGTGGGGGGGACCGACCCCAAGCCTTTCAGGTTCTTCAATGCTTGGCATAGTAGTCCTGAGTTTCAAGGTGTTCTCCAGGAGCACTGGGGCTACAGGGCTAGTGGTTGCCCGATGATTAGACTTGTTGCTAAACTTAAGAACCTTAAATTGGGTCTTAAGAGGTTTGGGGCTGCCTTCCGTGTAGCTAATGATGTTACTATGATCCGTGCCAATCTTGATGCTATCAAAAATAATCCCAATTTGGGGGTTTGTACGGATTTGCAAAATAAGGAGAAGTGCCTTATTAAACAGCTTGCTGATGCTATAGATATTGAAGAATCCATTCTTAAGCAAAAAAGCAGACAAAATTGGCTTCAGCTTGGAGATCGGAATTCTAGATTCTTTTATACTGCCATGAGGGCTAGGCAAAGCCAAAATTACTTGGGGCACCTTATCTCTGCTGATGGTTTGCAAAATGATTCTATTAACTTGTTGAAAGTTGAAGCGCCCGATTTCTACTCTAGGCTCTATAACCAGGATGATTACTGGAGGGTCTTCTCATGTCTTACCCCCAAAAGAATTCTTACTAAAAATGCTGCTGAGTGGGTTGAAAGACCAGTTAATGCTGAGGAAGTCAAAAATGCTGTGTTTCAAATTGGGGCTGACAAATCCCCTGGGCCTGATGGGTTCAATGGATACTTTTATCAAAAATCTTGGGATATCATTGGCAAAGATGTCTCCACTGCTATTCTCAACTTTTTCAACTCTGGAAAAATTTTTAGGCAGATCAATCACACATTCCTCACTCGTGTTCCTAAAAGTGCCAATGCTTCTGGGCTTGGAGACTACAGACCCATATCTTGTTGCAATGTCATTTATAAAATCATTAGCAAAGTTTTATGCAACCGCTTGAGCCGTGCCATTATTGAGCTTATATCGCCAAACCAAGTGGCTTTTCTCCAAGACCGGTTATTAGCTGATTGTGCTCTGCTTGCTCATGAGCATATTAGGGGTTTTAATAACCCCATGGGATCTCGAGCTTGTCTTAAGCTGGATTTGAGAAAAGCTTTTGATAGCGTTAACAGAGAATTCGTTTATTATATGCTGCACCAAATGGGATTCAAGCACAAATTTATAAGCTGGATATGTGAGTGTATCTCTACGCCCTCCTTCTCCGTCATGATTAATGGTTCCCCCTACGGCATGTTCCAATCTAATAGAGGGTTGAGACAAGGAGACCCTCTCTCCTCCTTTCTCTTTGTGATTATTATGGAGGCTTTCTCTTTACTCATGGCCAAAGCCAATGCTTCTCGTTGCATTCTGCCTATGCACAGGATGGGGGCGGTCACCCATCTTCTCTTTGCTGATGATTTGTTGGTGTTTTGTCGGGCTAACTCTAAATCTTTCGAGGGTCTTAGAGATCTTCTTATTACATTCAAATCATTCACTGGTCTCGAGGTCAATTGGAGTAAAAGCGCTGTTATCTTTAGCAAAGGCACCAAAAGTCCGGGTAGTCTTGCAGATATTTTGGGTATCAAGCGTGCGCAAGCTATATCCACATACCTGGGCCTCCCGTTATCCCCTAAATACCCTAATGCCTCTATGTATGGTCGTCTGATTGACAAATGCAAAAGCAGATTACAGGGATGGTCCTCTTCTTTACTCTCAATTGCTGGGCGTATTGAGTTGGTTAAAACTGTTATCTATGGTATGGTCAGCTTCTGGATGCAGGCCTTTCGCATGCCCAAATCTGTGTTAAGTGCTCTTACTTCCATCTGCAGAAAGTTTATCTGGGGGAAAAATCATCTTTGGGCCTGGAATGATTTGTGTTCTCCCAAGCATGAGGGAGGGCTGGGGATCAGAAATCTTACTGATCTTAATAATGCCTATGGTGTAAAAATGACATGGCGCATGCTTACGCATAGAGGCATTTGGGCCTCTCAAATGAGGAATCAGTATATGAGCAGAACGAGCTTGTTTCAGGCCAAATCTCACCTGATGCACTCTGGAACATGGAAATTCATTCTCCATTGTCGTGAATTCACCAAAAAACTCACTAAGAGGAATGTCAGGGATGGTGCTTCTACATCTTTTTGGTATGATAATTGGCTTTCATGTGGTCCTCTCAGTGATACTTATGCTGTTCCTGGTGGGCAAGAGGGATATATGGTTAGTGATTATTGGGGCGAAAATGGGTGGATAGCCAGCAGCTCGCTAACCCCTGTTCATCATATCATTAAGGATCTGACCTTGACCACCGGTGATGATTCTTGGTCTTGGATTTCAAAGTCTCCCTCCCTTTTTAATGCTTGGGATGGTTCGCGGGTCATAAAGCCGCTCTTTCCATATTATAAAGTTGTCTGGTTTCAGGGACACATCCCAAAGATGGCCATCACCTTATTGCGAGCTTTTCACGGGAAACTCCTCACTCGTGACAAGCTCGTACAATGGGAAGTCCCTACTTCTCCTTATTGTATCTTATGCACAGACAATATTCGTGAAAACATATCCCATATATTATTTGAGTGCAGATATACTAATTACCTCCTCTGCAGGAGCTTTCTCAAATTGGGGGTCACCACTACATTACCAAACACTTTATCTGGGATTGGTGATCTGATACTTTCTCAGTTTCGCGCAAGGAGTAATGTGGGTAAGTTGGCCAGGACGGTCTTAGCTGCACTAGTATGGCATATCTGGAGAGAGCGCAACAGAAGAATCTTTGAGGGATCCAGCCAGCTGCAGACCCTTCTATTCGATAATATTGCAGATGACGTAAAAATTGCCTTACGTCACGTGTCTTGGGAGCAGGAGGATGATGATTCTATCCCCTCAAATTGGGGACTATTGGGTTAGCCTGTTTCCTAATGTACTTTTGTTTTCATATTTGGCCCTACAAGTAGCGGAGGGTGGTTTTGTTGTTTTGGGGGATGGCGCCTGTGCTTTAACCCATCTCACAACCATCCCTCTTCCACTTGTGAGCGTCTTGTAAATTTTACAGATGATCAATAAAGAAGCAAAGCATATTCTCCAATATATATATATATATATATATATATATATATATATATATATATATATATATATATATATATATATATATATATATATATATATATATATATATATATATATATATATATAGTAAGTACCATAAGCTTATAGGGCCTTGCTAAAGTTGAATGTAAAAGACCAGATTGAACCATCCCTACCTAAAGTGGGTGAATACTATCTAGTGCATTTTGGGGGGAAGAGGAGTATAAGCTTATTGGCAAAAACTACCCTATCAGTCTTGGTGTGGCACATTTGGCGGGAGCGGAATAGAAGAATATTTGAAAACAAAAGCAAAGGAAACACTGGCCTTTTGAGGAGATTTCGGCTGATATTAGGGTGGCTATGAGAGACTGGGTGCCTGAAACGGCAGAGGAGGCTACATCATTCTCAAATTGGGAATTCAGGGATATGGGATGACATCGCAGCAATATAATATAATGTATAGATTGTGTAGGATGTGGCATCACTACTGAAGGTTGACGGCGCTTGTGCCCTCTCCCCTTCGTATTGACACCCCATGCCTTTGTACTATATGCCTGTAAATTTAGCAACAATTAATAAAGACTCTACTGACTTTCCAAAAAAAAGAGTACCATAAGCGTATAAACTAGATGCGATCCTAATGATATGCACAATAAGAATAGTTCTCGTTGGGCTGCAATTAATGCTTCTAAGTTAGAAGATTACTGCAGTTAAAAGGAAATAAAAGTGTAGGAATTTTGACTAAGTAAGTTGTCATTAAGACTCCTATAAACGGATCTTGATATGACTTATTTGTCAAGTCAACCTGACACTGATACATTCCACTTTTATTGATTCATCACGAATGGACTGGTTATGCTTAATAGATATTCTAAATAAGATTTTAGAAATTTAAGTCAAAGCATTTAACTAGACTGTTCTAAAAGTCAGTGGGAGCGAGTATATTACTTAGTTCAAATTTTGTGACTGAGTAAAAGATCCAAATTATACAACCATATATATGTGACATCAAATCAAAAGAGTTTTAATTGAGTCATAGATATAGAACCTTTAAGTGTCATTAATGTATTGGACATAATTGACGCTAGGATATTTGGCATATAAAAATGTCTGACTTGTAGGAATGATAAACACTACATCAAGTTGTGTTTGCTAACCATTAGTTATACAAGAAGAGAAATCATTAGATGAGATCCAGATATGGTTTCGAAGGATCAACCCTGTGTGATTAAGTGATGTATTAATAATAAGAATCCACTAAACTACATAATAGATAAGGTTTAGCAGATCCCATTTAGGCTTGACATATGAATGCCCGTAGTGACTGATATGCTATAGCGGTATGAGATACCGAGATAAATAGCCTAAGTGCAAGTGGGAGATGTAGGAATTTATATGCCCTTGAGGCTATTTATCCTTATGTAACATCTTGTTCTTATATGCAAAGGTAACAATTATCCTAGTATAAATTCTTTGAATCAAATACATGGACAATTTCCTTAGACTTACAGTGAGGCCATAACGTATCTAAATGTAGATCTCGATTATGAGAAGTATATAACCGACTAGAACTTAAGTCTTAAAATGTTCGTGGTCATAGATATATCGAGAAAAGGATATCGGCACATCAGACAGACCACTTTGTCTTTGTCTTACGCTGTAGGGTAATGATGATCGCATAGTCATTCGACTTGGAAAAGTCGGAGACAAGGCACATGTGCTCATTAGAGAATGAGTTCACTGAATGGCCTAATTAAAAGTTATTAAATGGTTAAAATTTAACTAAACTGTCATTAATAACTCTATAGTGATGATAGGCAAGTTGGTCCTTAAGACCTAAAGTCATTTGTACTAACCTGTATGTGAATAGTGTCACTTAGATCTATGATCTAGTTTCAAGGCCATGCCTGCTGAAAGGTATTAGGCTGGATGACACATGAAGCACACGAGGTAAGTATATGAGTTAGATGGGATTTGTCTATTCCATTAAAGGAAAGTTAGTGTCACTGACTCAGTACGGAACCTCGGCCTGGGTACGTTGTAGGATGTACAACATGTATATAACAAAGACCACTGTATACTGACCAATGCTGGCTAGTGTTGAGTATTGAACTTCTCCCTTCTTGGTGTTAATGATGAGCAAACATAAATACTTGTGACTAATCCCCTATTTTGCAGTTAATCCATTGACTAAGCTAATTATGAAGATCTACTAGCAATGGATGACTCACAAACTTATTTGAAGGCAAATGACATGGATAGTATGATCGTAGATGATGATTGAAGCTCCGTGAAGACTTCAAGCTCATACGATGGAAAGAAGAGATTATTCGTCAAATGTAATTTTCTTTTATCTCTTCTAGTATGTAGCTTAGAAGTAGAACTTTAATGGAGCACTCACACACATCTACATTCAGTCATAGGACTTCATTAGGTCAATTTTCCTTAAACTCCAATTCATTTCTCTATTGGTTGTGCAAGGATTGTTTATAATAGTCGACTGCTTAACAGTTTATAGTCGACTGTCTCAAAAACAGTCGACTGTGTTTTGTTCTACAGTCTCCTATTATGCACAGACTTTTACAATATAGTTTTGGGCCTTCTCTGTTTATTTCGCACAGGCCACTGATGAATAATTCACAGGCGCCTGTCCTAGAGACAGTCGACTGTGCTTTGTAAATCAGTCGCATGTCTATCATTTGCCCAAACTCTGTTTGATCTGACTTTAACGGCTAGTCGACTAATGCTATATATACAATCGACTGTCTCTTGGATCAGTCGACTGTCTATGCTGCAACAGTCGTCTGTCTGTGAGTCATTTCTTTGACTCAGCTCTCTGGAAATTTCTCAGGCTTTTGACAATCGTCTGTTTAAGGATCTACAGTCACCTGTTCTGATTAACAGTCGACCGTGTTCCTTGCATCAGTCGTCTGTCCTGTTACTTGTGAGATTTCCTGTATTTATCTAACTTACCCATCTCTCGACCAGTCGCCTGTCGAAGAAATTACAGTCGCATGTTGGTTTAACGGTCGACTGTCTTTGTTTCATTAGTCGAATGTCCACGTGGTAAGTTACCGTTATGAATTCTCACCTACCCTTGCTGACTGTGCAACAGTCGACTGTCGCGAGTTCAGATTCTATCCGTTGAGATTTTTCTCACGGATTCCAATTGGGTTTTTGTCTAAACTGTTTTGTGGATTTGACAAAGCTATAAGTAGAGCTTCTACTGTTCCATTTAAAGGTTACTCATTCATTGTAAAATCTCTCAAGCTTTCATTTCCAAAGATCAAAGCTCTCAAATCCAAATCCCTAAGTATTTCCAAATCTTGTTCTCTTGCTCTCCAACCTAGAACCAAAGAGTGATCTTCTAGGCAATTGGTGCAGTCAAGAGAAAGGGCTTTTCCTCTCTTCCAAGAGAGTTCTTCAACACACATCACACTCCTCCTTCAAGTTCTACTTCAAGGCATAGGTGATTGTAAGTGTTGTTTTCTTTATTTCTTAACTTTCATTATTTGAGATTTTCTCTCGGTTGTGAGAGTGGTTTGCTTGCTCCTAAGTTGTGGGAGTCAAGGACATCGATTGTATTCGATTGCACTTGTAGGATTGCTACAAGTGGGTTTTTAAGGAAACCTCAAGTTAGGGTTCTAACTTGAGTATCCGGAGGTATCCGAGTGGAAGGGACGTAGGATTACCGGGAACAAGTCGGGAGTTGACTTGGGTAATCCAAACCCTAGAAACATAATTATGTTTGCAATTGTTTCTTATTTGGGTTTAATTCTATTTCTGCATTATTTGTTGGATTGCATTTTATTTGGCGTAAATTTCTTTAAATTTGCATAAACACTATTCAACCCCCCTTATAGTGTTTTTCCCATAGACAGGGTCCCCTACAGCTAGTAGGGTTGACAGTTTACCATACCCTAGGCCAGGCAGGGACATAGTTGCGACGAAGAGACTAAAACTACGGTATTCATCATTGACACATTCAGAGTGATCCCGGCGACACTTTTGTCGATGTGTTAATCACGTAAGTATGATTCTAAAACAGGGATGACACATGCTGCTCGTGGTCATTGTCTTCTAGGGGTTTCGAGCCCCAACCTGTAGTAGGGTCAGGCTGTAAGGTCTCACAATCAGTTCGGTTCATGTCGTAGTAATAGGAAGAATTTAGGATGTGTGCACTCGGGTGCACGGGAATAATTAAAAGTCTCTAAAAGAGTTAAGTCGACCTATATTAAATAATGTTTAATAAAGGTCGTACAAGTTTTTAGCGATTAAATAAGATTTGATGATGACGCGAAATGTTTACAACTTCAGCGTTAGTAGAATGCTGAATGTGATTATTGCATATGATGCGAACAGGTTTTAAATACATAATAAATAGTTTATAATGATTTATAAAACATATAAATGCATAGAAATGGATATATGAATCTATGGGATTGTCCCATCCGAACCAAGCTTTCCAATAAATCTGGAATAGGCCCAATCAGAATTGTAGAACTCTAGTTATGGCTCAAAAGGCCAAAACTGGGCTTTTGCCCAGTTTTGGTCTGATCTGACCTAGTTGGACTGTGCTAGCCTGCCCAACTGGGCAGGGGAAAGCCCAGCCCACCAAAACAGGCTGGCTGGCTGAGCCCGCCTGCAAATGCGCGCGAGCCAGCCAGCCTCGCGGGCAGGTGGGCTGAGCCCGCCTGCACTGTCGACTGTCTCTTGGATCAGTCGACTGTCTCTTGGATCAGTCGAATGTCTATTCTGTAACAGTCGTCTATCTGTGAGTCATTTCTTTGACTCAGCTCTCTGGAAATTTCTCAGGCTTTTGACAGTCGTCTGTTTAAGGATCTACAGTCGCCAGTTCTGATTAACAGTCGACTGTGTTCCTTGCTTCAGTCGTCTGTCATGTTACTTGTGAGATTTCCAGTATTTATCTAACTTACCCATCTCTCGGCCAGTCGCCTGTCGAAGAAATTACAGTCGCCTGATGGTTTAACAGTCTACTATCTTTGCTGCATCAGTCGACTATCCACGTGGTAAGTTACCGTCATGAATTCTTACCTACCCTTGCTAACTGTGCAACAGTCGACTGTGTATTGTTCAACAGTTGTAACGGTCGCTTTCCGACCTTATGGATTTTTCTGCGTGCACGTGCTTATAGTGCACATATTTTATTTGGCTCTTTCTGGATTCCGGTATATATGATGTGATATGCTGTTGTGACCATATGAGAGTGTAGAATTTTATAGTAATTTTTGGTAACGTCATTTTGCGGCTCGTTTTCTCGCAAAACGACTCGGAATGGTAGAGGCATTTTAGTCTTTTATCTCAAAACACAGTTCCCGATTTTACGTAAATTCTTGGTAGGCATGACGCACGATCAGACTCTGTAGCCCCGTGCATCTCGTCTCCATGATCGTCCCGGTATTTTTAGTTTATTTTTCGGACGCCCGTAGCGAGAGTTACCTCCCGATTAAATCTCAACCGTTGATCTCACCAAATCAATTTAAATTTCCAATTGTGATCAAATCTAATGAAATCCCTATGTATACTCATACGTATCTAAGGGGGATTGATGGCATCTTCTATTTGTATCCACCTTTTCTTTTATTTCCACAACCTTTATCTCTAGACCCTCACACATTTTAACACTTAACATCTAACCCTTTAGAAATTAAATTCTTTTAAAAACCTAATCAAAGTAAGCCATATTCACGTGAACCCTCTACTCACAAAACCCGAGGGCTGAGTCTCAGCCGCCGCAACTCAAAGAAACCCCCCCGAGTTCTTCTTCCTCCCTCTAACCCTCGCTCTCACCCCGTCGCCGTCTCTCCATGGCTAACCCTCGTTGTTCTTCGCCCTGGCCACCCGCAACTAGCCCCCGCCACCACTGTGCTTGCTGTTCTCGTTGACTGGAGACTTCCTCTTCGCACAACGAGCAACCGCAGCCGTCGTCGGCTGCTCTTCCCTCCACAGCACTGCCCGACCGTCGGCTAGCCCGTCGGCGGCCAGAACCGCCGCCCCGCATCCGCCCGACCACCCGCAGCAAGTCCCCGCGTCGCCTTCATCACACGCAGCCATGTCATGCTATTTCCTCGCTGCAGCAGCGACAGCACAGCCCGAACGGCTGCTGCTATGTTTTTCTGGCACCACCGCCGTCAGGTGGCCACCCCGCGGCCCCCTAGTCCGGCCGATCTTCCCCAGCGCAGCCAAGACCTCGTCGATAGCCTCCCCAGGTCGGACAGCCCCACGACCGGCCTTCCTACGACGCCGAGTCGATGTTTTGTAGCCGTCGCTCGCTGTTTTGGATCCCCATTGCCTTCTTCGCTGTCCGCTATCCCCGCACGTTGCCCGCACTTCCGGTTCACTGCTAGGACGTGTCTGGCTACGCTACCCATAGCCGAGACATCGTAGACGACGAGGAGATCCCACCGTTCATACTCTACTTCCGTTCTACGACAAACACCGGAGAGGTTGGTCCCCCTAACTCGTAGCGAACCCACACCGTAGTTCAGCCAAAACCTAAACTAAAATTTGACAACTCAAACTAAATTTACTTTCAGCGTTTCTAAAATGATTACCCACCATAGGAAGATCGACAATCGGACAACTTTGCTGTGCACATAGGGTAGAAGTCGATCTAGGTTGAACGAAACACCAAAATATGAATTTTTATGAATAGGGTAGTCCCGCCAATCTAGAAACAAACCCTAATATGATTTATTGAAAAACGCGACCTGACACCGTCGCCGTGACCCTGTTTCAGACGGACTACCACAGACGAGACGCTCCGGATGGAGGACACGCTCGCCAACGCAGGCAAGTGTACTCACTTGCACTTTTGGCCGTGCCAAGGCCTTAGATTGCTAGAACTATTAAACTATGAACAAAGAGGACCGGACGTGAAATGATAGCGTCCGGGACACCCCTTGACGGCTTAGACTTGACGACGAAGTCTAAGCTCAACAACAATTTTTGACACCGTAGAGTTATCTTGTGTGTGCGTGCGTGTGGACCCCCTAGAAGAACCATCCCTATCATGTCACGTTGTGTATTGTTTTGCACTGCCTGTGGGCAATAGGGCACTCACCAGTGAGTTGGTGATCTCTTGTATAGATACACAACCTATGGGCAATATGGCACTCACCAGTGAGTGGGTGATCCCTTGTACGGATACACAGCCTGTGGGCAACAGGGCACTCACCAAGCTAGAGTGAGTGATCCTTTGTACGGACTTTTCTTGTGCACTTGGGACGGGGAGAGGGTCTGATCCCCCTCGAACCGTAAGGCGTGAACCCTTCGAGTCACACGTGTCTTGTCTTGTCTTGTCTTTTCTTGTCCTGTCCAGTCTTGCTTGTCTTGTCACATCTTGTCACGACCTGTTTAGGTTAGTCACGTAGTCGGTAGCACACGCTATGACTACTGCTTGCTACGCTTTACTTTCCTGCTACGTTTACTTCCTTTTGATACTCTGTTATAACCTCAGCATGCTAATCAACCAGTAAACTGTTGTTTAATAGTTCGGTACACTTGCAGTAGAGTCTAACCCTTTTTGTAAACTTTACCTGATGTACAGTTCCTTTCTTTTAGGTGATGTACGTTGATCACTCCATATTTTACACCTTTTTTCTGCATATTTTCATGCCATTTCGGTTGCTCATATTTCGATTTTCACGAGTATTCGACGATATTGCGTTACTTTTCACTATTTCTTGTTTTTGTTGGATTTCAGGAAATATGGAGCGATCGGGAGCAAAAATGAGCTTAAGGGACTTGCACCCGCTCCGGAGCGCCACCAAAGGCTCTTTTGAGGGCTATTCGGCGATGGGAGACGGGTGGAAGAAGAAGGAACTCCGTAGGAGCGACGAGGAGGAGAAACGGAGAAGATTGGGCATTTACAGCATGCCACTCGGCCGAGTGGAGCACTCGCTCGGCCGAGCAAGAAGACCACTCGGCCGACCCGACCGGACATGCTCCAACAGAAGGAATTGGGCGTGCACTCGGCCGAGGGACGATATCCCACTCGGTCGAGTATGAAGATCGCATCGTCCGAGTGGCATGGAAAATCCACCATCAAAAAAGGCCGACTTATTGGAAATGTACAGGCTTTTGACGGTTCCGACTCGGCCGAGCAAGAAATGCCCCCCAGCCGAGTAAGTAAAGCCACTCGGCCGAGTCACCTCCGAAGACAGACACCCCAAGACCCCTGACTTACTGGAATTTTACAGGGTCTGTCACTCAACCGAGTAGAGAAGCCCACTCGACCGAGTAGAGAAGTCCACTCGGCCGAGTGATGCCGAGGACACGCAGCGCCCAGATTTTCAGATAGCCTCCCACTGTTTTGAAATCTTCTATCATTCCAGCAATCAAATTATTTTTCTCATATTTTTTATGGATAGTAGACTTTATGACGGTTCCAACGCCGCCAAGAACGTGCCAATCGGATGTCGAATGAAATCTGGAGAATTTCTGCAAGTTGACGCTGCAGTGCTGGAATTTCCACTCGGCCGGGTCACATGTTCCACTCGGCCGAGTCATAACTGGCACAGATTTCTGGGCACGCGTAGATTCAGTTTTTGGCCCGAATTTCAGGGGCTTTTTAGGCAGTTTAGCTAGGGTTTTTGGGGGGATATATAAGGGTTTTGTAGCCACCATTAGAGAGGATCCCCATTATGTTTTCTTAGGGTTCCAAGATGTTTTCTTATTGATTATTTTAGAGGTTAGGCCATGCCCTAGGCCCCCTCTTGGATCAAAAAGCTTGTATTTGGATTGGAATTCTTCATCAAAGCTAAGTATCTTTGTTCTTATTCTTTGAATCTTTGATTTGATATCTTTTTGTATGCAAGCTATGGTTTTTATTGATTCTTATATCCTTATTGCTATGCTTGAGTAGATTGGTTGTTCTAGGGCATGGGGATGAACCCTACGGATCTAATTTCAGACTTGTGATGAATGAATTTCCAAATTTCTAGAATTGCTAGGAGATTAGGTTGTGATTGATTTATTACAGATAGCTAGGGATTTCTATCGATTGGGTTTTGCAAGAGATTGGATTCTAATTGATGGGAAGGCCTAGATATTCGATTTAGGTTTACAATTGGGTTTCTCTAGATTTGGTTTGCAAGAGATTGGACCAAAGCTAGGATTTTTAATTGTAAATCTATACCCATATTCGTTTGCAAGAGATTGGACGAATACGAACTATCACAACCTAGATCGTAACTCGAGTTTGCACGAGTGTGGGCTCGAGGAGCGATTGAACGATGACGTCGATCTTCATGCTAGTGGCTTAGGTTAGGGTTTGCAAGAGATTGGGCTCTAATCTAGATTGCTATAGACTGGCAATAGCGCGAGAGCGTGAGCTTGGTTCTATATTCAGTTACGACTAGTTCACCTTAAAGTAAGTCTAGTAATATTGAGATTCACTATTTACAATGATGTATGATGGTCCGTAGTGGGGATTCCCTAGCCCTAGACACTTTTATTATATTGTATTTGAATCGACATTTGACCGATTTCTCTATCTCCGACACTGACATCCATCACCATTGCCATTACATCATACCATAGACATCTCCACCAATAAAACATTCGCAGTAAAACAACCTAGGATAGATTGAAACCAACACCACCTCCTCGTGTTCGATACCCGCTCGCCACTACGCCGTGCGCTTGCGGTAAAACTACAATCGTTCTCCGGGTGTATATCCGGGGCCGATCAAGTTTTTAACGTCGTTGCCGGGGAGGTGTTTCCTGTTGGGTGCCAATTTGTCACAATTAGGTCGATTAGACTACATTAAAAAACAAAAAAAAACCTTGAGAGAGATTTTTTTCCCCTCCACCTGCTACTATTATTATCTTTATCTCTCTTTGTACCACTAACGTCTTTTCCAGGTTGTTTACTTTGCTTGATCAGGTACAGTTGTTGCAGCGATGGTGCTTCCAAAGAAAATGCGAGCGGGCTCTATACAATCCTACATGTATCTCGCTACATTCTATCAGGCTGATGAAGAATCCTTCGGGGAAGCCTTGTCTAGCTTTGAAGGAATGTTAGAAATGTTCCAGACGGAGTCAGACCATGCGTGGAATGACTCCACGCTATTTGATATCTTCACTAGAAGGCTAAAGGGACCCTCACGTGAGTTTTTGAAGAGGATGCAAGTGGGGAAGTTCAGTGATCTACAGTTGGCAGCAGCCTTGGAGCAAATGATAGATGATGCTCGATCTACCGGTTCACTAACCGTTATGGTAAGTAAACCATATGACCAAGTATTCATCGATTTTGTTATGGCTAATGTCTCTAGCGCAGGTACTATCATAGATGGAGTGTATGCTTCACTTGAAGGTGATCATATCCACCTTTACACCATCAACACTCCACAAATAGAGACATCTGAACTGGCAAAGGAGGACACATATATGGACCTATTGAGAAACATTGTTGACGTAGTTCGAGATTCCGGTCCATTGACAATAACGGCAGGTGATCCTTTTGAGCTTGAATTTCAAAACTTTATTACTCATTGTATCTCTTCCACAGGCACAATTGATGATGGAGTCTATGCTCTAGTTGAGGGGAACACGACCCATTTTTACACCACGGTTGAGATACATGAGCCTATAGAACCACCTTGTGCCGCCTTCGCCTCCCACTGCCACCCATCTGAGTCAGAGCAGCCTATACCATCAGAGGATATTATTGAGGAGGTCATGCCTATAGTAGCAGAGCAGACCATCGAGGAGGATGTGACTTTGGACGATGACATCTGCACACAGATGAAGCCCGAATTGTGCCCCCTCCTTTCGAGCTACCGCATCCATCCCCACCTTCTACAGAGGCTGAGCATCCCTCCGAGGACCACGCTTCCACTAATGTTGAGGACAATCCCACAAAGCTTATGGCTCCCCTTCAGGGAGATCTCTTTACTCCCTCAGCTCCTACATTTGATTCTCCTCCCGTGTATGATGTTTTTTATGATTCAGATTTTGACGACTCATCGTGCCTTTTGCAGGATTCATGTACATACGATCAAGAGGTACGATGGGACGTATACGAGGAGGAGAGCGAGGAGTTAGCACCCATGGACGCTATTGAATATGATCAGGAGGTGCGATGGGATAAGTCTGACGATGATGAGGAGCTGCCTGATGAGACCTACACTCATATGCCCAAGCTACCTGAACAACCTAAGGCGAACAATGAGGAGTTGATCGACGTGGTATACGAGAGTGGAGATTTATTTCCAGGGAAGTGTTGTCACCCGTCTTTAATTTTAAATACTTATGTTGATGACCCTCTTTGGAATACATTTATTTTGGGGAAGAAATATCCACATCAGATTGATGCGGCTTATCTCTTGCAGGGTACAGGTGGAGTCCTTGGAGAGGTGATGGGAGCCGCATTGCTGGAGTCTGATGGAGTCCGTGGACATACGCGCCTGGCGGAGCCACGGAAAGAGCAGTTGGAGCAGTTGTCTGCACCGGCAAAGATAATGGATCCACCTTTTGCTATAGGTGATATCAATCCAGTAGTGTAGAAATTTTTATGCTTTCAATAAACCCGAATCCTCTCGACAGTGAGGGGATCGTATAGATTTGATTGAATAAATCACCTCTTATGAAGGAAACAAAATTTTTTACACCCCAAACCCATTATATATATTAATTGCACACTTTATATTTTGATGTGTCACATCCTTTTTGCTCACCACCCACTAAGCATTTCTTTCAAGTGAAACCTTACTTTCTTATTTGTTTGACTTGATATCGCTTAGTGAAGCCGTGATATTTTTGATCGAGTCATTTGAATAAGATTGTTTGGTATAAGCTTGGGGGAAGGCGCTCTCATGCATCATTGCATGTGCATGTAGTTGCATTAGGATTTCATCTCATTCATTTCATCATTTTTCATTCACCCCCCTATTATTATCGTTGTTCCTCATATTCTTCCACTATGATCACATTGAGGACAATGTGAAGTTTAAGCTTGGAGGAGTGCATTTCCATGCCATTTAGATGCATTAGTTGCATTTTTACTTTATTTTAGGGTTTTTAAAATTTTTCAAAATTTTTGCATCATCTTTTTTATTTTTCCATCTTATTTTCCTTTTATGTGTGTTCATGCATCATATTGTGTGCTTGATTTTCTTTTCTTTCCCCTGTTTTATTTTTATTTCTTTATTTTCCTTTTCTCGTCTTCCGCTAGATGAGTTTTGTATGATGATATCTCTTATTGCTTTACCAACCATCACGTTGCTTATTATTCCTTGCCATGCTACTTAGAGTATTCCATAGTCTTGCTATTCACATGTGCTTGCAAATCTATTTCTTTTGATGATTCCTCTACATGAATGCATGATATTAATTGAAACTAAATGTATGGATTAGTGTTTAGTATGCTTTTGTTGGAAATACACCAAGATTCATGCATCATTAGTATATCTGAAGCATCAGTTTTATTGTCTTATTCACCTTCTATTGCATACCTAATATGGTGGTAAACTTTACTGCTTGACTTCACTATTTATTGAAATGATTGAGAATATCCATGCTTACATATGAGTTTTAGTTGAAGTATTATTTTATTGAACCGTTCGTGCAAATCTTATAGTGAACCGAGTGTTACATTATTTCTTTCTCCACATATATCTTTTTATTCTCTACATGTCACTTGAGTTCACCTCCTAAAGCTACTTATACCACATCTATTTCCCAAAAATCCCCACAAACGAAACATTTAGCTCCAAAAAGTCCAAAAAGCCAAAAAGGAGCCAAAATCCAAAAATACAAATCATATAGCTCCTACAAAAATCCAAAAAGAAAAATGAGAAACAAAGCCCAAAAGAAAAAAATATATTTCTCTATCTCAATATTGGAGCCACAAAATACTTGGGAAAACCAAGGCAAAAATCCCATTTTTCACTACTTTATTCCTTTAGATGTGATGCCCCAAGCTAAGCTTAGGGGGGTGAATTCATTTGACCAAATGAGTGAGTATGACCTTAGAGTGGAGACGTGCATAAATGGGGATATTCAATAATGCTTAGACTTTGCAAAATATATTAGATATGGAGATTTTTCATGATTTGAAATAAATATGTGAATGCCATGTCTCTTATTCCATTCTCTATTGCATGCTTGGTGTGATTCTTATATGCTTCAGTTATAACTCTTGATTGAAATGTGCATTGCCAACATTTGTATATTAAATCCTATGAAATGCGTGCCGTGGATATGAATTGATTGTATGAATTTAGAGAATCCCTTTTGTTGTTCTTAAAAACTTGTAAGTACCATGTTTATGTAAGATATGAAATCCTTATAGCATGTGATTTGTATTTTCCAAGTTATCGTGATGTGTAGCTTATGGCTTGAGACCCGAGAGAAGAATCTAGCGACCCCTTCCACCTCGTGTTCTTTCTTTTTTATTTCATTTTCTTTATTATTCATCTCCCGAGTTCGTCTCTTTACTCATCTTCCTCGAGGACAAGTAAGAGGTAAGCTTGGGAGATTTTGATCACTCCATATTTTACACCTTTTTTCTGCATATTTGCATGCCATTTCAGTTGCTCATATTGCGATTTTCACGAGTATTCGACGATATTGCGTTACTTTTCACTATTTCTTGTTTTTGTCGGATTTCAGGAAATATGGAGCGATCGGGAGCAAAAATGAGCTTAAGGGACTTGCACCCGCTCCGGAGCGCCACCAAAGGCTCTTTTGAGGGCTATTCGGCGATGGGAGACGGGTGGAAGAAGAAGGAACTCCATAGGAGCGACGAGGAGGAGAAACGGAGAAGATTGGGCATTTACAGCATGCCACTCGGCCGAGTGGAGCACTCGCTCGGCCGAGCAAGAAGACCACTCGGCCGACCCAACCGGACACGCTCCAACAGAAGGAATTGGGCGTGCACTCGGCCGAGGGACGATATCCCACTCGGCCGAGTATGAAGATCGCATCGTCCGAGTGGCATGGAAAATCCACCATAAAAAAGGCCGACTTACTGGAAATGTATAGGCTTTTGACGGTTCCGACTCGGCCGAGCAAGAAATGCCCCCCGGCTGAGTAAGTAAAGCCACTCGACCGAGCAAGAAATGCCCCCCGGCCGAGTAAGTAAAGCCATTCGGCCGAGTCACCTCCGAAGACAGACCCCCCAAGACCCCCAACTTACTGGAATTTTACAGGGTCTATCACTCGGCCGAGTAGAGAAGCCCACTCGACCGAGTAGAGAAGTCCACTCGGCCGAGTGATGCCGAGGACACGCAACGCCCAGATTTTCAGACAGCCTCCCACTCTTTTGAAATCTTCTATCATTTCAGCAATCAAAGTATTTTTCTCATTTTTTTATTGATAGTAGACTTCTTGACGGTTCCAATGCTGCCAAGAACGCGCCAATCAAAGGTCGGATGAAATCTGGAGAATTTCTGCAAGTTGACGCTGCAGTGCTGGAATTTCCACTCGGCCGAGTCGTAACTTGCCCAGATTTCTGGGCACGTGCAGATTCAGTTTTTGGCCCGAATTTCAGGGGCTTTTTAGGCAGTTTTGCTAGGGTTTTGGGGGGGATATATAAGGGTTTTGTAGCCACCATTAGAGAGGATCCCCATTATGTCTTCTTAGGGTTCCAAGATGTTTTCTTATTGATTATTTTAAAGGTTAGGCCATCCCCTAGGCCCCCTCTTGGATCAAAAAGCTTGTATTTGGATTGGAATTCTTCATCAAAGCTAAGTATCTTTGTTCTTATTCTTTGAATCTTTGATTTGATATCTTTTTGTATGCAAGCTATGGTTTTTATTGATTCTTATATCCTTATTGTTATGCTTGAGTAGATTGGTTGTTCTAGGGCATGGGGATGAACCCTACGGATCTAATTTCAGACTTGTGATGAATGAATTTCCAAATTGCTAGAATTGCTAGGAGGTTAGGTTGTGATTGATTTATTACGGATAGCTAGGAATTTCCATCGATTGGGGTTTGCAAGAGATTGGATTCTAATCGATGGGAAGGCCTAGATATTCGATTTAGGTTTACAATTAGGTTTCTCTAGATTTGGTTTGCAAGAGATTGGACCAAAGCTAGGATTTTTAATTGTAAATCTATACCCATATTCGTTTGTAAGAGATTGGACGAATACGAACTATCACAACCTAGATCGTAACTCGAGTTTGCACGAGAGTGGGCTCGAGGAGCGATTGAACGATGACGTCGATCTTCATGCTAGTGGCTTAGGTTAAGGTTTGCAAGAGATTGGGCTCTAATCTAGGTTGCTATAGACTGGCAATAGCGCGAGAGCGTGAGCTTGGTTCTATATTCAGTTACGACTAGTTCACCTCAATGCAAGTCTAGTAATATTGAGATTCACTATTTACAATGATGTATGATGGTCCGTAGTGGGGATTCCCTAGCCCTAGACACTTTTATTATATTGTATTTGAATCGACATTTGACCGATTTCTCTATCTCCGACACCGACATCCATCACCATTGCCCTTACATCATACCATAGCCATCTCCACCAATAAAACATTCGTAGTCAAACCAACCTAGGATAGATTGGAGCCAACACCACCTCCTCGTGTTCGATACCCGCGTGCCACTGTGCCGTGCGCTTGTGGTAAAACTACAATCGTTCTCTGGGTGTATATCCGGGGCCGATCATACGTCAGGTGTGGAGCCGGGGTACGTTGATGAGGCAGAGCTACCAGAGGATGTAGAGCCGGAGTACGTTGATGAGGCAGAGCTACCAGAGGATGTAGAGCCGGAGGACGTCGATCTTGAGTACGTGCCCGTGGAGGACCAGAGCTAGAGGTCTTTGCGTTGCCGATCCAGAGGTCTCACTGCAGTTTAGCTGTGTGCGTAGCACCATTTACTTTCTGTCTAGGTTGGGTGCCTGCACCAGTAGTTTACCTTTCAGTTGTTGTAGCCGTGTCAGGATTTTGTTTGACTCTCAGTACTCTGGATGAATATTTTGGAATAAAATGAATGTTTCCTTTTAGTAATTTTGTTGATCCGTACTAACCTGCTGGGACATGTTCCTTCATCTTGGAGTACCACACAGATGCTTATTGGGTCCAAGCTTCACAGCTCTGGCCTAAGCGGGCCTTAGTCACTCTTCGCCTCCGAAGTTTTGGGAAGCGGGGCGTGACAGGTTTTAGTGGTGGCTCATGCAGGTCCCATCCTTTCTGCTTGTTCGGAACAATAGAAGTATTGACTTTAATTTTTATTATCATCCAGTAAATTGTACGAGTCTAATTTATGTCTTTCTGTCAATAGGATGGCTGGACGACGTGTCACCCGATCTGGGAGCTCAGGCGATGGAGTTCCGGAAGACCAGGGTGGAGAGTTCCGCCAGTTTCTGGGCGTGAAGAGAGAGATGATGGACGTACAACACCAGTTGGTTCAGCAGTCCCACCGTGCTGCCCAGGCTCCTCCAGTTGCACCACCGCCGCCTCCGCCTGCCCCTCGAGCTGCTCCAGGAGTGAAGCATTTCAGTGACCTTCAGCCGAAGACATTTGCTGGGAAGGAAGGATCGTTGGGTGCTGATGAGTGGATTCGGAGTACTGACGAGAAGCTGATTGCTGCGAAGATTCCTGATGATACCCGAGTTGAGATAGTGAAGATGCAGCTGACTGAGAATGCTAGGAACTGGTGGCGCATTAAGGATAGGTGCCTGCAGAAGCCAGTGGAGTGGAGGAATTTCTGGTCGATGTTCAAGGAGAAATATTTTCCCAAGGCTGCAAAGAGGGAGCTGTTGAGCAGATTTGTAGATCTGAAGCAGGGGGATATGACCATCGATGCGTATGAGGCGGAGTTCGAGATGCTGAGTTGTTTTGCCCCACATATGGTGAGGAAGGAGGAGAAACGAGCTGACCGGTTTCGTCAGGGACCGCGTCCGAAGATTCAGGCTTCTATGTCTTCGGCGGATTTCTTGACTATGGGAGCTGTGCTGAATGCCGCGAGGAACCATGATACCATATCACGTCTACCTGACCCTCTAGCTGATAGAGGGAAGCGTCCCATGTAGCAGTACCGGCTACCTGCTAGGCCGGCGATGAGACCGGTTCAGACAGTGCCTTTCAAGAGGCCTGAAGCACCCATGCAGAGTCAGAACAAGGGGCCATGCCACTTCTACGGTAAGCCAAGTCATGTTCAGGACAATTGTAGGAGGAAGATGGGATTGTGCTTGGTGTGTGGAGATGCTTCGCACGCAGCTAAGAATTGTCTGAGTGCACGTCATGCCATAATCGGAGCACCAACCCCGCTACAGAGTAGAGCGCCTGCCCCGGTTCAGAGAGGAGCTACTGTCCATGGACCACCCTTGGCGCCACAGAGGCAGATGTTTCAGCGGGCAGTGCAACCCCAGAGGCCGGCTTACACCATGACAGCTGTTGAGACTGAGGACCTGGATGGAGTTATTGCAGGTATACTTCAGATCTAGCCTTTCATTTCACAGTTTAGATCTTATTGTTAGCTTTGTTGTGTTTGCCTTGTTTGCTAGAATAGTGTTGTTTGACCTTAGTCCCTTTATATCTTAGGCACCATTCTAGTGTTCTCTCACCCAGCCTTGGCCTTGTTCTACTCCGATGCATCCATGTGCATCTTATCCCGGAGATTTGTAACAAGGCACTCTATTCCCACCCATACACTTCCTATGTGTTGGGACATCACCACAGGGAACGGAGTGGTGACTGTGAACTTGGGTTATCGATCGATCCCACTGGTGATCAGTGGACACGAATTATTTGCAGACTTCATAGTCCATGACCTGTCGCATTTCGATGTCGTTCTTGGCATCGATTGGCTGGGAGACTTCCATGCATCGATCGAATGCCACAGCAAGAGGGTGGTATTCAGGATCCCAGGCCATCCAGAGTTCGAGTTCCGTAGCAGAGATGAGTCACTTGGGCCCATCAGATTCCGGGCCAAGCCGGAGGTGCCGATTGTCGTAGCAATGCAGATGGAGATCGACCGAACAGCAGTCGTCAGAGACTTCGACGACATCTTTCCGGAGGATATCTCAGGCTTGCCACGCGACCGAGCTCTAGAATTTGGTATTGATCTTATGCCGGGAGCGCAACCGATATCGATGGCGTCGTACCAGATGGATCCCGCTGAGCTTAAGGAGCTACAGAAGCAATTAGATGAGTTGCTACAGAAGGGTTTCATCCACCCTAGTGTGTCACCATGGAGTGCACCAGTCTTGCTTGTGAAGAAGAAGGATGAGTCTCGCAGGATGTGCGTGGACTATCGAGGACTGAATGCTGTCACAGTGAAGAATAATTATCCATTGCCGCGTATCGATGACATCTTTGACCATCTGGGAGGTTCGAGAGTTTTCTCGAAGTTAGACTTGAGGAGCGGGTACCATCAACTGAAGGTGAAGAAAGATGATATTCCGAAGCCAGCCTTCCGGACGAAGTACGAACATTATGAGTTCGTGGTTATGCCTTTTGGCGAAACCAATGCTCCAGTTGTGTTCATGAATTTAATGAACTTGATTTTCTATGATTTCTTGGATAAGTTTGTCGTTATCTTTATAGACGACATCCTTATTTACTCGAAGTCTGAGGAGGAGCACAACTGTCATCTGAGGATAGTGCTGGAGACACTATGGCGACATAAGTTAAAGGCCAAGTATAGTAAGTGCGAATTCTGGCTGGACAGAGTCGCGTTTCTAGGACACGTGGTGTCCGATGATGACATATTTGTAGATCTGGAGAAGGTCAGAGCAGTCAGAGATTGGCCGACTCTGCAGTCAACGTCTGAAATCAGGAGCTTCCTTGGTTTAGCAGGCTATTATCGACGGTTCATCAAGGATTTCTCGAAGATTACAGAGCCGATGACGAAGCTGACGAGGAAGGATGTGGAGTTCCCGTGGTCAGATGCGTGTGAGGAGGCCTTCAGTATCTTGAAGGCGAGATTTACCACAGCACCGGTTTTGGCAGTACCGGCTCGGAGCAGAGGCTTCTAGGTATATTGTGATGCATCAGGGAGGGGCCTAGGATGCGTCTTGCATCAGCATGGCCACGTGGTCATGTACGACTCTCGTCAGTTGAGGACTCATGAAAAGAATTACCCGACGCACGATCTGGAGTTGGCAGCGGTGATATTTGCACTGAAGATCTGGAGGCACTTCTTGCTAAGTGAGAGCGTGAATATTTTCACCGATCACAAGAGCTTGAAGTACATCTTTATGTAGAAGGAGCTCAACATGCGTCAGAGAAGATGGTTAGAACTCATGGCTGACTATGAGATAGACTTGTAGTATCACCCTGGGAAGGTGAACGTAGTGCCTGAGGCGTTGAGTGGGCTTCTGACGTGCGTTTATATTTCATATATTTACACGTGTTTTCTTCCATGTTTTCCCGTATTTACCGCCGTCTTTTATTCGTTTTCTCGTGTTTTCTTGTATTTTCTTGTTTTCTTTCACTTTTCCGTATTTTCCGTGTTTTGCAGGAGTTTGCTGGCATTTGGGACGCAAAATGATGATATCATGTGTCCCCGGAACAACGGGAGGAGTCACGCGTGATCCAGGGGGTCAAACGACGAAGATTACATCTTTCAGCCCCTCACCCGGTCGGTTGGTCATCTCCAACCGATCGGGTGATGCACGCGTGCACCACCCGGACGCAGATTGGAGCCCCCGAGAAGTCACCCGGTCGGTTCAGTGACCGGGTCAAAAGCTCAAAGTCTCTGGAATTCGAACCTCAATTTCCAACCGATCGGGTGACCTTCACCCGATCGGTTCACCTGTAGCTGAATTTCAACGGCCAAGACTCGAAGCTCCAACCGGTCTCCTCACCCGGCCCGCACCAAGATACAACCGGTCGGCACCAAGATCCAACCGACCGCACCAAGATCCAACCGACCGGTTCATACTGACCGGGTGAAACCCCTGCTTCACGTGGTAATTTTGTGAAGCGGCTCACCCGACCGGTTGACTTGTCAACCGATCGGGTGATGTCGTTTTCTATAAATAGAACCCTAGGTTTCCCAGATTCGGGAGTTGGTTATTTTTTACTGTTTTCTTCATTTTGTGACGGCTGTAATTTTCTTGTTTTTGTAATTTTTCGGATATTTGTAAAACTTTAGTATTATCTTAATTGCTCTACTACCTTCGCATTCTTATCGTCTGATTATGATTTTAACGGTTCATTTTCGTTTAGATCGCTTTTTAATGAATATTTGTGAGTAGTTCCCAAATCTGGGATTTTGGCGGAAACCCCTTCGGGGGCTCTTCCTGATGCATCCATAGGGTTAGGAAATCGATAGGGATTAGTAATCTAACGGTTACGCGGGGTGTTTTATTGTCATCGGCGGGAAAAAGACCGCCTTTGACCGTTGGGCCAAGGGGGAATAAACTTGGTGGTTGACTCCCTAGCCATAGCTCACGCCCTTAGTGTAGACGCCGAATCCTAGCGCGCGGGAGCGGCAGGATGAGGCGTTGGGAGTTATCGTTGCGAGCTTAGTGCTCCCGAAATCGATCAGTGTTAATGGACACGGGAGTGCCCACTGATCGAACCCGGGAAGTCCGGTGTATCATCCTGGGCACCGACCGGAATATCGGGCCCATGGGATGCCGGTACCACTTTCAGAGGCAACGTCTCACCATTAGACCCTAATTCCGATCGCCATCCTACCCGTAGGCCGTATCGGCGAGAGTCGCTCGTTGGAGTGGAAACCAAAGTCCCGGGTTTATTTTCTTATTGTTCATACCTTGCATTCCTTTACCATGACAACCCATCAACCGATCTGGGCTAGCTCGCCCACGGGGTGATTTCGGTCCTCCTTGATAGAAGCACATCCTAGCATCCCTGTGTTCGACCCCCAAGCCACACTACAACACCGTGCGCTTACGGTTACAAATATATAAACCCTCACGCGGGTCTCCCGGCCATTTGCAGCTCGGAAACCGGGGGCACGTCAAGTTTATGGCGCCGTTGCCGGGGAGGCAACATGCTTGTTATTTTAGGATCTCTTGAACCCTAGTGTTTAGCTCTTATCCCTATCTAGCGATAATTTTCGCACTCTACACTTTTCAATTTCACTTGGACATACTGTAGATAGTAATTGTATAGTGCTAATTGACTGAATCGCTGTGCTTCCATCGCTACTTTCGGTTCCCGTTTATGCAACCCGTGCTTTTGACGTGTTTGCCACTTGTGCAGTTCTCTCTCTCTCCTTTCGTATAAGATCCTGGCCCCTGTGGCGAGGATGTTGCATGTAGTTTCAGGAGACATCTGGGATCACTCTCACCATATCCGATGTTTGGCGCAGAGCTTAGCGGAATCCCTGAATACTTCGAATATACTATCCCTCCTGTCTGCCGCCATGGAAAATCAGAGGAGATATCGAGATACGCAGGAGCACCTTGCCACGGCAACTCTCTTTCCTCATGGTGAAGTGGCGTATATCGACAATCCTGGTCCCAAATTTAGTGAAGAAGAGTTATCTGCGGAGTTTTGTCAGGAGAACCATCCGACTGAGTTTGTAGGCTACGCTGGACAGGAACCAATCTATTCCTTGCAGACTTCTATTGAGCGTCCCCGATCTTTGGACAATGAGGAAGCTAGAAACTGTTGTGGGGAACCATCGACAATTGAAACCTATTTTCACTTAGAAGCCTTCTTCCCGGAAAATTATTATGAGCTTGAAAGAGACCGGGTGCCTTCCTCGATCGTTCCCACTATACCTTGCAAAACTTTGCCATGCGGAACCGCGCCCGAGGATGAGGTTCCGGATGCTGGCTTCCGAGAAATCCACGAAGAACTCCTTTCCCTTGAGGATGCTTAGCTTGAGAAGTATGCGTCGGGGCCTCAAGAAGTTGAGATGAAAGAATTACCGCCGGGGCTAAAATATGAATATTTGGGGGCTGGCTCGACCCTTCCGGTCATAGTCAACTCTTCACTGCCCGAAGACCAAATGACCAAACTTCTTGGGGTTTAAAAAAGGTTTAAAGGAGTTTTTGGATATGCAATTGAGGATTTAAAAGGGGTTAGCTTAGGCCTCTGCTCACACAGAATTCTGCTTGAAGATGAGCAAGCCTCCTCGATTGAGCCACATCGGAGGCTAAATCCCATAATGATGGAGGTTGTAAAAAAGGAGATTGTTAGGCTTCTACATGCCGGTATTATATACCCTATCTCCGATAGTCGTTGGGTTAGCCCGGTGCACGTCGTACCAAAGAAAGGAGGAATGACGGTGGTTCGCTACGAGAAGAACGAGCTAATACCAACGAGGACCGTCACGGGGTACAGGATGTGCATTGACTATAGAAAGCTGAACAAAGCAACGAGGAAGGATCATTACCCTCTCCCCTTTATTGACCAGATGCTCGAGAGACTGGCGAAGCATAATTATTTCTGTTTCATGGACGAGTATTCAGGATTTCTTCAGATCCCTATTCATAACGATGACCAGGAGAAGACAACTTTCACTTGCCCATTCGGGACATATGCCTATAGAAGAATGCCGTTCGGACTTTGTAACGCCCCTGCTACATTCCAAAGACTCATGTCCGCTATCTTCTCCGACTACTCCCAGGACATCATGGAGGTTTTCATGGACGATTTCTCCGTCTATGGAACTGAGTTTGACTCGTGCCTCAGTAATCTAACTAAAGTCTTGGAGAGATGTCAAGAAAAGGGATTAGTCCTAAACTGGGAGAAGTGCCACTTCATGGTCCAAGAAGGAGTTGTGTTGGGGCACATCATCTCTTCGAGGGGAATCGAGGTTGATAAGGCTAAAGTTGAGGTGATTGAAAATATTCCACCACCGCTCAATCTTCGTGGAGTCCGTGGTTTCCTAGGACATGCGGGATTTTATCGCCGCTTCATAAAAGACTTCTCGAAGATTTCCAGGCCGCTGACCCAACTCCTCGTGAAAGACGTGCCTTTCGTCTTCAGCGAGGAGTGTATGGAGGCCTTCTGCACTTTGAAGCTAGCTTTGATTTCCGCGCCCATAATACAGCCACCGGACTGGAATCTACCCTTTGAGCTAATGTGTGACACTAGTGATTATGCGGTTGGTGCCGTCTTGGGGCAGAGGAAGGATAAAAATCTTCACGTCATATATTATACGAGCAAAACCCTTGATGCCGCCCAAAGAAATTATACTACCACTGAAAAGGAATTGCTAGTGGTCATCTACGCCATGGATAAGTTCCGACAATATCTCGTTGGTGCCAAGGTGATCGTGCACACAGATCACGCGGCTCTTAAATACCTATTGAGCAAGAAAGAAGCTAAGCCGCGGCTCATTAGAAGGATTCTCCTCCTCCAGGAATTCGACCTGGAAATCAGAGACAAGAAGGGGGCAGAGAATGTTGTTGCCGATCACCTGTCCAGGATGCCTGCCCTCGATCTAAATGTTACGCCGATCGACGATTCACTCCCTGACAAGCATCTTTTCTCTGTCTCTTCCTCCTGGACCCCCTGGTACGCTGACATCGCAAATTATTTGGCTTGTGCCATCGTCCCCCACAATGTGAGCTTTCAGCAGAAGAAGAAGTTTTTCCATGAGGTCCGCAGATTTTATTGGCATGACCCCCACCTATACAAAACCTGCAATGATGGGGTGATATGAAGATGCATCCCTGAAACTGAGGCGACCTCCATCATTTCCCACTGCCACAGGCAGCAATGTGGAGGACACGCGAGCACCTACAAGACCACCGCAAAAATTCTCCAAAGCGGATTCTACTGGCCTACACTCTTCAAGGACACACATGTTTATGTCCAAGCCTGTGATAAATGCCAAAGAGCGGGGAATATCTCCAAAAGGAATGAGATGCCTCAACACTACATCCTGAATGTAGAAATCTTCGATGTATGGGGAGTGGACTTCATGGGACCGTTCCCTTCCTCCTCAAGGAACCAGTATATCTTGGTGGCTGTAGACTACGTGTCGAAGTGGGTTGAAGCAATGGCCAGTCCTACCAATGATTTCAGAGTGGTGGCCAAGTTCTTCAAAAGCAACATCTTCCTGCGGTTCGGTGTACCTCGTGTCCTGATCAGTGACGGGGGGAGCCACTTTATAGAAAAGAAATTCGAGGCCCTCTTAAAAAGATACGGGGTACAACACTGGGTGGGGCGTGCCTACCATCCGCAGACCAGCGGTCAAGCGGAAGTCTCTAACCGGGAGATTAAAAGCATACTAGAAAAGACGGTGGCTAATTCTAGAAAGGAATGGTCATCAAAGCTTCCTGACGCACTTTGGGCCTACAGGACGGCATTTAAAACTCCGATCGGCACGACTCCATATCGGCTTGTCTATGGGAAAGCCTGCCATCTTCCGGTGGAATTGGAGCATAGAGCATTTTGGGCAATTAAGAATCTGAACTTTGACGCCAAGGATGTAGGGGGGCACCGGCAATAACAACTCAACGAGCTCGACGAAATCCGGCTCAATGCCTATAAGAACGCCAAGATTTACAAGGAGAAACTGAAGCGGTGGCACGATAAGCGCGTCTTGAAGAGGGAATTCAGGGAAGGGGACTTAGTTCTCCTATTCAACTCAAAGCTGAAGCTCTTTCCTGGAAAACTCAAGTCAAGGTGGTCGGGACCGTTCCGTGTCACCAAGGTTTTTCCGCATGGGGCTATTGAGATAATGGGAAGGGATGAGCCGTTTAAAGTCAACGGACAGCGTCTGAAGCACTATGCGGTTGGAGAACCAGAATTCTCCCCGGTCGGGCCCCCAACGAGTGACAACTCTTCCTCTAACCCTCCGGATCCTAATTGACCACCGCTAGAGGCGTCGAGCAAATGACGTTAAACAAAAGCGCTTCATGGGAGGCAACCCATGCTCTTAAAATCTCTATCTCCAATCTTCGGAACTATTTCTAACTTTATTTTGTCTATTTCTGATAAATAAATCCAGCCGCAAAAATTTCCGTTGAGGCCTGATGCCATGTGTTCATTTTTTGCAGGAAACAAGACCCCAACCGATCGGGTGAGAACTCACCCGATCGGTTTGGACGTATCAGCTAAATGGCAGAGTCAGTTTCCTAACGAACCGACCGGGTGACAATGGCCGAGGCCGGGTCGCTGACCGTGTGGGTAGTGCTGAACTTTCGAGAAAATTGGAGATCGCATCAACCGATCGGTTGTGTAATATCGCGATCGGGTGAGGGGCCGGGTGAAATATCACATATTCTTGGGAAAGATTTTGGAAGCGGTCAACCGATCGGGTGACCTTCACCCGATCGGTTCACCTGTAGCTGTTGGCCGACAGGAAACTTTCGAAATTCGTCCACCCGATCGGGTGAGTAATCACCCGATCGGTTCAGTTTCGCCCCGATAAATAACACCACCGCACGTTGACCGCCACCCGACCCCCGAAAATCCCCCAAGCTTGGGGGACGTCTATTTTGCTGTGTTGTCATGAGTGTCGTGTGTGTGCTTGTTTTGTTTTTTTTCTTATTTGTGTGTGTGTGCGCTTGTTCTTCCCCTTTTGTGTGTCGTGTCGTGTGGTTTTATTTCTATTTTCATGTCGTGTGGTTTGAATTTGATTTTTCTTTATTTTCAGTTTCATCTCTGTGTTTTCCTCGTTTTTCATTTCTTTTTGTGTCAGTGCGTATTCCCCCCCATCTTCATTGCCCTCCCGTACTCACTCCTATTGCATTGAGGGCAATGCAAGCTTCAGCTTCGGGGAGTCGCACTGTGTGCGCCATTTGAGTCTTTCTTTTTCGTTTTTGTGTCGTTTTCATCGTGTTTTTATTTTTTCTTTTTTTTTCTTCTCTTCTTTTTATCTCTTTCTCCTAGAGATGAACCATATGATGAATCGCCACAAAATCACACACACCTAGCATGGCATCGATAATCACATTCACTAACCCCAGGATTTCGAGTTCTCTTGCATTTCACGCATCGTGGGTCCTCTTAGTTTTTTGCGAGTCGTGTGTCGTGCCTATCTGTTTGGTGTGCTTCTACTTTGTGATTTTACTTTATATACCTGTCCAGGAATGACCCCTAGATTATCATGCTTCGATTTGAATATGCGGTATTTATTTCCCCTGTCTGCTTCTGCATGCTATATATATATATATATATCGTGTACTTCATTTCGCATGTGTAAGGATTCCACAATTAAGGACTAGGATAACCCATTTAGCCCATGCTCTATTTAGCGAGAATAGTTTCCTTCGCCCAAGTGTTTAGATTCCGACTTCTTTTTTGTTTTACTTGGTGCAAATCCCCTCGTCGTGTACCGCTCTCCCACTTGGGAGAGTACACATGTGTATACCCAAAAACCCAAAAATCCAAAAAAAGAGAAAAGAAAAGAAAAACCCAAAAAGAAAAGAAAAGAAAAATTTTGTAAAGCCAAAAAGCCAAAAAAAATATAAATACAAATGCACAAAACCCAAAAAAAAATTCCAGTGTGAATATTTTTTCCTACTTACCGAGAATAAAGGGAAGGCGAGAATTTGCACCGAGTGTTCTACTCCACATCGTCTCAACCCCCATCGTTTTCGAAAACACTTGGCTTAGGAACTTTTTAGCTAGTATCTTGGCTATAGTGGTGTGATTTCCTTAACCCTAGTTGTGGAGTCCCCGATGCATGATACGCTTCTATTCTTATACTCTTCTCATGCATGCTTGAACTAATATTCACCGCAATTTCAAATTCGAATCGGTATTTGGGTCGTTTCCTGGGTCTGTGTATGTCGAGCTTTATTGCACATCGTAGATAGCGACACCGACTGCTAGCGCACGACCACACTCACTCGTGCCTCACCGTGTGGGCCCACGGCACTTATTTGGACTCGTTTTCCTAGGTTTAGTGATGTGATTTGGCGTTTGCTTGCTTGGTGTGTCGTTTTTGTTTTTGTTGGCTCTGACGGACGATCTAGGATATAGAGTTTTCTTTTTTCTCTCTTTCTCTCTATTTTTCCCCTCCGAGCTCCCACTCTCACTCGTCTTCCTCGAGGACGAGGAAGAGTTCAGCTTGGGGGATTTTGACGTGCGTTTATATTTCATATATTTACGCACGTTTTCTTCCATGTTTTTCCGTATTTACCGCCGTCTTTTATTCGTTTTCTCGTGTTTTCTTGTATTTTCTTGTTTTCTTTCACTTTTCCGTATTTTCCGTGTTTTGCAGGAGTTTGCTGGCATTTGGGACGCAAAACGATGATATCATGTGTCCCCGGAGCAACGAGAGGAGTCACGCGTGATCCAGGGGGTCAAACGACGAAGATTACATCTTTCAGCCCCTCACCCGGTCGGTTGGTCATCTCCAACCGATCGGGTGATGCACGCGTGCACCACCCGGACGCAGCTTGGAGCCCCCGAGAAGTAACCCGATCGGTTCAGTGACCGGGTCAAAAGCTCAAAGTCTCTGGAATTCGGAGCTCAATTTCCAACCGATCTGGTGACCTTCACCCGATCGGTTCACCTGTACCTGAATTTCAATGGCCAAGACTCGAAGCTCCAACCGGTCTCCTCACCCGGACCGCACCAAGATCCAACCGGTCGGCACCATGATCCAACCGACCACACCAAGATCCAACCGACCGGTTCATACTGACCGGGTGAAACCCCCGCATCGCGCTGTAATTTTGTGAAGCGGCTCACCCGACCGGTTGACTTGTCAACCGATCGGGTGATGTCGTTTTCTATAAATAGAACCCTATGTTTCCCAGATTCGGGAGTTGGTTATTTTTTACTGTTTTCTTCATTTTGTGACGGCTGTAATTTTCTTGTTTTTGTAAGTTTTCGGATCTTTGTAAAACTTTAGTATTATCTTAATTGCTCTACTACCTTCGCATTCCTATCGTCTGATTATGATTTTAACGGTTCATTTTCGTTTAGATCGCTTTTTACTGAATATTTGTGAGTAGTTCCCAAATCTGGGATTTTGGCAGAAATCCCTTCGGGGCTCTTCCCGATGCATCCATAGGGTTAGGAAATCGATAGGGATTAGGAATCTAACGGTTACACGGGGTGTTTTATTGTCATCGGCGGGAAAAAGACCGCCTTTGACCATTGGGCCAAGGGGGAATAAACTTGGCGGTTGACTCCCTAGCCATAGCTCATGCCCTTAGTGTAGACGCCGAATCCTAGCGCGCGGGAGCGGCAGGATGAGGCGTTGGGATTTATCGTTGCGAGCTTAGTGCTCCCGGAATCGATCAGTGTTAATGGACACAGGAGTGCCCACTGATCGAACCCGAGAAGTCCGGTGTATCATCCTGGGCACCGACCAGAATATCGGACCCATGGGATGCCGGTACCACTTTCAGAGGCAACGTCTCACCATTAGACCCTAATTCCGATCGCCATCCTACCCGTAGGCCATATCGGTGAGAGTCGCTCATTGGAGTTGAAACCAAAGTCCCGGGTTTATTTTCTTATTGTTTATATCTTGCATTCCTTTACCGTGACAACCCATCAACCGATCCGGGCTAGCTCGCCCACGGGGTGATTTCAGTCCTCCTTGATACAAGCACATCCTAGCATCACTGTGTTCGACCCCCAAGCCACACTACAACACTGTGCGCTTGCAGTTACAAATATCTAAACCCTCACGCGGGTCCCCCGGCCATTTGCGGCTCGCAAACCGGGGGCACGTCAGCTTCTTACTGCGATGATGCATACTGCCGACTGGAGGATACATCAGGAGCTTAGAGAGATGGATCTAGAGGTCATCTTACATGGTGTGGTTCATTTATTCATGAATTTGTAGATGTAGTCCATGATCGTGGATCGGATCAAGGTAGCATAGGTAGGAGATCCGAAGCTGCAGAGGATTAGGAGGCAGGTTGAAGCTGGACTAAGGACGGAGTTCGTGATTCATGAGGATGGTTCGCTGTGGTACGGTAGTAGGCTCTGCGTACCTGCAGGTGATGTTCGTGAGGAGTTGTTGAGCGAGGATCATAGCTCGCCATATTCTATACATCCTGGAGGCACAAAGATGTATAAGGACCTCCGTCTGAATTACTGGTGGATTGGCATGAAGAGGAGTGTGGCACAGAGCGTTGCCAAGTGTTTGATATGCCAACAGGTGAAGGCTGAGCACCATAATACGACTGGATTGCTACAACTGCTTCCTATTCCAAAGTGGAATTGGCAACATATCACGATGGATTTCGTGACTGGTTTACCTCGGACCCTGAAGCAGAACGACGCAGTCTGGGTGATATTTGATCGATTAACCAAGTCTGCCACTTCATCCCTTTCCGAGTGGGACAGTCTACGGAAGTCTTGGCGAGGAAATACCTAGAGGTAAAATTTCATTTTACTTCTCTTTTAAAATTTTACTCTTTGAGTTAGTTATGAGGTAGACCGTGTGCGTGCAGGAGATCGTACGCTTACACGGAGTCCCCATGAGCATCGTGTCTGACAGAGACTCGAGGTTCACATCTCAGTTTTGGATAAGTCTGAAGGAGAATTTGGGTATGAGTCTGAGTTTTAGCACGGCGTACCACCCGCAGACCGATGGCCAGTCCAAGAGGAGTATTCAGATTTTAGAGGAGATGATGCGAGCTTGTACGCTCGATTTGAAGGGATCTTGGGAGGACCATCTTCACTTGGTGGAGTTTTCATATAACAACAGCTACCAGGTGAGCATTGGCATGGCGCCGTTTGCTGCCTTATATGGGAGGAAATGTTGATCGCCACTGAGCTGGGATGACATCGGATATCGGGAGCTGTTGGGTCTAGAGATGATAGTGGAAGCCGTGGATGTTGTGAGAGACATCATGGAGAAGCTCAGTGTTGCGTATGATCGTTTCAAGCATTGGGCTGATGCCAAGAGGAGACCTTTGGAGTTCCAGCTTAGAGATCACGTCTTCCTGAAGATTTCTCCGAACCGCAGAGTTATTCGTTTCGGGAAGAAGGGAAAGCTGAGTCCGAGGTATATTGGACCATTCGACGTGCTGGAGCGTGTGAGAGCAGTGGCCTACCGCCTTGCTTTGCCACCATCTTTGGAGTGAGTTCACGATATATTCCACGTATCTCAGCTACGTTGGTACGTCAGTGATCCGTCGCACACGGTTGATTTCTCTGAGATTACGGTCCGTCCGGACCTGACATATGACCAGCAGCCCGTGCAAATTTTGGACCGTCGACAGAAACAATTGAGGAATAAGGTAGTCGACCTGGTGAGAGTAATGTGGCATCACAGATCACCTGGAGAGTCCACTTGGGAGCGTGAGGAGGAGATGAAAGAGTGTTTCCCATCTTTGTTTGCTGATTAGTGTTGTTAATTCCGAGGACGGAATCTTTCTTTTAGCGGGGTAGAATGTAACGGTCGCTTTCCGACCTTATGGATTTTTCTGCGTGCACGTGCTTATCGTGCACGTATTTTATTTGGCTCTTTCTGGATTCCGGTATATATGAAGTGATATGCCGTTGTGACCATATGAGAGTGTAGAATTTTATAGTAATTTTTGGGAACGTCATTTCGCGGCTCGTTTTCTCGCAAAACGACTCGGAATGGTAGGGGTGTTTTAGTCTTTTATCTCAAAACGCAGTTCCCGATTTTACGTAAATTCTTGGTAGGCGTGACGCACGATCAGACTCCGTAGTCCCGTGCGTCTTGTCTCCACGATCGTCCCGGTATTTTCAGTTTATTTTTCGGACGCCCGTAGCGAGAGTTACCTCCCGATTAAATCTCAACCTTTGATCTCCCCAAATCTATTTAAATTTCAAATTATGATCAAATCTAATGAAATCCCTATATATACTCATACGTATCTAAGGGGAATTGATGGCATCTTCTATTTGTATCCTCCTTTTCTTTTATTTCCACAACCCTTATCTATAGACCCTCACCCATTTTAACACTTAACATCTAACCCTTTAGCAATTAAATTCTTTTAAAAATCTATAGACCCTCACGCCCTATTCACATGAACCCTCTACTCACAAAACCCTTGGGCTGAGTCTCAGCCGCCGCAACTCAAAGAACCCCCCTCCCCCCCCCCCCGAGTTCTTCTTCCTCCCTCTCACCCTCGCTCTCACCCCGTCGTCGGCTTGCCACGGCTAACCCTCGCCGTTCTTCGCCCCGGCCACCCGCAACTAGCCCCTGCCACCGCTGCGCTTGCTGTTCTCGTCGACCGACGGCTTCCTCTTCGCACAACGAGCAATCGCAGCTGTCGTCGGCTGCTCTTCCCTCCAAAGCGCTGTCCGACCGCCTGCAAGCCTGCTAGCGGCCAGAACCGCCGCCCTGCATCTGCCCGACCACCCGCAGCAAGTCCATATGCTGCCTTCGTCGCACACTGCCCTGTCAGGCTATTTCCTCGCTGTAGCAGCGACATCAGCAGCCCGAACAGCTGCTGTTGTCTTTTTCCGGTGCCACCACCGTCAGGTGGCCACCCCGCGGCCCCCTAGTCCGGCCGATCTTCCCCAGCGTCGCCAAGACCCCTTCGGCAGCCTCCCCAGGTCGGACAGCCCCACGGCCGGCCTCCCCACGATGTCGAGTCGACATTTTGCGGCCGTCGCTCGCTGTTTTGGATCACCGTTGCCTTGTTCACTGTCTGCTATCCCCGCACGATGCCCGCACTTCTGGTTCGCTGCCAGGACATGTCTGGCTACGCTACCCGTAGCCGAGACGTCGTAGACGACGAGGAGATCCCACCGTTCAAACTCTACTTCCGTTCTACGACAAACACCGGAGAGGTTGGGCCCCCAACTCGTAGCAAACACACACCGTAGTTCAACCAAAATCTAAACTAAAATTTGACAACTCAAACTAAATTTACTTTCAGCGTTTGTAAAATGATTACCCACCGTAGGAAGATCGACAATCGGACAACTTTTCTGTGCACATAGGGTAGAAGTCGATCTAGGTTGAACGATACACCAAAATGTGACTTTTGACGAATAGGATAGTCCCACCAATCTAGAAACAAACCCTAATAGTACTTATTGAAAAATGCGACCTGCCACCGTCACCGTGACCCTGTTTCAGCCAGACCACCACATGCAAGTGTACTCACTTGCACTTTTGGCCGTGCCTAGGCCTTAGACTGCTAGAACTATTAAACTGTGAACAAAGGGACCGGACATGAAATGATAGCATCTGGGACACCCCTTGACGGCTTAGACTTGACGACGAAGTCTAAGCTCAACAACAACTTTTGACACCATAGCGTTATCTTGTTTGTGTATGTGTGTGGACCCCCTAGAAGAACCATCCCTGTCATGTCACGTCGTGTCTTGTTTTGCACAGCCTGCGGGCAATAAGGCACTCACCAGTGAGTGGGTGATCCCTTGTACAGATACACAGCCTGCGGGTAATAGGGCACTCACCAGTGAGTGGGTGATCCCTTGTACAGATACACAGCCTGCGGGCAATAGGGCACTCATAAAGATAGAGTGAGTGATCCCTTGTACAGACTTTTCTTGTGCACTTGGGTTGGGGTAGGGTTGAGCGTGCGCACGGGGAGAGGGTCTGATCCCCCTCAAACCGTAAGGCGTGAACCCTTCAAGTCACACGTGTCTTGTCTTGTCTTGTCCTGTCCTGTCCTGTCCTGTCTTGCTTGTCTTGTCACGTCTTGTCACAACCCGTTTAGGTTAGTCCCGTAGTCGGTAGAACACACTATGACTACTTCTTGCTACGCTTTACTTTCCTGCTGCATTTACTTCCTTTTGATACTCTCTTATAACCTCAGCATGCTAATCAACCAGTAAACTGTTGTTTAGTAGTTCGGTACACTTGTAGTAGAGTCTAACCCTTTTTGTAGACTTTACCTGGCGTATAGTTCCTTTCTTTTGGGTGTTGTACATCAGGTGTGGAGCCAGAGTACGTTGACGAGGCGGAGCTACCAGAGGACGTAGAGCCGGATGACGTCGATCCTGAGTACGTGCCCGAGGAGGACCAGAGCTAAAGGTCTTCACGTTGCCTATCCAGAGGTCACACTACAGTTTAGTTGGGTGCGTAGCACCGTTTACTTTCTGTCTAGGTTGGATGCTTGCACCAGTGGTTTACCTTTCAGTTGTTGTAGCCGTGTCAGACTTTTGTTAGACTCTAGTACTCTGAATGAATATTTTGGAATAAAATGAATGTTTCCTTTTAGTACTTTTGTTGATCCGTACTAACCTGCAGGGACCTGTTCCTTCGTCTTGAAGTACCACACAGACGCTTATTGTGTCCGAGCTTCACAGCTCCGGCCAAAGTGGGCCTTAGTCACACTTCGCCTCTGTAGTTTTGGGAAGCGGGGCATGACAACAGTCAACTGTCGCGAGTTCAGATTCTATCCGTTGTGATTTTTCTCACGGATTCCAATTGGGTTTTTGCCTAAACTGTTTTGTGGATTTGAGAAAGCTATAAGTAGAGCCTCTATTGTTCCATTGGAAGGTTACTCATTCATTGTAAAATCTCTCAAGCTTTCATTTCCAAAGATCAAAGCTCACAAGTCCAAAGCCCTAAATATTTCCAAATCTTGTTCTCTTGCTCTCCAACCTAGAACCAAAGAGTAATCTTCTAGGCAATTGGTGCAGTCAAGAGAAAGGGCTTCTCCTCTCTTCCAAGAGAGTTCTTCAACACACATCTCACTCCTCCTTCAAGTTCTACTTCAAGGCATAGGTGATTGTAAGTGTTGTTTTCTTTATTTCATAACTTTTGTTTTTTTGAGATTTGCTCTCGGTTGTGAGAGTGGTTTGCTTGCTCCCAAGTTATGGGAGTCAAGGACATCGATTGTATTCGATTGCACTTGTAGGGTTGCTACAAGTGGGTTTTTAAGGAAACCTCAAGTTAGGGTTCTAACTTGAGTATCCAGAGGTATCCGTGTGGAAAGGACGTAGGATTACCGGGAACAAGTCGGGAGTTGACTTGGGTAATCCGAACCCTAGAAACATAATTGTGTTTGCAATTGTTTCTTATTTGGGTTTAATTCTATTTCCGCATTATTTATTGGATTGCATTTTATTTGGAGTAAATTCCTTTTAAATTTGCATAAACACTATTCAACCTCCCTTCTAGTGTTTTCCCCAAAGATAGGGTCCCCTACAATTGGAATCAGAGCGCAAGGTTATATCTATGGCATCCAACAACAACAACGTTCCTCCTCCGCCTTCGTACAACAATCACGATCGTGATGGAGCGTCCACATTTTTTGAAGGTCAATCTACGGTGCACCCTCCGCGTTTCAATGGTACAAATTTTAGCTATTGGAAATGCAGGATGGAGACGTTCCTTAGGAGTGCTTCGCTTTGGAGAACCCTCCACAAGGAATACGTCGAGCCCACCGAAGTAGATTTCGACAAATGGACGTCTTCCGAGAAAACCGCCGAGGTCAATAACGCTAAGGCAATGAACACTCTTTATTGTGCGTTGGACCCGAATGAGTTCAACAAGATATGCACATGTAAGAGTGCATATCAAATTTGGAACCATCTCATCGTTACCCACGAGGGAGCGAATAAGGTAAATATTTCAAAGTTATATGTTGTCGGGCAAAACATTGATTAGTTTCATATGCATGATAATGAAAGAATTGCATCGATGTACGGACGGTTTACCGACATCATCAATGAATTGGAAGTCCTTGGCCAAATATATTACAAACCTGATAAGGTAAGGAAGATCATCATGGGAATGACCTCCAAATGGGAAAGAAGAGTGATCGCCATTGAGGAGGTCAATAACTTGAAGAACTACACCGTGATGAATCTTATCGGGACTCTCATGTCTTAAGAGGTAAGACGAGAGAACTGATTAAAGATTCGAGCAATGATGAATCCTTCGGAGGTCAAGAAGAAAGCTTTGGCATTCAACGCAAACTCATTATCCTCCAATAGTGATGAATCCGAGAACGAGATGGATTTGGGTGAAATGGCCCAAATGGCGATGAAGTTCCAACACTTCTTCCGCAAAGGTAAATTTTCCTCCAACAAACATTTTGAGTCTACTAATGCTACTTCCTCTCTTTGCTATAAATGTAATAAGCCAGGGCACATCAAGAGGGATTGCCCAATGCTAAAGAACAAAGAGAAGTGGAAGGCGCCGAAGTACCACAAGTCCGATAAGAACAAGAGAGACAAGAAGTAAGGACTCATAGGTACATTCGACGACTCAAGTGATGAATCATCGAGTGATTCTGATGATGAGAAGGGTGAGAGCACCCACATGTGTTTCATGGCCCTAGAAGACCCACTCTCTGACGAGAATGATTCCGACATGGACGACACCGAGGTAACAATGGATGAACTTCGTATTGCTAATGAAGAACTATTTGCTAAATACCAATCTTTAATGCTTAGATATACTAGCTTAAAGAAATCAAATATTAGCAAGTCATCCATTCCATGCATTATCAATAATGACACCATTGTTGATACTTTAACGCTTGAGAAAGCAAGCTTAGCTTCTCAAAATGTCACATTGAGAGATGAGGTGAATTCCCTCAAATCTCAACTAGATCAAACACATCCTAAGGGTAATAGTGATCTGGTTACACGACACACACAATTGGGTTTCGAGAATGATTCTCTTAAAACCCAAGTACACGAGCTCAAAGCACGGTTGTCCACCTTGGATACCAACATTTCTTCTATGAAGGAGAAATATGAGCACATGTCTTCCCGTATTGAGAGGTTCAATAAGGGAAAACTACAATTGTATGATTTGTTAGCAAACCAATATCCGGCCACACATCGTGTTGGTCTTAGGTTTGTGAATACAAATGCATCTAGTTCATGCACTTCCTATAGTGGTGACACTATAGATTTTATGAGGCCTTCCTCCAGTGCATCCACAAGTGGTGTCAAAGACACTATAGGTAGCAAACCTACCAAGAAAGTCACCACTTCACCTTCTCTTCTTTTTGGCAAGAAACCGACTAAGGGTGGAAACCAAAAGCAAGGCCATGCTTACATGTACACTAACACTCATCCACGTAGGAAACCTCCTACTTCACAAGTGGATAATCATGACGCATTTTATGCTCCGCACCCACGGACACGTACACAACCACACATGAGAAATACTCATGTACGTGCTCCTATACACCCGTATGCTCATACGCATCATTCTTTCATGTATGCTCATCCTCCACATGTCATACATGATCCATATGCTTCATATAATATGCATGTTCCCAAGCATACATATCATCCTAGAATATACAATGCATATCTGCCACCACATCTCTATGCTAGAAATCATGTTCCTAAAAAGCATGCACCACATAGAAATCCAATACATATGCATGCAACTAGGAATAGGACTCCCAAGATTTACACTATTTGGGGTCCTAAGAACACTAGCCTAAATGATAGGAATGCTTATGTTGATTCCTATTTTCAAGATGTGATTAGAAATAGTAATTATGTTGGGAAGCAGAAGTCCACTTGGACTTAGCTTCCAAAGGGCTAATCCTCTTGGACCCAACAAACATTGGGTACCATAAGCTTATGGTATATTATATAGGTACCCCAAGAGAAAGAAGAAGAGCAATAAATGTTTTATTAGCTCTAAAGAGAAAGGATGGATTCTTGATAGTGGTTGCTCCAAACACATGACGGGAGATCCCTCGTTGCTCTCCGAAGTGATTAGCATCAATGATGGTGCAACGGTCACTTTTGGAGGTAATCAAAAGGGAACCATCATTGGAGTAGGTATCGTTGGTAATCCTTCAAAACCGTTAATTACTAATATTTTTCTAGTTAGTGGTTTGTGTCACAATTTCATTTCCATTAGTCAACTTTGTGACAAAGGTTACAAGGGTAACTTTGGAGAAGGATTGTGTACAATTGTTGACTGTGATTCAAATGTTTTATTTTTCGGTTTTAGGCGTAAAAATATTTATTATTTGAGCTTGCCTAAAACCGTAGAACATTGCTTAGTTGCTAACACAAGTGAACAACTATTATGGAAACGCCGTTTTGGTCTTGTTCACTTCAAGCACTTATATAAGTTAGCTAAGCATGATCTAGTCAAAGGTTTTCCTAAGATTGCTTTTAATAAGAAAAACTTTTGTGATTCATTTCAAAGAGGTAAACTAAGTAAATCTTCATTTAAGCTCAAAGAAGGGATTACTTCAAGAGGCCCCTAAAACTTCTTCATCTAGATTTATTTGGGCCAACTAGAACCGCTTCTTTAGGTAATGCTCATTATGGATTAGTTGTCGTCGACGACTTTTCTAGATTTACTTGGGTTTCATTCTTAACTAATAAGAATGAAGCTCATGAAGAGTTTACCAAATTTGCAAAGATGATTCAGAATCTTTTAGGATCCACCATTATCACTGTTCGTAGTGATCATGGAGGAGAATTTGAGAATGAGTCTTTTACTAAATTTGTGATGACTCCGGGATAACTCATAATTTTTTCTTTCCTCGTGCACCACCACAAAATGGTGTTGTAGAAAGAAAGAATATGACTCTTATTGAGTGTGCTCACACTATGCTCCATGATAGTCATTTAGGACTACAATTTTGGAAAGAGGCGGTGCACACGGTATGTTATGTGCTCAATAGGATCCTAATGAGACCCCAAATGAACAAAACTTATTTTGAGTTGTTTTATGATAAAAAGCTTCAAGTAAAATATTTTTGTGTTTTTGGTTCAAAATGTTTTATAAAGAACACATTTGGTAATTTAGACAAATTTGATCCAAGATCCGATGAAGGAATTTTTGTGAGATATTCCACATGTAGTAAAGCCTACCGGATATACAACAAAACTTCTTCAACGTTTGAGGAATCACTTCACGTATCTTTTTAGGAAGATTTTGATTTTTCTCATGTTGATGATGATAATGTAGATATTTTTGTGATTCTCTTAATAATGTTAAGATTAATGATTCTATTGTTGAGACTAACACTTCTAACGAAATTGTTGAAGTTGTTCCTAGTGATACATGTATACCCAAATCTTATCCGACCGTTCGTAACCATCCCCATAACCAAATAATTTGAGATATTAGTGTGGGTGTTCGAACGAGGTCGAGAATCGAATAATTCTTTCATTGCGCATTTGTATCTACCATTGAGCCAAAGAACGTCCAAGAAGCTTGTGAGGATAGCTCCTGGATAGTGGCAATGGAATAAGAACTAATGCAATTCGAGAGAAACAAAGTTTGGGAACTCATACCTCTTCCAAGTGGTCACCAAGTCATTGGGACCAAATGGATCTTCAAGAACAAGACGGATGAAAACGAGGTAATCACAAGGAACAAAGCAAGGTTAGTAGCTCAAGGCTACCGGCAAGTGGAAGATATTGATTTCGAAGAATCTTTTGCCCCCATAGCTAGATTAGAAGCTATTAGGTTGCTTTTATCTTTTGCATCCCATACGAATTTTAAACTATTTCAAATGGATGTTAAAAGTGCATTTTAAATGGGTTTGTCAATGAAGAAGTTTATGTTTCTCAACCTCCCGGTTTTATTCATGAAAAATTTCCAACCCATGTTTTCAAACTTAAGAAAGCGTTGTATGGGTTGAGACAAGCTCCTAGAACATGGTATGATCGACTTAAGACCTTTCTTTTGAATTTAGGTTTTAAAATGGGAGAAGTTGATTCTACACTCTTCATTAAAGATTATGATAATGACATTCTTTTGATTCAAGTTTATGTAGACAATATTATTTTTGGTTCTACTAACTTTAATCTTTGTCAAGAATTTTCCAAGTCTATAAAGGATGAGTTTGAGATGAGCCACATGGGAGAGCTCACCTACTTCCTTGGATTGCAAATTCGACAAATAGAGAATGGCACATTCATACATCAGACAAAGTACATAGGTGAGCTTATTAAGCGATTCGGGATGGAATCGTCTTCGAGCAAAAGGACTCCCATGAGTACTACTACTCATCTACACAAGGATGAAAGCGGAAAAGATGTAGACGTTCGTCTATATCGAGGTATGATCAGTAGCCTACTTTACTTAACCACTAGTAGGCCCGATATAATGTTTTCTGTATACCTTTGTGCTAGATATCAAGCTAGACCTAAGGAGTCACACTTGATTGCAGTTAAACGAATATTTCGTTATCTCAATCAATCTCTAGATTATGGGTTGCTTTACCCTAAGTCTAGCACATATGAGTTAATCTCATATAGTGATGCCAACTTTGCCGGATGCAAGTCCGACAGGAAAAGTACTAGTGGCACTTGCCATTTTCTAGGAAATTCCTTAGTTTCTAGGTTTTCTAAGAAACAAAATTCGGTGTCATTGTCCACGACTGAAGCGGAATATATCACCGTGGGTCTGGCATGTGCATAAGTTCTTTGGATGAGACATACTCTTAGTGACTATGGTGTCAATTGTGATACTTGCCCTATCATGGTTGATAATCAAAGTGCTTTTTGTCTTTCCAAGAATCCGGTACACCACTCATGTACCAAACACATAGACGTGAGACACCATTTCATAAATAATCATGTATATAAGAAGGACAACACCTTAGAGTATATTGAAACCCAAAAACAAATTGTTGATATCTTCACTAAACCTCTTAAACAAGATTCATTTGTGAGGTTGCGTGGAGAATTGGGAATTAAGGGTGAATCTGAAATCTAGAAGATCAATCATTCATGTTATAACTCTTTTTGAGCTCATATCATTTTGTTGCCTATCTTCATCTGCTTTATTATATATGTGTGATTAAGAAAGGCAATTGTGATTTAATTGATTTCATGAGTTTTTGAGATTGATTGTAGTGATTTCTGTTTCAATGGAGTTATTGTTTTTACATTGTTTTTACGATGTATTTGTGATTAGAGTATAGGTCCTAGGGTGAGTGTTCTTATTCTCTGGAATTCTATCTCACTGTGCATTTTTGGACCAGGAGAGACGACTGTCTTTCCTTCGACAGTCGACTGCCCTACTCTATCTCCTCAGTCTGAGAATTTGTATCTTTCGCACAGCCGACTGATGACTGTTTTACAGTCGACTATTATTTTAATAGGTGACTGCATTTTAGTCATGAAGCGACTGTTCTCTCTGTCGAATTTTTACAGTGCTCTCTGTCTTTTTGATGAACTGTATTAATTCTCGGCCAGTCGACTGCTGAGTATATGTCAGTCGATTGTCCAACAGACAGGCGACTGCATGTTACTTGCCAGTCGACTGCCCATCTTTCTGAGCTTTATTGTTATCACTTCATCCAGTCGACTGACATTTGTTTATCAGTCGACTGTCTTCTATTGAGACGGTTCAAGTGATTTGATCCGAGCCGTCGATTCCTTGATCCAATGGCCCAGATTCATTCCCTAACTTTTATATTTGAGAGAGGCCGATCTTTTATCCGCATCCGACTCTCTCTCCTCCGATCAAACTCCTCGACTTCCCGCTCGATTTCTCTTCCAAAGCCGTCGATATTCTTCCCTTCGTGAGTCGATTTCGTGTTGTCATTGCCTTCGTTTCGTCGCTCGACTAGGTTTGATCTCATCCTCCTATCTCGTGAAATTTCCTTGTTAGGGTTCGTCCACATTTGTGTCTTGCCCTAGCTTCGTGTAAGGCCATGGCTCTTTTCGATCATCTCTTTCCTAAAGTCTCTCTCGACTTCCTTGATGAGCCGGTTCCTTTACCAAAGTCTGATCCGACTCCCTCCTCGCCTCCATCTTCTAGAGAACCTCTTCATATCACTGTCGGTGACCCCATCCCCTCTGAGCATGCTGCTAAACACTCTTCTCAGCCAGCTGAGCATCCTCCTAGGTATCATCTTTTCGTATCACACGAGGAGATTCTTCTTCATCAGCTGGATGCTCGAGTATCTGCTCTTGAAATTCTTTCCGTATCTCTGGATGAGAAGCTCTTGCTTTTGCTTAAGCTTCAGTTAAACTCTTTTAAGCATCATGGTTTTCCCATCCCTACCAAGCTTCAGGCTCTGTTTGCTACATCTGAGGACACTTCGCTTGCTTGTGTTTCTCCTCCTACAGGCTTCACGCCTAAACACTATATGGTTCAGACCTTCGGTGCCCAGACTCCACTTCATGTTCCTGTGGAATCTTCTGCCGCTCGTGCATCGTCGTCCAAACAGAAGACTTTTACTTTTCCTACTCGACGCTCTGTGAGGCTCTTGATCCGCTCTTCTGGTCGCCCCTCGGACTCTACCGTCATCAACATCGACTGAAGTTGCTGCCCTCGACTTTTGTGTGTTCACTCACCCAACGACCTAGATTCTTTTTGTTTGGTCTGTTTTTTTGGTTGGGTTGAGTCGGGCCTTCAGTGTGTCTTGGTGATGGCTGTATGGTGTATGATGTTTGTATCTGTATGATGATGTACGGTGATGTACTTCGATGTTGTCATGATGATGTATTTTTGTCTTGATCATGATGTATGTTTTTGTGATGGACATGTAGATGTCCATCCGATGATGTACTCATTTTTCTATATATCTATATATGATGTTGTTGTTTATCTTGTGTCACACTATGCTATAATGCTTATCTTATCTGTGTGATGTATGTTATGTTGTCTCCATGTATGCTATACTATCTCTGATGTGCTTTTGAGACAATATATGAATTTGATATTCAATTTTCCATGCTATCTCTGGTATGATGCATTTGTGAAATCTCTTTTGAAACTATTTTTTTTTGTATATCTAAAATGTTTATATTGGACTTCAATTCCATTACTCACATGTGTATATGTTGTGATTTTATGAGTTTTGATTTGATATATCTTTATACTCCTTGATTGTTGTTAGTTTGTATTTAGCACTATTATTGTTGTTATTTGCTCCCACCTTTTTGGATAATGCCATAAAGGGAGAGAAATAAACATACAAGATTCATAATGGATGTGCTAAGTATGTTCTAACACTTGAATCTAAGATTTACGTTGTCTTAGATTCATGGGGAGTAAGATTACAATGATTAGGGATTTTAATTCCTAGATTTCTTGAATTATATTCACTCATTTGCTTCAATTGATATGTAGATGCCCTAATATTTGTTGACTAACTCGATTGGGATCTATGTAGGGGAGTAAGTTTTCATTACGTACAATTATTTATCTCTTTGTTTATGTTTGTTTGTCATCATCAAAAAGGGGGAGAATGTTGAGTATTGGACTTCTCCGTTATTGGTGTTAATGATGAGCAAACATAAATACCTGTGACTAATCCCCTATTTTGCAGTTAATCCATAGACTAAGATAATTATAAAGATCTACTAGCAATAGATGACTCACAAACTTCATTGAAGGCAAATGACATGGATTGGATGATCGTAGATGATGATTGAAGCTCCGTGAAGACTTCAAGCTCATACGATGGAAAGAAGAGATTATTCATCAAATGTAATTTTCTTTTATCTCTTCTAGTATGTAGCTTAGAAGTAGAACTTTGATGGAGCACTCACACACATCTACATTTAGTCATAGGACTTAATTAGATCAATTGTCCTTAGACTCCAATTCATTTCTCTATTGGTTGTGCAAGGATTGTTTATAACAGTCGACTGATTAACAGTTTACAGTCACATGTTATGCACAGACTTTTACAATATAGTTTTGGGCCTTCTCTGATTATTTCGCACAGGCCACTGATGAATAATTCACAGGTGCCTGTCCTAGAGACAGTCGATTGTGCTTTGTAAATCAGTCGCATGTCTATCATTTGCCCAAACTCTGTTTGATCTGAATTTTACAGCCAGTCGACAAATACTATATAAACATTCGACCGTCTCTTAGATCAGTCGACTGTTTATGCTGCAACAGTCGTCTGTCTGTGAGTAATTTCTTTGACTCAGCTCTCTGAAAATTTATCAGGCTTTTGACAGTCGTCTGTTTAAGTATCTACAGTCGCCTGTTCTGATTAACAGTCGACTGTGTTCATTGCATCAGTCGTCGGTCCTGTTACTTGTGAGATTTCCAGTATTTATCTAACTTACCCATCTCTCGGCCAGTCGCTTGTCGAAGAAATTACAGTCGCGTGTTGGTTTAACAGTGGATTGTCTTTGCTTCGTCAGTCGACTGTCAACGTGGTAAGTTATGAATTCTCACCTACCCTTGCTGACTGTGCAACAATCGACTGTGGATTGTTCAACAGTCGACTGTCGCGAGTTCAGATTCTATCCGTTGAGATTTTTCTCACGAATTCCAATTGGGTTTTTGTCTAAACTGTTTTGTGGATTTGAGAAAGCTATAAGTAGAGCTTCCACTGTTCCATTGAAAGGTTACTCATTCATTGTAAAATCTCTCAAGCTTTCATTTTCAAAGATCAAAGCTCTCAAATCCAAAGACCTAAGCATTTCCAAATCTTGTTCTCTTGCTCTCCAACCTAGAACCAAAAAGTGATCTTCTTGGCAATTGGTGCAGTCAAGAGAAAGGGCTTCTCCTCTCTTCCAAGAGAGTTCTTCAACACACATCACACTCCTCCTTCAAGTTTTACTTCAAGGCATAGGTGATTGTAAGTGTTTTTTTCTTTATTTCATTACTTTCGTTATTTGAGATTTGCTCTCGATTGTGAGAGTGGTTTCCTTGCTCCCAAGTTGTGGGAGTCAAGGACATCGATTGTATTTGATTGCACTTGTAGGGTTGCTAAAAGTGGGTTTTTAAGGAAACCTCAAGTTAGAGTTCTAACTTGAGTATCCGGAGGTATCCGGGTGGAAGGGACGTAGGATTACCGGGAACAAGTCGGGAGTTGACTTGGGTAATCCGAACCCTAGAAACATAATTGTGTTTGCAATTGTTTCTTATTTGGGTTTAATTCTATTTTCGCATTATTTATTGGATTGCATTTTATTTGGCGTAAATTCCTTTTAAATTTGCATAAACACAATTCAACCCCCTTCTAGTGTTTTCCCCATAGACATGGTCCCCTACAGCTAGTAGGGTTGATAGTTTACCATACCCTAGGCCAGGCAGGGACATAGTTGTGACGAAGAGACTAAAACTACGGTATTCATCACTGACACATTCAGAGTGATCCCGGTGACACTTTTGTCAATGTGTCAATCACGTAAGTTTGATTCTAAAACTGGGATGATACCTGCTGCTCGTGGTCATTGTCTTCTAGGGGTTTTGAGCCCCAACCTGTAGTAAGGTCAGGCTGTAAGGTCTCACAATCAGTTCGGTACATGTCTTAGTAATAGGAAGAATTTAGGAGGTGTGCACTCGGGTGCACGAGAATAATTAAAAGTCTCTAAAAGAGTTAAGTCGACCTATATTAAATAAGGTTTAATAAAGGTCGTATAAGTTTTTAGCGATTAAATAAGATTTGATGATGACGCGAAATGTTTACAACTTTAGCGTTAGTAGAATGCTGAATGGGATTATTGCATATGATGCGAACAGGTTTTAAATACATTATAAATAGTTTATAATGATTTATAAAACATATAAATGTATAGAAATGGATATATGAATCTTTGGGATTGTCCCATCCGAACCAAGCTTTCCAACGAATCTGGAATAGGCCCAATCAGAATTATAGAACTCTAGTTATGGTTCAAAAGGCCAAAACTGGGCTTTTGCCCAGTTCTGGTCTGACCTGACCCAGTTGGACTGGGCTAGCCCGCCCAACTGGGCAGGGGAAATCCCAGCCCACCAAAACAAGCGGGCTGGCTGAGCCCACCTGCAAATGCGCGCGAGCCAGCCAGCCTCGCGGGCAGGTGGGCTGAGCCCGCCTGCACTGTAGCAGGTGGGTCAGCCTGCACGCCCAGGCGTAGGCTGGTGCCCAGTTTGGACTGGGCACGCCGAAAGTCCAGTTAGCCGTGGGCCCCACCTGAGTGGCCCAAAACTTCCAAAAACCCTAGGAGGGTTGTGCCGGCTACGAATTAGCCGAATTTTGACTTTTTGCTCAACTTTGAGCAATTGTTTGAGGAGTCAAACGAAGTCGAAATTCGTCGACGTTCGTTCCTATGCGCTCACCATTCATAGCTCTTCGAATTGATATGTTGTATCATTTATAAAGAACAACAGTGATGGAAAATTAATTCGTCAAAGTTTAGCCTTTATGAAAGGCAAACTAACTGTCACGCCCCGCTTCCCAAAATGGACGGAAGCGAAACGTGACGAGGCCCGCTTAGGCCAGAGCTTTAGAAGCTCGGACCCAATAAGCGTCTGTAGGGGTACCATTTAAAAGACTTTTCAGGTTCTTGCATTTTTATAGTTCGAAACAACAAAAGTACAGAAAAGGAATTTGCATTCATTAAATTAGAGATATGATATCCAACAAGTACAAGGTCTAAAAAGAAGCCTAAGTATGGCAACAGACTAACTAAAAGAAAACTGAAAGTAATAACCTCTATAAGTGGCGACTAAAAGACCTCAAGGTCTGGTCCTTGTCAGGCACGTGCTCTGATGACGACGTCCTCGGCTCCACGTACTCCAGCGAGTCTGCCTCGTCCACGAACTCTGGCTAAATACCTGACGTACAGCACCCAAGAAAAAGGAACTGTACGTCAGGTAAAGTCTACAAGAAGGGTTAGACTTTACTGCAAGTGCACCGAACTTTAAACAACGGTTTACTGGTTGATTAGCATGCTGAGGTTCTTTTACACAACAGTTTACTGGTTGATTAACATGCTGTGGTTATAACAGGGTAATACGACAAGGAGTAACGCAGCAGGAAAGTAAAACGGGACAAGTAGTAGTCGTAGCGTGTGCTACCAACTACGGGACTAGCCTACAGGTGTCAAGACAAGACGTGACGTGACGGAAACAAGGCAGGACAAGACAAGTGAGACACGAAAGGGTTCACGCCTTACGGTTCGAGGGGGATCAGACCCTCTTACCGTGCGCACGCTCAACCCAACCCCAAACCCCAAGACAAGACAAGACAAGATATCCGTACAAGGGATCACTCGCTCTAGCTTGGTGAGTGTCCTATTGCCCGCAGGCTGAGAATCCGTACAAGGGATCACTCTCTCTAGCTTGGAGAGTGCCCTATTGCCCTCGGGCTGTGTATCCGTACAAGGGATCACTCTCTCAACTTGGAGAGTGCCCTATTGCCCGCAGGCTGTGAGTCTGTACAAGGGATCACTCGGCGAGTGCCCTATTGCCCAGCGGGCTGTGCAAGACGGGACGTGACGTGACACGACAGGAAAGGTTATTCTAGGGTGTCCACACACACGCACACACATGATAGTCCTACAGCATCAAAAATTGTTGTTGTCAGGCTCAGACTTCGTCGTCAAGTCTGAGCCGTCAAGAGTCGTCCCGGACGCTATCATTTCACGTCCGGTTCTATTTGTTCACATTTAACAGTTCTAGCAACCTAAGACCAAAGCACGGTCAAAAACGCAAGTGGGTACACTTGCCTGAAATGGCGAGTGTGTCGTCCTCTCGAAGCGTCTCGTCCAAGCGTCTCGTCCAAGCGTCTCGTCCGCAGAAGTCCGTCTGAAATTACAGTCGCATGTTGGTTTAACGGTCGACTGTCTTTGTTTCATTAGTCGAATGTCCACGTGGTAAGTTATCGTTATGAATTCTCACCTACCCTTGCTGACTGTGCAACAGTCGACTGTCGCGAGTTCAGATTCTATCCGTTGAGATTTTTCTCACGGATTCCAATTGGGTTTTTGTCTAAACTGTTTTGTGGATTTGACAAAGCTATAAGTAGAGCTTCTACTGTTCCATTTAAAGGTTACTCATTCATTGTAAAATCTCTCAAGCTTTCATTTCCAAAGATCAAAGCTCTCAAATCCAAATCCCTAAGTATTTCCAAATCTTGTTCTCTTGCTCTCCAACCTAGAACCAAAGAGTGATCTTCTAGGCAATTGGTGCAGTCAAGAGAAAGGGCTTTTCCTCTCTTCCAAGAGAGTTCTTCAACACACATCACACTCCTCCTTCAAGTTCTACTTCAAGGCATAGGTGATTGTAAGTGTTGTTTTCTTTATTTCTTAACTTTCGTTATTTGAGATTTTCTCTCGGTTGTGAGAGTGGTTTGCTTGCTCCTAAGTTGTGGGAGTCAAGGACATCGATTGTATTCGATTGCACTTGTAGGATTGCTACAAGTGGGTTTTTAAGGAAACCTCAAGTTAGGGTTCTAACTTGAGTATCCGGAGGTATCCGAGTGGAAGGGACGTAGGATTACCGGGAACAAGTCGGGAGTTGACTTGGGTAATCCAAACCCTAGAAACATAATTATGTTTGCAATTGTTTCTTATTTGGGTTTAATTCTATTTCTGTATTATTTGTTGGATTGCATTTTATTTGGCGTAAATTCCTTTAAATTTGCATAAACACTATTCAACCCCCCTTATAGTGTTTTTCCCATAGACAGGGTCCCCTACAGCTAGTAGGGTTGACAGTTTACCATACCCTAGGCCAGGCAGGGACATAGTTGCGACGAAGAGACTAAAACTACGGTATTCATCATTGACACATTCAGAGTGATCCCGGCGACACTTTTGTCGATGTGTTAATCACGTAAGTATGATTCTAAAACAGGGATGACACATGCTGCTCGTGGTCATTGTCTTCTAGGGGTTTCGAGCCCCAACCTGTAGTAGGGTCAGGCTGTAAGGTCTCACAATCAGTTCGGTTCATGTCGTAGTAATAGGAAGAATTTAGGATGTGTGCACTCGGGTGCACGGGAATAATTAAAAGTCTCTAAAAGAGTTAAGTCGACCTATATTAAATAATTTTTAATAAAGGTCGTACAAGTTTTTAGCGATTAAATAAGATTTGATGATGACGCGAAATGTTTACAACTTCAGCGTTAGTAGAATGCTGAATGTGATTATTGCATATGATGCGAACAGGTTTTAAATACATAATAAATAGTTTATAATGATTTATAAAACATATAAATGCATAGAAATGGATATATGAATCTATGGGATTGTCCCATCCGAACCAAGCTTTCCAATAAATCTGGAATAGGCCCAATCAGAATTGTAGAACTCTAGTTATGGCTCAAAAGGCCAAAACTGGGCTTTTGCCCAGTTTTGGTCTGATCTGACCTAGTTGGACTGTGCTAGCCTGCCCAACTGGGCAGGGGAAAGCCCAGCCCACCAAAACAGGCTGGCTGGCTGAGCCCGCCTGCAAATGCGCGCGAGCCAGCCAGCCTCGCGGGCAGGTGGGCTGAGCCCGCCTGCACTGTCGACTGTCTCTTGGATCAGTCGACTGTCTCTTGGATCAGTCGAATGTCTATTCTGTAACAGTCGTCTATCTGTGAGTCATTTCTTTGACTCAGCTCTCTGGAAATTTCTCAGGCTTTTGACAGTCGTCTGTTTAAGGATCTACAGTCGCCAGTTCTGATTAACAGTCGACTGTGTTCCTTGCTTCAGTCGTCTGTCATGTTACTTGTGAGATTTCCAGTATTTATCTAACTTACCCATCTCTCGGCCAGTCGCCTGTCGAAGAAATTACAGTCGCCTGATGGTTTAACAGTCTACTATCTTTGCTGCATCAGTCGACTATCCACGTGGTAAGTTACCGTCATGAATTCTTACCTACCCTTGCTAACTGTGCAACAGTCGACTGTGTATTGTTCAACAGTTGTAACGGTCGCTTTCCGACCTTATGGATTTTTCTGTGTGCACGTGCTTATAGTGCACATATTTTATTTGGCTCTTTCTGGATTCCGGTATATATGATGTGATATGCTGTTGTGACCATATGAGAGTGTAGAATTTTATAGTAATTTTTGGTAACGTCATTTTGCGGCTCGTTTTCTCGCAAAACGACTCGGAATGGTAGAGGCATTTTAGTCTTTTATCTCAAAACACAGTTCCCGATTTTACGTAAATTCTTGGTAGGCATGACGCACGATCAGACTCTGTAGCCCCGTGCATCTCGTCTCCATGATCGTCCCGGTATTTTTAGTTTATTTTTCGGACGCCCGTAGCGAGAGTTACCTCCCGATTAAATCTCAACCGTTGATCTCACCAAATCAATTTAAATTTCCAATTGTGATCAAATCTAATGAAATCCCTATGTATACTCATACGTATCTAAGGGGGATTGATGGCATCTTCTATTTGTATCCACCTTTTCTTTTATTTCCACAACCTTTATCTCTAGACCCTCACACATTTTAACACTTAACATCTAACCCTTTAGAAATTAAATTCTTTTAAAAACCTAATCAAAGTAAGCCATATTCACGTGAACCCTCTACTCACAAAACCCGAGGGCTGAGTCTCAGCCGCCGCAACTCAAAGAAACCCCCCCGAGTTCTTCTTCCTCCCTCTAACCCTCGCTCTCACCCCGTCGCCGTCTCTCCATGGCTAACCCTCGTTGTTCTTCGCCCTGGCCACCCGCAACTAGCCCCCGCCACCACTGTGCTTGCTGTTCTCGTTGACTGGAGACTTCCTCTTCGCACAACGAGCAACCGCAGCCGTCGTCGGCTGCTCTTCCCTCCACAGCACTGCCCGACCGCCGGCTAGCCCGTCGGCGGCCAGAACCGCCGTCCCGCATCCGCCCGACCACCCGCAGCAAGTCCCCGCGTCGCCTTCATCACACGCAGCCATGTCAGGCTATTTCCTCGCTGCAGCAGCGACAGCACAGCCCGAACGGTTGCTGCTATGTTTTTCTGGCACCACCGCCGTCAGGTGGCCACCCCACGGCCCCCTAGTCCGGCCGATCTTCCCCAGCGTAGCCAAGACCTCGTCGATAGCCTCCCCAGGTCGGACAGCCCCACGACCGGCCTTCCTACGACGTCGAGTCGATGTTTTGTAGCCGTCGCTCGCTGTTTTGGATCCCCATTGCCTTCTTCGCTGTCCGCTATCCCCGCACGTTGCCCGCACTTCTGGTTCACTGCTAGGACGTGTCTGGCTACGCTACCCGTAGCCGAGACATCGTAGACGACGAGGAGATCCCACCGTTCATACTCTACTTCCGTTCTACGACAAACACCGGAGAGGTTGGTCCCCCTAACTCGTAGCGAACCCACACCGTAGTTCAGCCAAAACCTAAACTAAAATTTGACAACTCAAACTAAATTTACTTTCAGCGTTTCTAAAATGATTACCCACCATAGGAAGATCGACAATCGGACAACTTTGCTGTGCACATAGGGTAGAAGTCGATCTAGGTTGAACGAAACACCAAAATATGAATTTTTATGAATAGGGTAGTCCCGCCAATCTAGAAACAAACCCTAATAGGATTTATTGAAAAACGCGACCTGACACCGTCGCCGTGACCCTGTTTCAGACGGACTACCACAGACGAGACGCTCCGGATGGAGGACACGCTCGCCAACGCAGGCAAGTGTACTCACTTGCACTTTTGGCCGTGCCAAGGCCTTAGATTGCTAGAACTATTAAACTATGAACAAAGAGGACCGGACGTGAAATGATAGCGTCCGGGACATCCCTTGACGGCTTAGACTTGACGACGAAGTCTAAGCTCAACAACAATTTTTGACACCGTAGAGTTATCTTGTGTGTGCGTGCGTGTGGACCCCCTAGAAGAACCATCCCTATCATGTCACGTTGTGTATTGTTTTGCACTGCCTGTGGGCAATAGGGCACTCACCAGTGAGTTGGTGATCTCTTGTATAGATACACAGCCTATGGGCAATATGGCACTCACCAGTGAGTGGGTGATCCCTTGTACGGATACACAGCCTGTGGGCAACAGGGCACTCACCAAGCTAGAGTGAGTGATCCTTTGTACGGACTTTTCTTGTGCACTTGGGACGGGGAGAGGGTCTGATCCCCCTCGAACCGTAAGGCGTGAACCCTTCGAGTCACACGTGTCTTGTCTTGTCTTGTCTTTTCTTGTCCTGTCCAGTCTTGCTTGTCTTGTCACATCTTGTCACGACCTGTTTAGGTTAGTCACGTAGTCGGTAGCACACGCTATGACTACTGCTTGCTACGCTTTACTTTCCTGCTACGTTTACTTCCTTTTGATACTCTGTTATAACCTCAGCATGCTAATCAACCAGTAAACTGTTGTTTAATAGTTCGGTACACGTGCAGTAGAGTCTAACCCTTTTTGTAAACTTTACCTGATGTACAGTTCCTTTCTTTTGGGTGATGTACGTTGATCACTCCATATTTTACACCTTTTTTCTGCATATTTTCATGCCATTTCGGTTGCTCATATTGCGATTTTCACGAGTATTCGACGATATTGCGTTACTTTTCACTATTTCTTGTTTTTGTCGGATTTCAGGAAATATGGAGCGATCGGGAGCAAAAATGAGCTTAAGGGACTTGCACCCGCTCCGGAGCGCCACCAAAGGCTCTTTTGAGGGCTATTCGGCGATGGGAGACGGGTGGAAGAAGAAGGAACTCCGTAGGAGCGACGAGGAGGAGAAACGGAGAAGATTGGGCATTTACAGCATGCCACTCGGCCGAGTGGAGCACTCGCTCGGCCGAGCAAGAAGACCACTCGGCCGACCCGACCGGACACGCTCCAACAGAAGGAATTAGGCGTGCACTCGGCCGAGGGACGATATCCCACTCGGTCGAGTATGAAGATCGCATCGTCCGAGTGGCATGGAAAATCCACCATCAAAAAAGGCCGACTTATTGGAAATGTACAGGCTTTTGACGGTTCCGACTCGGCCGAGCAAGAAATGCCCCCCAGCCGAGTAAGTAAAGCCACTCGGCCGAGTCACCTCCGAAGACAGACCCCCCAAGACCCCTGACTTACTGGAATTTTACAGGGTCTGTCACTCAACCGAGTAGAGAAGCCCACTCGACCGAGTAGAGAAGTCCACTCGGCCGAGTGATGCCGAGGACACGCAGCGCCCAGATTTTCAGATAGCCCCCCACTGTTTTGAAATCTTCTATCATTCCAGCATTCAAAGTATTTTTCTCATATTTTTTATGGATAGTAGACTTCATGACGGTTCCAACGCCGCCAAGAACGTGCCAATCGGAGGTCGAATGAAATCTGGAGAATTTCTGCAAGTTGACGCTGCAGTGCTGGAATTTCCACTCGGCCGGGTCACATGTTCCACTCGGCCGAGTCATAACTGGCGCAGATTTCTGGGCACGCGTAGATTCAGTTTTTGGCCCGAATTTCAGGGGCTTTTTAGGCAGTTTTGCTAGGGTTTTTGGGGGGATATATAAGGGTTTTGTAGCCACCATTAGAGAGGATCCCCATTATGTTTTCTTAGGGTTCCAAGATGTTTTCTTATTGATTATTTTAGAGGTTAGGCCATGCCCTAGGCCCCCTCTTGGATCAAAAAGCTTGTATTTGGATTGGAATTCTTCATCAAAGCTAAGTATCTTTGTTCTTATTCTTTGAATCTTTGATTTGATATCTTTTTGTATGCAAGCTATGGTTTTTATTGATTCTTATATCCTTATTGCTATGCTTGAGTAGATTGGTTGTTCTAGGGCATGGGGATGAACCCTACGGATCTAATTTCAGACTTGTGATGAATGAATTTCCAAATTTCTAGAATTGCTAGGAGATTAGGTTGTGATTGATTTATTACAGATAGCTAGGGATTTCTATCGATTGGGGTTTGCAAGAGATTGGATTCTAATTGATGGGAAGGCCTAGATATTCGATTTAGGTTTACAATTGGGTTTCTCTAGATTTGGTTTGCAATAGATTGGACCAAAGCTAGGATTTTTAATTGTAAATCTATACCCATATTCGTTTGCAAGAGATTGGACGAATACGAACTATCACAACCTAGATCGTAACTCGAGTTTGCACGAGTGTGGGCTCGAGGAGCGATTGAACGATGACGTCGATCTTCATGCTAGTGGCTTAGGTTAGGGTTTGCAAGAGATTGGGCTCTAATCTAGATTGCTATAGACCGGCAATAGCGCGAGAGCGTGAGCTTGGTTCTATATTCAGTTACGACTAGTTCACCTTAAAGTAAGTCTAGTAATATTGAGATTCACTATTTACAATGATGTATGATGGTCCGTAGTGGGGATTCCCTAGCCCTAGACACTTTTATTATATTGTATTTGAATCGACATTTGACCGATTTCTCTATCTCTGACACTGACATCCATCACCATTGCCATTACATCATACCATAGACATCTCCACCAATAAAACATTCGCAGTAAAACAACCTAGGATAGATTGAAACCAACACCACCTCCTCGTGTTCGATACCCGCTCGCCACTACGCCGTGCGCTTGCGGTAAAACTACAATCGTTCTCCGGGTGTATATCCGGGGCCGATCAAGTTTTTAACGTCGTTGCCGGGGAGGTGTTTCCTGTTGGGTGCCAATTTGTCACAATTAGGTCGATTAGACTACATTAAAAAACAAAAAAAAACCTTGAGAGAGATTTTTTTCCCCTCCACCTGCTACTATTATTATCTTTATCTCTCTTTGTACCACTAACGTCTTTTCCAGGTTGTTTACTTTGCTTGATCAGGTACAGTTGTTGCAGCGATGGTGCTTCCAAAGAAAATGCGAGCGGGCTCTATACAATCCTACATGTATCTCGCTACATTCTATCAGGCTGATGAAGAATCCTTCGGGGAAGCCTTGTCTAGCTTTGAAGGAATGTTAGAAATGTTCCAGACGGAGTCAGACCATGCGTGGAATGACTCCACGCTATTTGATATCTTCACTAGAAGGCTAAAGGGACCCTCACGTGAGTTTTTGAAGAGGATGCAAGTGGGGAAGTTCATTGATCTACAGTTGGCAGCAGCCTTGGAGCAAATGATAGATGATGCTCGATCTACCGGTTCACTAACCGTTATGGTAAGTAAACCATATGACCAAGTATTCATCGATTTTGTTATGGCTAATGTCTCTAGCGCAGGTACTATCATAGATGGAGTGTATGCTTCACTTGAAGGTGATCATATCCACCTTTACACCATCAACACTCCACAAATAGAGACATCTGAACTGGCAAAGGAGGACACATATATGGACCTATTGAGAAACATTGTTGACGTAGTTCGAGATTCCGGTCCATTGACAATAACGACAGGTGATCCTTTTGAGCTTGAATTTCAAAACTTTATTACTCATTGTATCTCTTCCACAGGCACAATTGATGATGGAGTCTATGCTTTAGTTGAGGGGCACACGACCCATTTTTACACCACGGTTGAGATACATGAGCCTATAGAACCACCTTGTACCGCCTTCGCCTCCCACTGCCACCCATCTGAGTCAGAGCAGCCTATACCATCAGAGGATATTATTGAGGAGGTCATGCCTATAGTAGCAGAGCAGACCATCGAGGAGGATGTGACTTTGGACGATGACATCTGCACACAGATGAAGCCCGAATTGTGCCCCCTCCTTTCGAGCTACCGCATCCATCCCCACCTTCTACAGAGGCTGAGCATCCCTCCGAGGACCACGCTTCCACTAATGTTGAGGACAATCCCACAAAGCTTATGGCTCCCCTTTAAGGAGATCTCTTTACTCCCTCAGCTCCTACATTTGATTCTCCTCCCGTGTATGATGTTTTTTATGATTCAGATTTTGACGACTCATCGTGCCTTTTGCAGGATTCATGTACATACGATCAAGAGGTACGATGGGACGTATACGAAGAGGAGAGCGAGGAGTTAGCACCCATGGACGCTATTGAATATGATCAGGAGGTGCGATGGGATAAGTCTGACGATGATGAGGAGCTGCCTGATGAGACCTACACGTATATGCCCAAGCTACCTGAACAACCTAAGGCGAACAATGAGGAGTTGATCGACGTGGTATACGAGAGTGGAGATTTATTTCCAGGGAAGTGTTGTCACCCGTCTTTAATTTTAAATACTTATGTTGATGACCCTCTTTGGAATACATTTATTTTGGGGAAGAAATATCCACATCAGATTGATGCGGCTTATCTCTTGCAGGGTACAGGTGGAGTCCTTGGAGAGGTGATGGGAGCCGCATTGCTGGAGTCTGATGGAGTCCGTGGACATACGCGCCTGGCGGAGCCACGGAAAGAGCAGTTGGAGCAGTTGTCTGCACCGGCAAAGATAATGGATCCACCTTTTGCTATAGGTGATATCAATCCAGTAGTGTAGAAATTTTTATGCTTTCAATAAACCCGAATCCTCTCGACAGTGAGGGGATCGTATAGATTTGATTGAATAAATCACCTCTTATGAAGGCAACAAAAATTTTTACACCCCAAACCCATTATATATATTAATTGCCCACTTTATATTTTGATGTGTCACATCCTTTTTGCTCACCACCCACTAAGCATTTCTTTCAAGTGAAACCTTACTTTCTTATTTGTTTGACTTGATATCGCTTAGTGAAGCCGTGATATTTTTGATCGAGTCATTTGAATAAGATTGTTTGGTATAAGCTTGGGGGAAGGCGCTCTCATGCATCATTGCATGTGCATGTAGTTGCATTAGGATTTCATCTCATTCATTTCATCATTTTTCATTCACCCCCCTATTATTATCGTTGTTCCTCATATTCTTCCACTATGATCACATTGAGGACAATGTGAAGTTTAAGCTTGGAGGAGTGCATTTCCATGCCATTTAGATGCATTAGTTGCATTTTTACTTTATTTTAGGGTTTTTAAAATTTTTCAAAATTTTTGCATCATCTTTTTTATTTTTCCATCTTATTTTCCTTTTATGTGTGTTCATGCATCATATTGTGTGCTTGATTTTCTTTTCTTTCCCCTGTTTTATTTTTATTTCTTTATTTTCCTTTTCTCGTCTTCCGCTAGATGAGTTTTGTATGATGATATCTCTTATTGCTTTACCAACCATCACGTTGCTTATTATTCCTTGCCATGCTACTTAGAGTATTCCATAGTCTTGCTATTCACATGTGCTTGCAAATCTATTTCTTTTGATGATTCCTCTACATGAATGCATGATATTAATTGAAACTAAATGTATGGATTAGTGTTTAGTATGCTTTTGTTGGAAATACACCAAGATTCATGCATCATTAGTATATCTGAAGCATCAGTTTTATTGTCTTATTCACCTTCTATTACATGCCTGATATGGTGGTAAACTTTACTGCTTGACTTCACTATTTATTGAAATGATTGAGAATATCCATGCTTACATATGAGTTTTAGTTGAAGTATTATTTTATTGAACCGTTGGTGCAAATCTTATAGTGAACCGAGTGTTACATTATTTCTTTCTCCACATATATCTTTTTATTCTCTACATGTCACTTGAGTTCACCTCCTAAAGCTACTTATACCGCATCTATTTCCCAAAAATCCCCACAAACGAAACATTTAGCTCCAAAAAGTCCAAAAAGCCAAAAAGGAGCCAAAATCCAAAAATACAAATCATATAGCTCCTACAAAAATCCAAAAAGAAAAATGAGAAACAAAGCCCAAAAGAAAAAAATATATTTCTCTATCTCAATATTGGAGCCACAAAATACTTGGGAAAACCAAGGCAAAAATCCCATTTTTCACTACTTTATTCCTTTAGATGTGATGCCCCAAGCTAAGCTTAGGGGGGTGAATTCATTTGACCAAATGAGTGAGTATGACCTTAGAGTGGAGACGTGCATAAATGGGGATATTCAATAATGCTTAGACTTTGCAAAATATATTAGATATGGAGATTTTTCATGATTTGAAATAAATATGTGAATGCCATGTCTCTTATTCCATTCTCTATTGCATGCTTGGTGTGATTCTTATATGCTTCAGTTATAACTCTTGATTGAAATGTGCATTGCCAACATTTGTATATTAAATCCTATGAAATGCGTGCCGTGGATATGAATTGATTGTATGAATTTAGAGAATCCCTTTTGTTGTTCTTAAAAACTTGTAAGTACCATGTTTATGTAAGATATGAAATCCTTATAGCATGTGATTTGTATTTTCCAAGTTATCGTGATGTGTAGCTTATGGCTTGAGACCCGAGAGAAGAATCTAGCGACCCCTTCCACCTCGTGTTCTTTCTTTTTTATTTCATTTTCTTTATTATTCATCTCCCGAGTTCGTCTCTTTACTCATCTTCCTCGAGGACAAGTAAGAGGTAAGCTTGGGAGATTTTGATCACTCCATATTTTACACCTTTTTTCTGCATATTTGCATGCCATTTCAGTTGCTCATATTGCGATTTTCACGAGTATTCGACGATATTGCGTTACTTTTCACTATTTCTTGTTTTTGTCGGATTTCAGGAAATATGGAGCGATCGGGAGCAAAAATGAGCTTAAGGGACTTGCACCCGCTCCGGCGCGCCACCAAAGGCTCTTTTGAGGGCTATTCGGCGATGGGAGACGGGTGGAAGAAGAAGGAACTCCATAGGAGCGACGAGGAGGAGAAACGGAGAAGATTGGGCATTTACAGCATGCCACTCGGCCGAGTGGAGCACTCGCTCGGCCGAGCAAGAAGACCACTCGGCCGACCCGACCGGACACGCTCCAACAGAAGGAATTGGGCGTGCACTCGGCCGAGGGACGATATCCCACTCGGCCGAGTATGAAGATCGCATCGTCCGAGTGGCATGGAAAATCCACCATCAAAAAAGGCCGACTTACTGGAAATGTATAGGCTTTTGACGGTTCTGACTCGGCCGAGCAAGAAATGCCCCCCGGCTGAGTAAGTAAAGCCACTCGACCGAGCAAGAAATGCCCCCCGGCCGAGTAAGTAAAGCCATTCGGCCGAGTCACCTCCGAAGACAGACCCCCCAAGACCCCCGACTTACTGGAATTTTACAGGGTCTATCACTCGGCCGAGTAGAGAAGCCCACTCGACCGAGTAGAGAAGTCCACTCGGCCGAGTGATGCCGAGGACACGCAACGCCCAGATTTTCAGACAGCCTCCCACTCTTTTGAAATCTTCTATCATTTCAGCAATCAAAGTATTTTTCTCATTTTTTTATGGATAGTAGACTTCTTGACGGTTCCAATGCTGCCAAGAACGCGCCAATCAAAGGTCGGATGAAATCTGGAGAATTTCTGCAAGTTGACGCTGCAGTGCTGGAATTTCCACTCGGCCGAGTCGTAACTTGCCCAGATTTCTGGGCACGCGCAGATTCAGTTTTTGGCCCGAATTTCAGGGGCTTTTTAGGCAGTTTTGCTAGGGTTTTGGGGGGGATATATAAGGGTTTTGTAGCCACCATTAGAGAGGATCCCCATTATGTCTTCTTAGGGTTCCAAGATGTTTTCTTATTGATTATTTTAAAGGTTAGGCCATCCCCTAGGCCCCCTCTTGGATCAAAAAGCTTGTATTTGGATTGGAATTCTTCATCAAAGCTAAGTATCTTTGTTCTTATTCTTTGAATCTTTGATTTGATATCTTTTTGTATGCAAGCTATGGTTTTTATTGATTCTTATATCCTTATTGTTATGCTTGAGTAGATTGGTTGTTCTAGGGCATGGGGATGAACCCTACGGATCTAATTTCAGACTTGTGATGAATGAATTTCCAAATTGCTAGAATTGCTAGGAGGTTAGGTTGTGATTGATTTATTACGGATAGCTAGGAATTTCCATCGATTGGGGTTTGCAAGAGATTGGATTCTAATCGATGGGAAGGCCTAGATATTCGATTTAGGTTTACAATTAGGTTTCTCTAGATTTGGTTTGCAAGAGATTGGACCAAAGCTAGGATTTTTAATTGTAAATCTATACCCATATTCGTTTGTAAGAGATTGGACGAATACGAACTATCACAACCTAGATCGTAACTCGAGTTTGCACGAGAGTGGGCTCGAGGAGCGATTGAACGATGACGTCGATCTTCATGCTAGTGGCTTAGGTTAAGGTTTGCAAGAGATTGGGCTCTAATCTAGGTTGCTATAGACTGGCAATAGCGCGAGAGCGTGAGCTTGGTTCTATATTCAGTTACGACTAGTTCACCTCAATGCAAGTCTAGTAATATTGAGATTCACTATTTACAATGATGTATGATGGTCCGTAGTGGGGATTCCCTAGCCCTAGACACTTTTATTATATTGTATTTGAATCGACATTTGACCGATTTCTCTATCTCCGACACCGACATCCATCACCATTGCCATTACATCATACCATAGCCATCTCCACCAATAAAACATTCGTAGTCAAACCAACCTAGGATAGATTGGAGCCAACACCACCTCCTCGTGTTCGATACCCGCGTGCCACTGCGCCGTGCGCTTGCGGTAAAACTACAATCGTTCTCTGGGTGTATATCCGGGGCCGATCATACGTCAGGTGTGGAGCCGGAGTACGTTGATGAGGCAGAGCTACCAGAGGATGTAGAGCCGGAGTACGTTGATGAGGCAGAGCTACCAGAGGATGTAGAGCCGGAGGACGTCGATCTTGAGTACGTGCCCGTGGAGGACCAGAGCTAGAGGTCTTTGCGTTGTCGATCCAGATGTCTCACTGCAGTTTAGCTGTGTGCGTAGCACCATTTACTTTCTGTCTAGGTTGGGTGCCTGCACCAGTAGTTTACCTTTCAGTTGTTGTAGCCGTGTCAGGATTTTGTTTGACTCTCAGTACTCTGGATGAATATTTTGGAATAAAATGAATGTTTCCTTTTAGTAATTTTGTTGATCTGTACTAACCTGCTGGGACATGTTCCTTCATCTTGGAGTACCACACAGATGCTTATTGGGTCCAAGCTTCACAGCTCTGGCCTAAGCGGGCCTTAGTCACTCTTCGCCTCCGAAGTTTTGGGAAGCGGGGCGTGACAGGTTTTAGTGGTGGCTCATGCAGGTCCCATCCTTTCTGCTTGTTCGGAACAATAGAAGTATTGACTTTAATTTTTATTATCATCCAGTAAATTGTACGAGGCTAATTTATGTCTTTCTGTCAATAGGATGGCTGGACGACGTGTCACCCGATCTGGGAGCTCAGGCGATGGAGTTCTGGAAGACCAGGGTGGAGAGTTCCGCCAGTTTCTGGGCGTGAAGAGAGAGATGATGGACGTACAACACCAGTTGGTTCAGCAGTCCCACCGTGCTGCCCAGGCTCCTCCAGTTGCACCACCACCGCCTCCGCCTGCCCCTCGAGCTGCTCCAGGAGTGAAGCATTTCAGTGACCTTCAGCCGAAGACATTTGCTGGGAAGGAAGGATCGTTGGGTGCTGATGAGTGGATTCGGAGTACTGACGAGAAGCTGATTGCTGCGAAGATTCCTGATGATACCCGAGTTAAGATAGCGAAGATGCAGCTGACTGAGAATGCTAGGAACTGGTGGCGCATTAAGGATAGGTGCCTGCAGAAGCCAGTGGAGTGGAGGAATTTCTGGTCGATGTTCAAGGAGAAATATTTTCCCAAGGCTGCAAAGAGGGAGCTGTTGAGCAGATTTGTAGATCTGAAGCAGGGGGATATGACCATCGATGCGTATGAGGCGGAGTTCGAGATGCTGAGTTGTTTTGCCCCACATATGGTGAGGAAGGAGGAGAAACGAGCTGACCGGTTTCGTCAGGGACCGCGTCTGAAGATTCAGGCTTCTATGTCTTCGGCGGATTTCTTGACTATGGGAGCTGTGCTGAATGCCGCGAGGAACCATGATACCATATCACGTCTACCTGACCCTCTAGCTGATAGAGGGAAGCGTCCCATGTAGCAGTACCGGCTACCTGCTAGGCCGGCGATGAGACCGGTTCAGACAGTGCCTTTCAAGAGGCCTGAAGCACCCATGCAGAGTCAGAACAAGGGGCCATGCCACTTCTACGGTAAGCCAAGTCATGTTCAGGACAATTGTAGGAGGAAGATGGGATTGTGCTTGGTGTGTGGAGATGCTTCGCACGCAGCTAAGGATTGTCTGAGTGCACGTCATGCCATAATCGGAGCACCAACCCCGCTACAGAGTAGAGCGCCTGCCCCGGTTCAGAGAGGAGCTACTGTCCATGGACCACCCTTGGCGCCACAGAGGCAGATGTTTCAGCGGGCAGTGCAACCCCAGAGGCCGGCTTACACCATGACAGCTGTTGAGACTGAGGACCTGGATGGAGTTATTGCAGGTATACTTCAGATCTAGCCTTTCATTTCACAGTTTAGATCTTATTGTTAGCTTTGTTGTGTTTGCCTTGTTTGCTAGAATAGTGTTGTTTGACCTTAGTCCCTTTATATCTTAGGCACCATTCTAGTGTTCTCTCACCCAGCCTTGGCCTTGTTCTACTCCGATGCATCCATGTGCATCTTATCCCGGAGATTTGTAACAAGGCACTCTATTCCCACCCATACACTTCCTATGTGTTGGGACATCACCACAGGGAACGGAGTGGTGACTGTGAACTTGGGTTATCGATCGATCCCACTGGTGATCAGTGGACACGAATTATTTGCAGACTTCATAGTCCATGACCTGTCGCATTTCGATGTCGTTCTTGGCATCGATTGGCTGGGAGACTTCCATGCATCGATCGAATGCCACAGCAAGAGGGTGGTATTCAGGATCCCAGGCCATCCAGAGTTCGAGTTCCGTAGCAGAGATGAGTCACTTGGGCCCATCAGATTCCGGGCCAAGCCGGAGGTGCCGATTGTCGTAGCCATGCAGATGGAGATCGACCGAACAGCAGTCGTCAGAGACTTCGACGACATCTTTCCGGAGGATATCTCAGGCTTGCCACGCGACCGAGCTCTAGAATTTGGTATTGATCTTATGCCGGGAGCGCAACCGATATCGATGGCGTCGTACCAGATGGATCCCGCTGAGCTTAAGGAGCTACAGAAGCAATTAGATGAGTTGCTACAGAAGGGTTTCATCCACCCTAGTGTGTCACCATGGAGTGCACCAGTCTTGCTTGTGAAGAAGAAGGATGAGTCTCGCAGGATGTGCGTGGACTATCGAGGACTGAATGCTGTCACAGTGAAGAATAAGTATCCACTGCCACGTATCGATGACATCTTTGACCATCTAGGAGGTTCGAGAGTTTTCTCGAAGTTAGACTTGAGGTGCGGGTACCATCAACTGAAGGTGAAGAAAGATGATATTCCGAAGCCAGCCTTCCGGACGAAGTACGAACATTATGAGTTCGTGGTTATGCCTTTTGGCGAAACCAATGCTCCAGTTGTGTTCATGAATTTAATGAACTTGATTTTCTATGATTTCTTGGATAAGTTTGTCGTTATCTTTATAGACGACATCCTTATTTACTCGAAGTCTGAGGAGGAGCACAACTGTCATCTGAGGATAGTGCTGGAGACACTATGGCGACATAAGTTAAAGGCCAAGTATAGTAAGTGCGAATTCTGGCTGGACAGAGTCGCGTTTCTAGGACACGTGGTGTCCGATGATGACATATTTGTAGATCTGGAGAAGGTCAGAGCAGTCAGAGATTGGCCGACTCTGCAGTCAACGTCTGAAATCAGGAGCTTCCTTGGTTTAGCAGGCTATTATCGACGGTTCATCAAGGATTTCTCGAAGATTACAGAGCCGATGACGAAGCTGACGAGGAAGGATGTGGAGTTCCCGTGGTCAGATGCGTGTGAGGAGGCCTTCAGTATCTTGAAGGCGAGATTTACCACAGCACCGGTTTTGGCAGTACCGGCTCGGAGCAGAGGCTTCTAGGTATATTGTGATGCATCAGGGAGGGGCCTAGGATGCGTCTTGCATCAGCATGGCCACGTGGTCATGTACGACTCTCGTCAGTTGAGGACTCATGAAAAGAATTACCCGACGCACGATCTGGAGTTGGCAGCGGTGATATTTGCACTGAAGATCTGGAGGCACTTCTTGCTAAGTGAGAGCGTGAATATTTTCACCGATCACAAGAGCTTGAAGTACATCTTTATGTAGAAGGAGCTCAACATGCGTCAGAGAAGATGGTTAGAACTCATGGCTGACTATGAGATAGACTTGTAGTATCACCCTGGGAAGGTGAACGTAGTGCCTGCGGCGTTGAGTGGGCTTCTGACGTGCGTTTATATTTCATATATTTACACGTGTTTTCTTCCATGTTTTCCCGTATTTACCGCCGTCTTTTATTCGTTTTCTCGTGTTTTCTTGTATTTTCTTGTTTTCTTTCACTTTTCCGTATTTTCCGTGTTTTGCAGGAGTTTGCTGGCATTTGGGACGCAAAATGATGATATCATGTGTCCCCGGAACAACGGGAGGAGTCACGCGTGATCCAGGGGGTCAAACGACGAAGATTACATCTTTCAGCCCCTCACCCGGTCGGTTGGTCATCTCCAACCGATCGGGTGATGCACGCGTGCACCACCCGGACGCAGATTGGAGCCCCCGAGAAGTCACCCGGTCGGTTCAGTGACCGGGTCAAAAGCTCAAAGTCTCTGGAATTCGAACCTCAATTTCCAACCGATCGGGTGACCTTCACCCGATCGGTTCACCTGTAGCTGAATTTCAACGGCCAAGACTCGAAGCTCCAACCGGTCTCCTCACCCGGCCCGCACCAAGATACAACCGGTCGGCACCAAGATCCAACCAACCGCACCAAGATCCAACCGACCGGTTCATACTGACCGGGTGAAACCCCTGCTTCACGTGGTAATTTTGTGAAGCGGCTCACCCGACCGATTGACTTGTCAACCGATCGGGTGATGTCGTTTTCTATAAATAGAACCCTAGGTTTCCCAGATTCGGGAGTTGGTTATTTTTTACTGTTTTCTTCATTTTGTGACGGCTGTAATTTTCTTGTTTTTGTAATTTTTCGGATATTTGTAAAACTTTAGTATTATCTTAATTGCTCTACTACCTTCGCATTCTTATCGTCTGATTATGATTTTAACGGTTCATTTTCGTTTAGATCGCTTTTTAATGAATATTTGTGAGTAGTTCCCAAATCTGGGATTTTGGCGGAAACCCCTTCGGGGGCTCTTCCTGATGCATCCATAGGGTTAGGAAATCGATAGGGATTAGTAATCTAACGGTTACGCGGGGTGTTTTATTGTCATCGGCGGGAAAAAGACCGCCTTTGACCGTTGGGCCAAGGGGGAATAAACTTGGTGGTTGACTCCCTAGCCATAGCTCACGCCCTTAGTGTAGACGCCGAATCCTAGCGCGCGGGAGCGGCAGGATGAGGCGTTGGGAGTTATCGTTGCGAGCTTAGTGCTCCCGAAATCGATCAGTGTTAATGGACACGGGAGTGCCCACTGATCGAACCCGGGAAGTCCGGTGTATCATCCTGGGCACCGACCGGAATATCGGGCCCATGGGATGCCGGTACCACTTTCAGAGGCAACGTCTCACCATTAGACCCTAATTCCGATCGCCATCCTACCCGTAGGCCGTATCGGCGAGAGTCGCTCGTTGGAGTGGAAACCAAAGTCCCGGGTTTATTTTCTTATTGTTCATACCTTGCATTCCTTTACCATGACAACCCATCAACCGATCTGGGCTAGCTCGCCCATGGGGTGATTTCGGTCCTCCTTGATAGAAGCACATCCTAGCATCCCTGTGTTCGACCCCCAAGCCACACTACAACACCGTGCGCTTACGGTTACAAATATATAAACCCTCACGCGGGTCTCCCGGCCATTTGCAGCTCGGAAACCGGGGGCACGTCAAGTTTATGGCGCCGTTGCCGGGGAGGCAACATGCTTGTTATTTTAGGATCTCTTGAACCCTAGTGTTTAGCTCTTATCCCTATCTAGCGATAATTTTCGCACTCTACACTTTTCAATTTCACTTGGACATACTGTAGATAGTAATTGTATAGTGCTAATTGACTGAATCGCTGTGCTTCCATCGCTACTTTCGGTTCCCGTTTATGCAACCCGTGCTTTTGACGTGTTTGCCACTTGTGCAGTTCTCTCTCTCTCCTTTCGTATAAGATCCTGGCCCCTGTGGCGAGGATGTTGCATGTAGTTTCAGGAGACATCTGGGATCACTCTCACCATATCCGCTGTTTGGCGCAGAGCTTAGCGGAATCCTTGAATACTTCGAATATACTATCCCTCCTGTCTGCCGCCATGGAAAATCAGAGGAGATATCGAGATACGCAGGAGCACCTTGCCACGGCAACTATCTTTCCTCATGGTGAAGTGGCGTATATCGACAATCCTGGTCCCAAATTTAGTGAAGAAGAGTTATCTGCGGAGTTTTGTCAGTAGAACCATCCGACTGAGTTTGTAGGCTACGCTGGACAGGAACCAATCTATTCCTTGCAGACTTCTATTGAGCTCCCCGATCTTTGGACAATGAGGAAGCTAGAAACGGTTGTGGGGAACCATCGACAATTGAAACCTATTTTCACTTAGAAGCCTTCTTCCCGGAAAATTATTATGAGCTTGAAAGAGACCGGGTGCCTTCCTCGATCGTTCCCACTATACCTTGCAAAACTTTGCCATGCGGAACCGCGCCCGAGGATGAGGTTCCGGATGCTGGCTTCCGAGAAATCCACGAAGAACTCCTTTCCCTTGAGGATGCTTAGCTTGAGAAGTATGCGTTGGGGCCTCAAGAAGTTGAGATGAAAGAATTACCGCCGGGGCTAAAATATGAATATTTGGGGGCTGGCTCGACCCTTCCGGTCATAGTCAACTCTTCACTGCCCGAAGACCAAATGACCAAACTTCTTGGGGTTTAAAAAAGGTTTAAAGGAGTTTTTGGATATGCAATTGAGGATTTAAAAGGGGTTAGCTTAGGCCTCTGCTCACACAGAATTCTGCTTGAAGATGAGCAAGCCTCCTCGATTGAGCCACATCGGAGGCTAAATCCCATAATGATGGAGGTTGTAAAAAAGGAGATTGTTAGGCTTCTACATGCCGGTATTATATACCCTATCTCCGATAGTCGCTGGGTTAGCCCGGTGCACGTCGTACCAAAGAAAGGAGGAATGACGGTGGTTCGCAACGAGAAGAACGAGCTAATACCAACGAGGACCGTCACGGGGTACAGGATGTGCATTGACTATAGAAAGCTGAACAAAGCAACGAGGAAGGATCATTACCCTCTCCCCTTTATTGACCAGATGCTCGAGAGACTGGCGAAGCATAATTATTTCTGTTTCATGGACGAGTATTCAGGATTTCTTCAGATCCCTATTCATAACGATGACCAGGAGAAGACGACTTTCACTTGCCCATTCGGGACATATGCCTATAGAAGAATGCCGTTCGGACTTTGTAACGCCCCTGCTACATTCCAAAGACTCATGTCCGCTATCTTCTCCGACTACTCCCAGGACATCATGGAGGTTTTCATGGACGATTTCTCCGTCTATGGAACTGAGTTTGACTCGTGCCTCAGTAATCTAACTAAAGTCTTGGAGAGATGTCAAGAAAAGGGATTAGTCCTAAACTGGGAGAAGTGCCACTTCATGGTCCAAGAAGGAGTTGTGTTGGGGCACATCATCTCTTCGAGGGGAATCGAGGTTGATAAGGCTAAAGTTGAGGTGATTGAAAATATTCCACCACCGCTCAATCTTCGTGGAGTCCGTGGTTTCCTAGGACATGCGGGATTTTATCGCCGCTTCATAAAAGACTTCTCGAAGATTTCCAGGCCGCTGACCCAACTCCTCGTGAAAGACGTGCCTTTCGTCTTCAGCGAGGAGTGTATGGAGGCCTTCTGCACTTTGAAGCTAGCTTTGATTTCCGCGCCCATAATACAGCCACCGGACTGGAATCTACCCTTTGAGCTAATGTGTGACACTAGTGATTATGCGGTTGGTGCCATCTTGGGGGCAGAGGAAGGATAAAAATCTTCACGTCATATATTATACGAGCAAAACCCTTGATGCCGCCCAAAGAAATTATACTACCACTGAAAAGGAATTGCTAGCGGTCATCTACGCCATGGATAAGTTCCGACAATATCTCGTTGGTGCCAAGGTGATCGTGCACACAGATCACGCGGCTCTTAAATACCTATTGAGCAAGAAAGAAGCTAAGCCGCGGCTCATTAGATGGATTCTCCTCCTCCAGGAATTCGACCTGGAAATCAGAGACAAGAAGGGGGCAGAGAATGTTGTTGCCGATCACCTGTCCAGGATGCCTGCCCTCGATCTAAATGTTACGCCGATCGACGATTCACTCCCTGACAAGCATCTTTTCTCTGTCTCTTCCTCCTGGACCCCCTGGTACGCTGACATCGCAAATTATTTGGCTTGTGCCATCGTCCCCCACAATGTGAGCTTTCAGCAGAAGAAGAAGTTTTTCCATGAGGTCCGCAGATTTTATTGGCATGACCCCCACCTATACAAAACCTGCAATGATGGGGTGATACGAAGATGCATCCCTGAAACTGAGGCGACCTCCATCATTTCCCACTGCCACAGGCAGCAATGTGGAGGACACGCGAGCACCTACAAGACCACCGCAAAAATTCTCCAAAGCGGATTCTACTGGCCTACACTCTTCAAGGACACACATGTTTATGTCCAAGCCTGTGATAAATGTCAAAGAGCGGGGAATATCTCCAAAAGGAATGAGATGCCTCAACACTACATCCTGAATGTAGAAATCTTCGATGTATGGGGAGTGGACTTCATGGGACCGTTCCCTTCCTCCTCAGGGAACCAGTATATCTTGGTGGCTGTAGACTACGTGTCGAAGTGGGTTGAAGCAATGGCCAGTCCTACCAATGATTCCAGAGTGGTGGCCAAGTTCTTCAAAAGCAACATCTTCCTGCGGTTCGGTGTACCTCGTGTCCTGATCAGTGACGGGGGGAGCCACTTTATAGAAAAGAAATTCGAGGCCCTCTTAAAAAGATACGGGGTACAACACTGGGTGGGGCGTGACTACCATCCGCAGACCAGCGGTCAAGCGGAAGTCTCTAACCGGGAGATTAAAAGCATACTAGAAAAGACGGTGGCTAATTCTAGAAAGGACTGGTCATCAAAGCTTCCTGACGCACTTTGGGCCTACAGGACGGCATTTAAAACTCCGATCGGCACGACTCCATATCGGCTTGTCTATGGGAAAGCCTGCCATCTTCCGGTGGAATTGGAGCATAGAGCATTTTGGGCAATTAAGAATCTGAACTTTGACGCCAAGGATGTAGGGGGGCACCGGCAATAACAACTCAACGAGCTCGACGAAATCCGGCTCAATGCCTATAAGAACGCCAAGATTTACAAGGAGAAACTGAAGCGGTGGCACGATAAGCGCGTCTTGAAGAGGGAATTCAGGGAAGGGGACTTAGTTCTCCTATTCAACTCAAAGCTGAAGCTCTTTCCTGGAAAACTCAAGTCAAGGTGGTCGGGACCGTTCCGTGTCACCAAGGTTTTTCCGCATGGGGCTATTGAGATAATGGGAAGGGATGAGCCGTTTAAAGTCAACGGACAGCGTCTGAAGCACTATGCGGTTGGAGAACCAGAATTCTCCCCGGTCGGGCCCCCAACGAGTGACAACTCTTCCTCTAACCCTCCGGATCCTAATTGACCACCGCTAGAGGCGTCGAGCAAATGACGTTAAACAAAAGCGCTTCATGGGAGGCAACCCATGCTCTTAAAATCTCTATCTCCAATCTTCGGAACTATTTCTAACTTTATTTTGTCTATTTCTGATAAATAAATCCAGCCGCAAAAATTTCCGTTGAGGCCTGATGCCATGTGTTCATTTTTTGCAGGAAAAAAGACCCCAACCGATCGGGTGAGAACTCACCCGATCGGTTTGGACGTATCAGCTAAATGGCAGAGTCAGTTTCCTAACGAACCGACCGGGTGACAATGGCCGAGGCCGGGTCGCTGACCGTGTGGGTAGTGCTGAACTTTCGAGAAAATTGGAGATCGCATCAACCGATCGGTTGTGTAATATCGCGATCGGGTGAGGGGCCGGGTGAAATATCACATATTCTTGGGAAAGATTTTGGAAGCGGTCAACCGATCGGGTGACCTTCACCCGATCGGTTCACCTGTAGCTGTTGGCCGACAGGAAACTTTCGAAATTCGTCCACCCGATCGGGTGAGTAATCACCCGATCGGTTCAGTTTCGCCCCGATAAATAACACCACCGCACGTTGACCGCCACCCGACCCCCGAAAATCCCCCAAGCTTGGGGGACGTCTATTTTGCTGTGTTGTCATGAGTGTCGTGTGTGTGTGCTTGTTTTGTTTTTTTTCTTATTTGTGTGTGTGTGCGCTTGTTCTTCCCCTTTTGTGTGTCGTGTCGTGTGGTTTTATTTCTATTTTCATGTCGTGTGGTTTGAATTTGATTTTTCTTTATTTTCAGTTTCATCTCTGTGTTTTCCTCGTTTTTCATTTCTTTTTGTGTCAGTGCGTATTCCCCCCCATCTTCATTGCCCTCCCGTACTCACTCCTATTGCATTGAGGGCAATGCAAGCTTCAGCTTGGGGGAGTCGCACTGTGTGCACCATTTGAGTCTTTCTTTTTCGTTTTTGTGTCGTTTTCATCGTGTTTTTATTTTTTCTTTTTTTTTATTCTCTTCTTTTTATCTCTTTCTCCTAGAGATGAACCATATGATGAATCGCCACAAAATCACACACACCTAGCATGGCATCGATAATCACATTCACTAACCCCAGGATTTCGAGTTCTCTTGCATTTCACGCATCGTGGGTCCTCTTAGTTTTTTGTGAGTCGTGTGTCGTGCCTATCTGTTTGGTGTGCTTCTACTTTGTGATTTTACTTTATATACCTGTCCAGGAATGACCCCTAGATTATCATGCTTCGATTTGAATATGCGGTATTTATTTCCCCTGTCTGCTTCTGCATGCTATATATATATATCGTGTACTTCATTTCGCATGTGTAAGGATTCCACAATTAAGGACTAGGATAACCCATTTAGCCCATGCTCTATTTAGCGAGAATAGTTTCCTTCGCCCAAGTGTTTAGATTCCGACTTCTTTTTTGTTTTACTTGGTGCAAATCCCCTCGTCGTGTACCGCTCTCCCACTTGGGAGAGTACACATGTGTATAGCCAAAAACCCAAAAATCCAAAAAAAAGAGAAAAGAAAAGAAAAACCCAAAAAGAAAAGAAAAGAAAAATTTTGTAAAGCCAAAAAGCCAAAAAAAATATAAATACAAATGCACAAAACCCAAAAAAAAATTCCAGTGTGAATATTTTTTCCTACTTACCGAGAATAAAGGGAAGGCGAGAATTTGCACCGAGTGTTCTACTCCACATCGTCTCAACCCCCATCGTTTTCGAAAACACTTGGCTTAGGAACTTTTTAGCTAGTATCTTGGCTATAGTGGTGTGATTTCCTTAACCCTAGTTGTGGAGTCCCCGATGCATGATACGCTTCTATTCTTATACTCTTCTCATGCATGCTTGAACTAATATTCACCGCAATTTCAAATTCGAATCGGTATTTGGGTCGTTTCCTGGGTCTGTGTATGTCGAGCTTTATTGCACATCGTAGATAGCGACACCGACTGCTAGCGCACGACCACACTCACTCGTGCCTCACCGTGTGGGCCCACGGCACTTATTTGGACTCGTTTTCCTAGGTTTAGTGATGTGATTTGGCGTTTGCTTGCTTGGTGTGTCGTTTTTGTTTTTGTTGGCTCTGACGGACGATCTAGGATATAGAGTTTTCTTTTTTCTCTCTTTCTCTCTATTTTTCCCCTCCGAGCTCCCACTCTCACTCGTCTTCCTCGAGGACGAGGAAGAGTTCAGCTTGGGGGATTTTGACGTGCGTTTATATTTCATATATTTACGCGCGTTTTCTTCCATGTTTTTCCGTATTTACCGCCGTCTTTTATTCGTTTTCTCGTGTTTTCTTGTATTTTCTTGTTTTCTTTCACTTTTCCGTATTTTCCGTGTTTTGCAGGAGTTTGCTGGCATTTGGGACGCAAAACGATGATATCATGTGTCCCCGGAGCAACGAGAGGAGTCACGCGTGATCCAGGGGGTCAAACGACGAAGATTACATCTTTCAGCCCCTCACCCGGTCGGTTGGTCATCTCCAACCGATCGGGTGATGCACGCGTGCACCACCCGGACGCAGCTTGGAGCCCCCGAGAAGTAACCCGATCGGTTCAGTGACCGGGTCAAAAGCTCAAAGTCTCTGGAATTCGGAGCTCAATTTCCAACCGATCTGGTGACCTTCACCCGATCGGTTCACCTGTACCTGAATTTCAATGGCCAAGACTCGAAGCTCCAACCGGTCTCCTCACCCGGACCGCACCAAGATCCAACCGGTCGGCACCATGATCCAACCGACCACACCAAGATCCAACCGACCGGTTCATACTGACCGGGTGAAACCCCCGCATCGCGCTGTAATTTTGTGAAGCGGCTCACCCGACCGGTTGACTTGTCAACCGATCGGGTGATGTCGTTTTCTATAAATAGAACCCTATGTTTCCCAGATTCGGGAGTTGGTTATTTTTTACTGTTTTCTTCATTTTGTGACGGCTGTAATTTTCTTGTTTTTGTAAGTTTTCGGATCTTTGTAAAACTTTAGTATTATCTTAATTGCTCTACTACCTTCGCATTCCTATCGTCTGATTATGATTTTAACGGTTCATTTTCGTTTAGATCGCTTTTTACTGAATATTTGTGAGTAGTTCCCAAATCTGGGATTTTGGCAGAAATCCCTTCGGGGCTCTTCCCGATGCATCCATAGGGTTAGGAAATCGATAGGGATTAGGAATCTAACGGTTACACGGGGTGTTTTATTGTCATCGACGGGAAAAAGACCGCCTTTGACCATTGGGCCAAGGGGGAATAAACTTGGCGGTTGACTCCCTAGCCATAGCTCATGCCCTTAGTGTAGACGCCGAATCCTAGCGCGCGGGATCGGCAGGATGAGGCGTTGGGATTTATCGTTGCGAGCTTAGTGCTCCCGGAATCGATCAGTGTTAATGGACACAGGAGTGCCCACTGATCGAACCCGAGAAGTCAGGTGTATCATCCTGGGCACCGACCAGAATATCGGGCCCATGGGATGCCGGTACCACTTTCAGAGGCAACGTCTCACCATTAGACCCTAATTCCGATCGCCATCCTACCCGTAGGCCATATCGGTGAGAGTCGCTCGTTGGAGTTGAAACCAAAGTCCCGGGTTTATTTTCTTATTGTTTATATCTTGCATTCCTTTACCGTGACAACCCATCAACCGATCCGGGCTAGCTCGCCCACGGGGTGATTTCAGTCCTCCTTGATACAAGCACATCCTAGCCTCACTGTGTTCGACCCCCAAGCCACACTACAACACTGTGCGCTTGCAGTTACAAATATCTAAACCCTCACGCGGGTCCCCCGGCCATTTGCGGCTCGCAAACTGGGGGCACGTCAGCTTCTTACTGCGATGATGCATACTGCCGACTGGAGGATACATCAGGAGCTTAGAGAGATGGATCTAGAGGTCATCTTACATGGTGTGGTTCATTTATTCATGAATTTGTAGATGTAGTCCATGATCGTGGATCGGATCAAGGTAGCACAGGTAGGAGATCCGAAGCTGCAGAGGATTAGGAGGCAGGTTGAAGCTGGACTAAGGACGGAGTTCGTGATTCATGAGGATGGTTCGCTGTGGTACGGTAGTAGGCTCTGCGTACCTGCAGGTGATGTTCGTGAGGAGTTGTTGAGCGAGGATCATAGCTCGCCATATTCTATACATCCTGGAGGCACAAAGATGTATAAGGACCTCCGTCTGAATTACTGGTGGATTGGCATGAAGAGGAGTGTGGCACAGAGCGTTGCCAAGTGTTTGATATGCCAACAGGTGAAGGCTGAGCACCATAATACGACTGGATTGCTACAACTGCTTCCTATTCCAAAGTGGAAGTGGCAACATATCACGATGGATTTCGTGACTGGTTTACCTCGGACCCTGAAGCAGAACGACGCAGTCTGGGTGATATTTGATCGATTAACCAAGTCTGCCACTTCATCCCTTTCCGAGTGGGACAGTCTACGGAAGTCTTGGCGAGGAAATACCTAGAGGTAAAATTTCATTTTACTTCTCTTTTAAAATTTTACTCTTTGAGTTAGTTATGAGGTAGACCGTGTGCGTGCAGGAGATCGTACGCTTACACGGAGTCCCCATGAGCATCGTGTCTGACAGAGACTCGAGGTTCACATCTCAGTTTTGGATAAGTCTGAAGGAGAATTTGGGTATGAGTCTGAGTTTTAGCACGGCGTACCACCCGCAGACCGATGGCCAGTCCAAGAGGAGTATTCAGATTTTAGAGGAGATGATGCGAGCTTGTACGCTCGATTTGAAGGGATCTTGGGAGGACCATCTTCACTTGGTGGAGTTTTCATATAACAACAGCTACCAGGTGAGCATTGGCATGGCGCCGTTTGCTGCCTTATATGGGAGGAAATGTTGATCGCCACTGAGCTGGGATGACATCGGATATCGGGAGCTGTTGGGTCTAGAGATGATAGTGGAAGCCGTGGATGTTGTGAGAGACATCATGGAGAAGCTCAGTGTTGCGTATGATCGTTTCAAGCATTGGGCTGATGCCAAGAGGAGACCTTTGGAGTTCCAGCTTAGAGATCACGTCTTCCTGAAGATTTCTCCGAACCGCAGAGTTATTCGTTTCGGGAAGAAGGGAAAGCTGAGTCCGAGGTATATTGGACCATTCGACGTGCTGGAGCGTGTGAGAGCAGTGGCCTACCGCCTTGCTTTGCCACCATCTTTGGAGTGAGTTCACGATATATTCCACGTATCTCAGCTACGTTGGTACGTCAGTGATCCGTCGCACACGGTTGATTTCTCTGAGATTACGGTCCGTCCGGACCTGACATATGACCAGCAGCCCGTGCAAATTTTGGACCGTCGACAGAAACAATTGAGGAATAAGGTAGTCGACCTGGTGAGAGTAATGTGGCATCACAGATCACCTGGAGAGTCCACTTGGGAGCGTGAGGAGGAGATGAAAGAGTGTTTCCCATCTTTGTTTGCTGATTAGTGTTGTTAATTCCGAGGACGGAATCTTTCTTTTAGCGGGGTAGAATGTAACGGTCGCTTTCCGACCTTATGGATTTTTCTGCGTGCACGTGCTTATCGTGCACGTATTTTATTTGGCTCTTTCTGGATTCCGGTATATATGAAGTGATATGCCGTTGTGACCATATGAGAGTGTAGAATTTTATAGTAATTTTTGGGAACGTCATTTTGCGGCTCGTTTTCTCGCAAAACGACTCGGAATGGTAGGGGTGTTTTAGTCTTTTATCTCAAAACGCAGTTCCCGATTTTACGTAAATTCTTGGTAGGCGTGACGCACGATCAGACTCCGTAGTCCCGTGCGTCTTGTCTCCACGATCGTCCCGGTATTTTCAGTTTATTTTTCGGACGCCCGTAGCGAGAGTTACCTCCCGATTAAATCTCAACCTTTGATCTCCCCAAATCTATTTAAATTTCAAATTATGATCAAATCTAATGAAATCCCTATATATACTCATACGTATCTAAGGGGGATTGATGGCATCTTCTATTTGTATCCTCCTTTTCTTTTATTTCCACAACCCTTATCTATAGACCCTCACCCATTTTAACACTTAACATCTAACCCTTTAGCAATTAAATTCTTTTAAAAATCTATAGACCCTCATGCCCTATTCACATGAACCCTCTACTCACAAAACCCTTGGGCTGAGTCTCAGCCGCCGCAACTCAAAGAACCCCCCTCCCCCCCGAGTTCTTCTTCCTCCCTCTCACCCTCGCTCTCACCCCGTCGTCGGCTTGCCACGGCTAACCCTCGCCGTTCTTCGCCCCGGCCACCCGCAACTAACCCCTGCCACCGCTGCGCTTGCTGTTCTCGTCGACCGACGGCTTCCTCTTCGCACAACGAGCAATCGCAGCTGTCGTCGGCTGCTCTTCCCTCCAAAGCGCTGTCCGACCGCCTGCAAGCCTGCTAGCGGCCAGAACCGCCGCCCTGCATCTGCCCGACCACCCGCAGCAAGTCCATATGCTGCCTTCGTCGCACACTGCCCTGTCAGGCTATTTCCTCGCTGCAGCAGCGACATCAGCAGCCCGAACAGCTGCTGTTGTCTTTTTCCGGTGCCACCACCGTCAGGTGGCCACCCCGCGGCCCCCTAGTCCGGCCGATCTTCCCCAGCGTCGCCAAGACCCCTTCGGCAGCCTCCCCAGGTCGGACAGCCCCACGGCCGGCCTCCCCATGATGTCGAGTCGACATTTTACGGCCGTCGCTCGCTGTTTTGGATCACCGTTGCCTTGTTCACTGTCTGCTATCCCCGCACGATGCCCGCACTTCTGGTTCGCTGCCAGGACGTGTCTGGCTACGCTACCCGTAGCCGAGACGTCGTAGACGACGAGGAGATCCCACCGTTCAAACTCTACTTCCGTTCTACGACAAACACCGGAGAGGTTGGGCCCCCAACTCGTAGCAAACACACACCGTAGTTCAACCAAAATCTAAACTAAAATTTGACAACTCAAACTAAATTTACTTTCAGCGTTTGTAAAATGATTACCCACCGTAGGAAGATCGACAATCGGACAACTTTTCTGTGCACATAGGGTAGAAGTCGATCTAGGTTGAACGAAACACCAAAATGTGACTTTTGACGAATAGGATAGTCCCACCAATCTAGAAACAAACCCTAATAGTACTTATTGAAAAATGCGACCTGCCACCGTCACCGTGACCCTGTTTCAGCCAGACCACCACATGCAAGTGTACTCAATTGCACTTTTGGCCGTGCCTAGGCCTTAGACTGCTAGAACTATTAAACTGTGAACAAAGGGACCGGACATGAAATGATAGCATCCGGGACACCCCTTGACGGCTTAGACTTGACGACGAAGTCTAATCTCAACAACAACTTTTGACACCATAGCGTTATCTTGTGTGTGTATGTGTGTGGACCCCCTAGAAGAACCATCCCTGTCATGTCACGTCGTGTCTTGTTTTGCACAGCCCGCGGGCAATAAGGCACTCACCAGTGAGTGGGTGATCCCTTGTACAGATACACAGCCTGTGGGTAATAGGGCACTCACCAGTGAGTGGGTGATCCCTTGTACAGATACACAGCCTGCGGGCAATAGGGCACTCATAAAGATAGAGTGAGTGATCCCTTGTACAGACTTTTCTTGTGCACTTGGGTTGGGGTAGGGTTGAGCGTGCGCACGGGGAGAGGGTCTGATCCCCCTCAAACCGTAAGGCGTGAACCCTTCAAGTCACACGTGTCTTGTCTTGTCTTGTCCTGTCCTGTCCTGTCCTGTCTTGCTTGTCTTGTCACGTCTTGTCACAACCCGTTTAGGTTAGTCCCGTAGTCGGTAGAACACACTATGACTACTTCTTGCTACGCTTTACTTTCCTGCTGCATTTACTTCCTTTTGATACTCTCTTATAACCTCAGCATGCTAATCAACCAGTAAACTGTTGTTTAGTAGTTCGGTACACTTGTAGTAGAGTCTAACCCTTTTTGTAGACTTTACCTGGCGTATAGTTCCTTTCGTTTGGGTGTTGTACATCAGGTGTGGAGCCAGAGTACGTTGACGAGGCGGAGCTACCAGAGGACGTAGAGCCGGATGACGTCGATCCTGAGTACGTGCCCGAGGAGGACCAGAGCTAAAGGTCTTCTCGTTGCCTATCCAGAGGTCACACTACAGTTTAGTTGGGTGCGTAGCACCGTTTACTTTCTGTCTAGGTTGGATGCTTGCACCAGTGGTTTACCTTTCAGTTGTTGTAGCCGTGTCAGACTTTTGTTAGACTCTAGTACTCTGAATGAATATTTTGGAATAAAATGAATGTTTCCTTTTAGTACTTTTGTTGATCCGTACTAACCTGCAGGGACCTGTTCCTTCGTCTTGAAGTACCACACAGACGCTTATTGTGTCCGAGCTTCACAGCTCCGGCCAAAGTGGGCCTTAGTCACACTTCGCCTCTGTAGTTTTGGGAAGTGGGGCATGACAACAGTCAACTGTCGCGAGTTCAGATTCTATCCATTGTGATTTTTCTCACGGATTCCAATTGGGTTTTTGCCTAAACTGTTTTGTGGATTTGAGAAAGCTATAAGTAGAGCCTCTACTGTTCCATTGGAAGGTTACTCATTCATTGTAAAATCTCTCAAGCTTTCATTTCCAAAGATCAAAGCTCACAAATCCAAAGCCCTAAATATTTCCAAATCTTGTTCTCTTGCTCTCCAACCTAGAACCAAAGAGTAATCTTCTAGGCAATTGGTGCAGTCAAGAGAAAGGGCTTCTCCTCTCTTCCAAGAGAGTTCTTCAACACACATCTCACTCCTCCTTCAAGTTCTACTTCAAGGCATAGGTGATTGTAAGTGTTGTTTTCTTTATTTCATAACTTTTGTTTTTTTGAGATTTGCTCTCGGTTGTGAGAGTGGTTTGCTTGCTCCCAAGTTATGGGAGTCAAGGACATCGATTGTATTCGATTGCACTTGTAGGGTTGCTACAAGTGGGTTTTTAAGGAAACCTCAAGTTAGGGTTCTAACTTGAGTATCCAGAGGTATCCGTGTGGAAAGGACGTAGGATTACCGGGAACAAGTCGGGAGTTGACTTGGGTAATCCGAACCCTAGAAACATAATTGTGTTTGCAATTGTTTCTTATTTGGGTTTAATTCTATTTCCGCATTATTTATTGGATTGCATTTTATTTGGAGTAAATTCATTTTAAATTTGCATAAACACTATTCAACCTCCCTTCTAGTGTTTTCCCCAAAGATAGGGTCCCCTACAATTGGAATCAGAGCGCAAGGTTATATCTATGGCATCCAACAACAACAACGTTCCTCCTCCGCCTTCGTACAACAATCACGATCGTGATGGAGCGTCCACATTTTTTGAAGGTCAATCTACGGTGCACCCTCCGCGTTTCAATGGTACAAATTTTAGCTATTGGAAATGCAGGATGGAGACGTTCCTTAGGAGTGCTTCGCTTTGGAGAACCCTCCACAAGGAATACGTCGAGCCCACCGAAGTAGATTTCGACAAATGGACGTCTTCCGAGAAAACCGCCGAGGTCAATAACGCTAAGGCAATGAACGCTCTTTATTGTGCGTTGGACCCGAATGAGTTCAACAAGATATGCACATGTAAGAGTGCATATCAAATTTGGAACCATCTCATCGTTACCCACGAGGGAGCGAATAAGGTAAAAATTTCAAAGTTATATGTTGTCGGGCAAAACATTGATTAGTTTCATATGCAGGATAATGAAAGAATTGCATCGATGTACGGACGGTTTACCGACATCATCAATGAATTGGAAGTCCTTGGCCAAATATATTCCAAACCTGATAAGGTAAGGAAGATCATCATGGGAATGACCTCCAAATGGGAAAGAAGAGTGATCGCCATTGAGGAGGTCAATAACTTGAAGAACTACACCGTGATGAATCTTATCGGGACTCTCATGTCTTAAGAGGTAAGACGAGAGAACTGATTAAAGATTCGAGCAATGATGAATCCTTCGGAGGTCAAGAAGAAAGCTTTGGCATTCAACGCAAACTCATTATCCTCCAATAGTGATGAATCTGAGAACGAGATGGATTTGGGTGAAATGGCCCAAATGGCGATGAAGTTCCAACACTTCTTCCGCAAAGGTAAATTTTCCTCCAACAAACATTTTGAGTCTACTAATGCTACTTCCTCTCTTTGCTATAAATGTAATAAGCCAGGGCACATCAAGAGGGATTGCCTAATGCTAAAGAACAAAGAGAAGTGGAAGGCGCCGAAGTACCACAAGTCCGATAAGAACAAGAGAGACAAGAAGTAAGGACTCATAGGTACATTCGACGACTCAAGTGATGAATCATCGAGTGATTCTGATGATGAGAAGGGTGAGAGCACCCACATGTGTTTCATGGCCCTAGAAGACCCACTCTCTGACGAGAATGATTCCGACATGGACGACACCGAGGTAACAATGGATGAACTTCGTATTGCTAATGAAGAACTATTTGCTAAATACCAATCTTTAATGCTTAGATATACTAGCTTAAAGAAATCAAATATTAGCAAGTCATCCATTCCATGCATTATCAATAATGACACCATTGTTGATACTTTAACGCTTGAGAAAGCAAGCTTAGCTTCTCAAAATGTCACATTGAGAGATGAGGTGAATTCCCTCAAATCTCAACTAGATCAAACACATCCTAAGGGTAATAGTGATCTAGTTACACGACACACACAATTGGGTTTCGAGAATGATTCTCTTAAAACCTAAGTACACGAGCTCAAAGCACGGTTGTCCACCTTGGATACCAACATTTCTTCTATGAAGGAGAAATATGAGCACATGTCTTCCCGTATTGAGAGGTTCAATAAGGGAAAACTACAATTGTATGATTTGTTAGCAAACCAATATCCGGCCACACATCGTGTTGGTCTTAGGTTTGTGAATACAAATGCATCTAGTTCATGCACTTCCTATAGTGGTGACACTATAGATTTTATGAGGCCTTCCTCCAGTGCATCCACAAGTGGTGTCAAAGACACTATAGGTAGCAAACCTACCAAGAAAGTCACCACTTCACCTTCTCTTCTTTTTGGCAAGAAACCGACTAAGGGTGGAAACCAAAAGCAAGGCCATGCTTACATGTACACTAACACTCATCCACGTAGGAAACCTCCTACTTCACAAGTGGATAATCATGACGCATTTTATGCTCCGCACCCACGGACACGTACACAACCACACATGAGAAATACTCATGTACGTGCTCCTATACACCCGTATGCTCATACGCATCATTCTTTCATGTATGCTCATCATCCACATGTCATACATGATCCATATGCTTCATATAATATGCATGTTCCCAAGCATACATATCATCCTAGAATATACAATGCATATCCTCCACCACATCTCTATGCTAGAAATCATGTTCCTAAAAAGCATGCACCACATAGAAATCCAATACATATGCATGCAACTAGGAATAGGACTCCCAAGATTTACACTATTTGGGGTCCTAAGAACACTAGCCTAAATGATAGGAATGCTTATGTTGATTCCTATTTTCAAGATGTGATTAGAAATAGTAATTATGTTGGGAAGCAGAAGTCCACTTGGACTTAGCTTCCAAAGGGCTAATCCTCTTGGACCCAACAAACATTGGGTACCATAAGCTTATGGTATATTATATAGGTACCCCAAGAGAAAGAAGAAGAGCAATAAATGTTTTATTAGCTCTAAAGAGAAAGGATGGATTCTTGATAGTGGTTGCTCCAAACACATGACGGGAGATCCCTCGTTGCTCTCCGAAGTGATTAGCATCAATGATGGTGCAACGGTCACTTTTGGAGGTAATCAAAAGGGAACCATCATTGGAGTAGGTATCGTTGGTAATCCTTCAAAACCGTTAATTACTAATATTTTTCTAGTTAGTGGTTTGTGTCACAATTTCATTTCCATTAGTCAACTTTGTGACAAAGGTTACAAGGGTAACTTTGGAGAAGGATTGTGTACAATTGTTGACTGCGATTCAAATGTTTTATTTTTCGGTTTTAGGCGTAAAAATATTTATTATTTGAGCTTGCCTAAAACCGTAGAACATTGCTTAGTTGCTAACACAAGTGAACAACTATTATGGAAACGCCGTTTTGGTCTTGTTCACTTCAAGCACTTATATAAGTTAGCTAAGCATGATCTAGTCAAAGGTTTTCCTAAGATTGCTTTTAATAAGAAAAACTTTTGTGATTCATTTCAAAGAGGTAAACTAAGTAAATCTTCATTTAAGCTCAAAGAAGGGATTACTTCAAGAGGCCCCTAAAACTTCTTCATCTAGATTTATTTGGGCCAACTAGAATCGCTTCTTTAGGTAATGCTCATTATGGATTAGTTGTCGTCGACGACTTTTCTAGATTTACTTGGGTTTCATTCTTAACTAATAAGAATGAAGCTCATGAAGAGTTTACCAAATTTGCAAAGATGATTCAGAATCTTTTAGGATCCACCATTATCACTGTTCGTAGTGATCATGGAGGAGAATTTGAGAATGAGTCTTTTACTAAATCTGTGATGACTCCGGGATAACTCATAATTTTTTCTTTCCTCGTGCACCACCACAAAATGGTGTTGTAGAAAGAAAGAATATGACTCTTATTGAGTGTGCTCACACTATGCTCCATGATAGTCATTTAGGCCTACAATTTTGGAAAGAGGCGGTGCACACGGTATGTTATGTGCTCAATAGGATCCTAATGAGACCCCAAATGAACAAAACTTGTTTTGAGTTGTTTTATGATAAAAAGCTTCAAGTAAAATATTTTTGTGTTTTTGGTTCAAAATGTTTTATAAAGAACACATTTGGTAATTTAGACAAATTTGATCCAAGATCCGATGAAGGAATTTTTGTGAGATATTCCACATGTAGTAAAGCCTACCGGATATACAACAAAACTTCTTCAACGTTTGAGGAATCACTTCACGTATCTTTTTAGGAAGATTTTGATTTTTCTCATGTTGATGATGATAATGTAGATATTTTTGTGATTCTCTTAATAATGTTAAGATTAATGATTCTATTGTTGAGACTAACACTTCTAACGAAATTGTTGAAGTTGTTCCTAGTGATACATGTATACCCAAATCTTATCCGACCGTTCGTAACCATCCCCATAACCAAATAATTGGAGATATTAGTGTGGGTGTTCGAACGAGGTCGAGAATCGAATAATTCTTTCATTGCGCATTTGTATCTACCATTGAGCCAAAGAACGTCCAAGAAGCTTGTGAGGATAGCTCCTGGATAGTGGCAATGGAATAAGAACTAATGCAATTCGAGAGAAACGAAGTTTGGGAACTCATACCTCTTCCAAGTGGTCACCAAGTCATTGGGACCAAATGGATCTTCAAGAACAAGACGGATGAAAACGAGGTAATCACAAGGAACAAAGCAAGGTTAGTAGCTCAAGGCTACCGGCAAGTGGAAGATATTGATTTCGAAGAATCTTTTGCCCCCATAGCTAGATTAGAAGCTATTAGGTTGCTTTTATCTTTTGCATCCCATACGAATTTTAAACTATTTCAAATGGATGTTAAAAGTCCATTTTAAATGGGTTTGTCAATGAAGAAGTTTATGTTTCTCAACCTCCCGGTTTTATTCATGAAAAATTTCCAACCCATGTTTTCAAACTTAAGAAAGCGTTGTATGGGTTGAGACAAGCTCCTAGAACATGGTATGATCGACTTAAGACCTTTCTTTTGAATTTAGGTTTTAAAATGGGAGAAGTTGATTCTACACTCTTCTTTAAAGATTATGATAATGACATTCTTTTGATTCAAGTTTATGTAGACAATATTATTTTTGGTTCTACTAACTTTAATCTTTGTCAAGAATTTTCCAAGTCTATAAAGGATGAGTTTGAGATGAGCCACATGGGAGAGCTCACCTACTTCCTTGGATTGCAAATTCGACAAATAGAGAATGGCACATTCATACATCAGACAAAGTACATAGGTGAGCTTATTAAGCGATTCGGGATGGAATCGTCTTCGAGCAAAAGGACTCCCATGAGTACTACTACTCATCTACACAAGGATGAAAGCGGAAAAGATGTAGACGTTCGTCTATATCGAGGTATGATCAGTAGCCTACTTTACTTAACCACTAGTAGGCCCGATATAATGTTTTCTGTATACCTTTGTGCTAGATATCAAGCTAGACCTAAGGAGTCACACTTGATTGCAGTTAAACGAATATTTCGTTATCTCAATCAATCTCTAGATTATGGGTTGCTTTACCCTAAGTCTAGCACATATGAGTTAATCTCATATAGTGATGCCGACTTTGCCGGATGCAAGTCCGACAGGAAAAGTACTAGTGGCACTTGCCATTTTCTAGGAAATTCCTTAGTTTCTAGGTTTTCTAAGAAACAAAATTCGGTGTCATTGTCCACGACTGAAGCGGAATATATCACCGTGGGTCTGGCATGTGCATAAGTTCTTTGGATGAGACATACTCTTAGTGACTATGGTGTCAATTGTGATACTTGCCCTATCATGGTTGATAATCAAAGTGCTTTTTGTCTTTCCAAGAATCCGGTACACCACTCATGTACCAAACACATAGACGTGAGACACCATTTCATAAATAATCATGTATATAAGAAGGACAACACCTTAGAGTATATTGAAACCCAAAAACAAATTGTTGATATCTTCACTAAACCTCTTAAAGAAGATTCATTTGTGAGGTTGCGTGGAGAATTGGGAATTAAGGGTGAATCTGAAATCTAGAAGATCAATCATTCATGTTATAACTCTTTTTGAGCTCATATCATTTTGTTGCCTATCTTCATGTGCTTTATTATATATGTGTGATTAAGAAAGGCAATTGTGATTTAATTGATTTCATGAGTTTTTGAGATTGATTGTAGTGATTCCTGTTTCAATGGAGTTATTGTTTTTACATTGTTTTTACGATGTATTTGTGATTAGAGTATAGGTCCTAGGGTGAGTGTTCTTATTCTCTGGAATTCTATCTCACTGTGCATTTTTGGACCAGGAGAGACGACTGTCTTTCCTTCGACAGTCGACTGCCCTACTCTATCTCCTCAGTCTGAGAATTTGTATCTTTCGCACAGCCGACTGATGACTGTTTTACAGTCGACTATTATTTTAATAGGTGACTGCATTTTAGTCATGAAGCGACTGTTCTCTCTGTCGAATTTTTACAGTGCTCTCTGTTTTTTTGATGAACTGTATTAATTCTCGGCCAGTCGACTGCTGAGTATATGTCAGTCGATTGTCCAACAGACAGGCGACTGCATGTTACTTGCCAGTCGACTGCCCATCTTTCTGAGCTTTATTGTTATCACTTCATCCAGTCGACTGACATTTGTTTATCAGTCGACTGTCTTCTATTGAGACGGTTCAAGTGATTTGATCCGAGCCGTCGATTCCTTGATCCAATGGCCCAGATTCATTCCCCAACTTTTATATTTGAGAGAGGCCGATCTTTTATCCGCATCCGACTCTCTCTCCTCCGATCAAACTCCTCGACTTCCCGCTCGATTTCTCTTCCAAAGCCGTCGATATTCTTCCCTTCGTGAGTCGATTTCGTGTTGTCATTGCCTTCGTTTCGTCGCTCGACTAGGTTTGATCTCATCCTCCTATCTCGTGAAATTTCCTTGTTAGGGTTCGTCCACATTTGTGTCTTGCCCTAGCTTCGTGTAAGGCCATGGCTCTTTTCGATCATCTCTTTCCTAAAGTCTCTCTCGACTTCCTTGATGAGCCGGTTCCTTTACCAAAGTCTGATCCGACTCCCTCCTCGCCTCCATCTTCTAGAGAACCTCTTCATATCACTATCGGTGACCCCATCCCCTCTGAGCATGCTGCTGAACACTCTTCTCAGCCAGCTGAGCATCCTCCTAGGTATCATCTTTTCGTATCACACGAGGAGATTCTTCTTCATCAGCTGGATGCTCGAGTATCTGCTCTTGAAATTCTTTCCGTATCTCTGGATGAGAAGCTCTTGCTTTTGCTTAAGCTTCAGTTAAACTCTTTTAAGCATCATGGTTTTCCCATCCCTACCAAGCTTCAGGCTCTGTTTGCTACATCTGAGGACACTTCGCTTGCTTGTGTTTCTCCTCCTACAGGCTTCACGCCTAAACACTATGTGGTTCAGACCTTCGGTGCCCAGACTCCACTTCATGTTCCTGTGGAATCTTCTGCCGCTCGTGCATCGTCGTCCAAACAGAAGACTTTTACTTTTCCTACTCGACGCTCTGTGAGGCTCTTGATCCGCTCTTCTGGTCGCCCCTCGGACTCTACCGTCATCAACATCGACTGAAGTTGCTGCCCTCGACTTTTGTGTGTTCACTCACCCAACGACCTAGATTCTTTTTGTTTGGTCTGTTTTTTTGGTTGGGTTGAGTGGGGCCTTCAGTGTGTCTTGGTGATGGCTGTATGGTGTATGATGTTTGTATCTGTATGATGATGTACGGTGATGTACTTCGATGTTGTCATGATGATGTATTTTTGTCTTGATCATGATGTATGTTTTTGTGATGGACATGTAGATGTCCATCCGATGATGTACTCATTTTTCTATATATCTATATATGATGTTGTTGTTTATCTTGTGTCACACTATGCTATAATGCTTATCTTATCTGTGTGATGTATGTTATGTTGTCTCCATGTATGCTATACTATCTCTGATGTGCTTTTGAGACAATATATGAATTTGATATTCAATTTTCCATGCTATCTCTGGTATGATGCATTTGTGAAATCTCTTTTGAAACTATTTTTGTTTGTATATCTAAAATGTTTATATTGGACTTCAATTCCATTACTCACATGTGTATATGTTGTGATTTTATGAGTTTTGATTTGATATATCTTTATACTCCTTGATTGTTGTTAGTTTGTATTTAGCACTATTATTGTTGTTATTTGCTCCCACCTTTTTGGATAATGCCATAGAGGGAGAGAAATAAACATACAAGATTCATAATGGATGTGCTAAGTATGTTCTAACACTTGAATCTAAGATTTACGTTGTCTTAGATTCATGGGGAGTAAGATTACAATGATTAGGGATTTTAATTCCTAGATTTCTTGAATTATATTCACTCATTTGCTTCAATTGATATGTAGATGCCCTAATATTTGTTGACTAACTCGATTGGGATCTATGTAGGGGAGTAAGTTTTCATTACGTACAATTATTTATCTCTTTGTTTATGTTTGTTTGTCATCATCAAAAAGGGGGAGAATGTTGAGTATTGGACTTCTCCGTTATTGGTGTTAATGATGAGCAAACATAAATACTTGTGACTAATCCCCTATTTTGCAGTTAATCCATAGACTAAGATAATTATAAAGATCTACTAGCAATAGATGACTCACAAACTTCATTGAAGGCAAATGACATGGATTGGATGATCGTAGATGATGATTGAAGCTCCGTGAAGACTTCAAGCTCATACGATGGAAAGAAGAGATTATTCATCAAATGTAATTTTCTTTTATCTCTTCTAGTATGTAGCTTAGAAGTAGAACTTTGATGGAGCACTCACACACATCTACATTTAGTCATAGGACTTAATTAGATCAATTGTCCTTAGACTCCAATTCATTTCTCTATTGGTTGTGCAAGGATTGTTTATAACAGTCGACTGCTTAACAGTTTACAGGCGCATGTTATGCACAGACTTTTACAATATAGTTTTGGGCCTTCTCTGATTATTTCGCACAGGCCACTGATGAATAATTCACAGGTGCCTGTCCTAGAGACAGTCGATTGTGCTTTGTAAATCAGTCGCATGTCTATCATTTGCCCAAACTCTGTTTGATCTGAATTTTACAGCCAGTCGACAAATACTATATAAACATTCGACCGTCTCTTAGATCAGTCGACTGTTTATGCTGCAACAGTCGTCTGTCTGTGAGTAATTTCTTTGACTCAGCTCTCTGAAAATTTATCAGGCTTTTGACAGTCGTCTGTTTAAGTATCTACAGTCGCCTGTTCTGATTAACAGTCGACTGTGTTCATTGCATCAGTCGTCGGTCCTGTTACTTGTGAGATTTCCAGTATTTATCTAACTTACCCATCTCTCGGCCAGTCGCTTGTCGAAGAAATTACAGTCGCGTGTTGGTTTAATAGTGGATTGTCTTTGCTTCGTCAGTCGACTGTCAACGTGGTAAGTTATGAATTCTCACCTACCCTTGCTGACTGTGCAACAATCGACTGTGGATTGTTCAACAGTCGACTGTCGCGAGTTCAGATTCTATCCGTTGAGATTTTTCTCACGAATTCCAATTGGGTTTTTGTCTAAACTGTTTTGTGGATTTGAGAAAGCTATAAGTAGAGCTTCCACTGTTCCATTGAAAGGTTACTCATTCATTGTAAAATCTCTCAAGCTTTCATTTTCAAAGATCAAAGCTCTCAAATCCAAAGACCTAAGCATTTCCAAATCTTGTTCTCTTGCTCTCCAACCTAGAACCAAAAAGCGATCTTCTTGGCAATTAGTGCAGTCAAGAGAAAGGGCTTCTCCTCTCTTCCAAGAGAGTTCTTCAACACACATCACACTCCTCCTTCAAGTTTTCCTTCAAGGCATAGGTGATTGTAAGTGTTTTTTTCTTTATTTCATTACTTTCGTTATTTGAGATTTGCTCTCGATTGTGAGAGTGGTTTCCTTGCTCCCAAGTTGTGGGAGTCAAGGACATCGATTGTATTTGATTGCACTTGTAGGGTTGCAAAAAGTGGGTTTTTAAGGAAACCTCAAGTTAGAGTTCTAACTTGAGTATCCGGAGGTATCCGGGTGGAAGGGACGTAGGATTACCGGGAACAAGTCGGGACTTGACTTGGGTAATCCGAACCCTAGAAACATAATTGTGTTTGCAATTGTTTCTTATTTGGGTTTAATTCTATTTTCGCATTATTTATTGGATTGCATTTTATTTGGCGTAAATTCCTTTTAAATTTGCATAAACACAATTCAACCCCCTTCTAGTGTTTTCCCCATAGACATGGTCCCCTACAGCTAGTAGGGTTGATAGTTTACCATACCCTAGGCCAGGCAGGGACATAGTTGTGACGAAGAGACTAAAACTACGGTATTCATCACTGACACATTCAGAGTGATCCCGGTGACACTTTTGTCAATGTGTCAATCACGTAAGTTTGATTCTAAAACTGGGATGATACCTGCTGCTCGTGGTCATTGTCTTCTAGGGGTTTTGAGCCCCAACCTGTAGTAAGGTCAGGCTGTAAGGTCTCACAATCAGTTCGGTACATGTCTTAGTAATAGGAAGAATTTAGGAGGTGTGCACTCGGGTGCACGAGAATAATTAAAAGTCTCTAAAAGAGTTAAGTCGACCTATATTAAATAAGGTTTAATAAAGGTCGTATAAGTTTTTAGCGATTAAATAAGATTTGATGATGACGCGAAATGTTTACAACTTTAGCGTTAGTAGAATGCTGAATGGGATTATTGCATATGATGCGAACAGGTTTTAAATACATTATAAATAGTTTATAATGATTTATAAAACATATAAATGTATAGAAATGGATATATGAATCTTTGGGATTGTCCCATCCGAACCAAGCTTTCCAACGAATCTGGAATAGGCCCAATCAGAATTATAGAACTCTAGTTATGGTTCAAAAGGCCAAAACTGGGCTTTTGCCCAGTTCTGGTCTGACCTGACCCAGTTGGACTGGGCTAGCCCGCCCAACTCGGCAGGGGAAATCCCAGCCCACCAAAACAAGCGGGCTGGCTGAGCCCACCTGCAAATGCGCGCGAGCCAGCCAGCCTCGCGGGCAGGTGGGCTGAGCCCGCCTGCACTGTAGCAGGTGGGTCAGCCTGCACGCCCAGGCGTAGGCTGGTGCCCAGTTTGGACTGGGCACGCCGAAAGTCCAGTTAGCCGTGGGCCCCACCTGAGTGGCCCAAAACTTCCAAAAACCCTAGGAGGGTTGTGCCGGCTACAAATTAGCCGAATTTTGACTTTTTGCTCAACTTTGAGCAATTGTTTGAGGAGTCAAACGAAGTCGAAATTCGTCGACGTTCGTTCCTATGCGCTCACCATTCATAGCTCTTCGAATTGATATGTTGTATCATTTATAAAGAACAACAGTGATGGAAAATTAATTCGTCAAAGTTTAGCCTTTATGAAAGGCAAACTAACTGTCACGCCCCGCTTCCCAAAATGGACGGAAGCGAAACGTGACGAGGCCCGCTTAGGCCAGAGCTTTAGAAGCTCGGACCCAATAAGCGTCTGTAGGGGTACCATTTAAAAGACTTTTCAGGTTCTTGCATTTTTATAGTTCGAAACAACAAAAGTACAGAAAAGGAATTTGCATTCATTAAATTAGAGATATGATATCCAACAAGTACAAGGTCTAAAAAGAAGCCTAAGTATGGCAACAGACTAACTAAAAGAAAACTGAAAGTAATAACCTCTATAAGTGGCGACTAAAAGACCTCAAGGTCTGGTCCTTGTCAGGCACGTGCTCTGATGACGACGTCCTCGGCTCCACGTACTCCAGCGAGTCTGCCTCGTCCACGAACTCTGGCTAAATACCTGACGTACAGCACCCAAGAAAAAGGAACTGTACGTCAGGTAAAGTCTACAAGAAGGGTTAGACTTTACTGCAAGTGCACCGAACTTTAAACAACGGTTTACTGGTTGATTAGCATGCTGAGGTTCTTTTACACAACAGTTTACTGGTTGATTAACATGCTGTGGTTATAACAGGGTAATACGACAAGGAGTAACGCAGCAGGAAAGTAAAACGGGACAAGTAGTAGTCGTAGCGTGTGCTACCAACTACGGGACTAGCCTACAGGTGTCAAGACAAGACGTGACGTGACGGAAACAAGGCAGGACAAGACAAGTGAGACACGAAAGGGTTCACGCCTTACGGTTCGAGGGGGATCAGACCCTCTTACCGTGCGCACGCTCAACCCAACCCCAAACCCCAAGACAAGACAAGACAAGATATCCGTACAAGGGATCACTCGCTCTAGCTTGGCGAGTGCCCTATTGCCCGCAGGCTGAGAATCCGTACAAGGGATCACTCTCTCTAGCTTGGAGAGTGCCCTATTGCCCTCGGGCTGTGTATCCGTACAAGGGATCACTCTCTCAACTTGGAGAGTGCCCTATTGCCCGCAGGCTGTGAGTCTGTACAAGGGATCACTCGGCGAGTGCCCTATTGCCCAGCGGGCTGTGCAAGACGGGACGTGACGTGACATGACAGGAAAGGTTATTCTAGGGTGTCCACACACACGCACACACATGATAGTCCTACAGCATCAAAAATTGTTGTTGTCAGGCTCAGACTTCGTCGTCAAGTCTGAGCCGTCAAGAGTCGTCCCAGACGCTATCATTTCACGTCCGGTTCTATTTGTTCACATTTAACAGTTCTAGCAACCTAAGACCAAAGCACGGTCAAAAACGCAAGTGGGTACACTTGCCTGAAATGGCGAGTGTGTCGTCCTCTCGAAGCGTCTCGTCCAAGCGTCTCGTCCAAGCGTCTCGTCCGCAGAAGTCCGTCTGAAATATCGCCACGGAGACGATGTCAGGTCTCAAATTCATCAAGTCCTATTAGGTTTTGTCTCTAGGTTTTCGGGACTATCCTATTCGTCAAAAGTCACTTTTTGATGTATCAACCTAATCGACGATCTATCCTATGTGCACAGTCAAATTAGTCCGTTCGTCGATTTTCTATGTTTGTACAACGTTTTACAGGAGCTGAAAATTAAATTTAGTTCAAGTTGACGGTTTTTAGTTTAGGGTTCAGTCAGCTATTGTGGGGGTTTCTACGAGTTTCGGGGAACCAACCTGAACCGGAGTTTGCCGTAGAATGGATGTCGTGTCTGATCGGAGCACTCCACAGCTTCAGATCTGGTCCTCGCACGATTCTCCAAAAGTCCAAACTTGCGACGAAGGCCTACGACGTGTCGCAACGTCGTAGACGGCAAATCCGTGAAGTAGCACGTCCAAGTGGGGCCCACAGCACCCAAGAAAAAGGAACTGTACGTCAGGTAAAGTCTACAAGAAGGGTTAGACTTTACTGCAAGTGCACCGAACTTTAAACAACGGTTTACTGGTTGATTAGCATGCTGAGGTTCTTTTACACAACAGTTTACTGGTTGATTAACATGCTGTGGTTATAACAGGGTAATACGACAAGGAGTAACGCAGCAGGAAAGTAAAACGGGACAAGTAGTAGTCGTAGCGTGTGCTACCAACTACGGGACTAGCCTACAGGTGTCAAGACAAGACGTGACGTGACGGAAACAAGGCAGGACAAGACAAGTGAGACACGAAAGGGTTCACGCCTTACGGTTCGAGGGGGATCAGACCCTCTTACCGTGCGCACGCTCAACCCAACCCCAAACCCCAAGACAAGACAAGACAAGATATCCGTACAAGGGATCACTCGCTCTAGCTTGGCGAGTGCCCTATTGCCCGCAGGCTGAGAATCCGTACAAGGGATCACTCTCTCTAGCTTGGAGAGTGCCCTATTGCCCTCGGGCTGTGTATCCGTACAAGGGATCACTCTCTCAACTTGGAGAGTGCCCTATTGCCCGCAGGCTGTGAGTCTGTACAAGGGATCACTCGGCGAGTGCCCTATTGCCCAGCAGGCTGTGCAAGACGGGACGTGACGTGACACGACAGGAAAGGTTATTCTAGGGTGTCCACACACACGCACACACATGATAGTCCTACAGCATCAAAAATTGTTGTTGTCAGGCTCAGACTTCGTCGTCAAGTCTGAGCCGTCAAGAGTCGTCCCAGACGCTATCATTTCACGTCCGGTTCTATTTGTTCACATTTAACAGTTCTAGCAACCTAAGACCAAAGCACGGTCAAAAACGCAAGTGGGTACACTTGCCTGAAATGGCGAGTGTGTCGTCCTCTCGAAGCGTCTCGTCCAAGCGTCTCGTCCGCAGAAGTCCGTCTGAAATATCGCCACGGAGACGATGTCAGGTCTCAAATTCATCAAGTCCTATTAGGTTTTGTCTCTAGGTTTTCGGGACTATCCTATTCGTCAAAAGTCACTTTTTGATGTATCAACCTAATCGACGATCTATCCTATGTGCACAGTCAAATTAGTCCGTTCGTCGATTTTCTATGTTTGTACAACGTTTTACAGGAGCTGAAAATTAAATTTAGTTCAAGTTGACGGTTTTTAGTTTAGGGTTCAGTCAGCTATTGTGGGGGTTTCTACGAGTTTCGGGGAACCAACCTGAACCGGAGTTTGCCGTAGAATGGATGTCGTGTCTGATCGGAGCACTCCACAGCTTCAGATCTGGTCCTCGCACGATTCTCCAAAAGTCCAAACTTGCGACGAAGGCCTACGACGTGTCGCAACGTCGTAGACGGCAAATCCGTGAAGTAGCACGTCCAAGTGGGGCCCACAGCAGTGCTAGGGGTCCAAGGGGGCCCACAACACCTCAGGAGCACTTGGGGGGCCCACCACAGAAGTTGGTGTGGGAGAAATGATGTTGCGACGAAGTTGGGTCGGTCGGACTTGGTCGGTGCGGGGTTCCTCTCGGTCAGACCGAGAGGGGCTCTCGGTCGTGCACTGAGCAGCGCAGCGGGGTCGGTTGCAGCGGGGGTGCGAGGAGAACCGTCGGTCTGACCGACAGATCCCATCGGTCGCAGCGGGCGGGCCACGTTGCAACGTTGCAACTTGCAACGAGGCGGAGCGGAGAGCGGGTGCGGGGCGGCCTCTCGGTCGCTGCGGGCGGACCCATCGGTCGGGCGCTAGGGCGATGCGGAGCGGTGCAGCGGAGCGGCCAAGCGGCTGTTCTCTCGGTCAGACCGAGAGAAGGCCTCGGTCGGAGCGGGCGACAGCGGGGGGCGATGCAGCGGGCGCTGCAAGCGGCGATGCGGGGGCTTGCTCCGGTCGTGCGCTGAGATTTGCGGGGGTGGCCGTCGGTCGTGCACGTTGCGATCGTCGCAACGTTGCGACGAAGCTTTAGAAGATGAAACGGCGGCTAGGGTTTTGAGCAATGACGAAAATACTTTGCCTAGGGCTAACTTAAATAGGTTAGAGCTAGGTTTAGGGTTTGGGTTCGGAAAAAATTATTAAAATAATTTAAAATAATTAATTTACTTAAAAATTACACTCCTCTCCCTCACACGAAATTGGGGCGGCCAATAATTCTGAAAATTTGCCAGAAAATTCTTTAATACGTTATTATAATATAGTAATTTTATTGTAATTAAAACTTTTATAAAATAGGTTTTAAAATTATTTAAAGCTTTCATAAAAAAATAGAAAATAGGTCAAATTAAGTCCAAAAATTATAAAATAATTCTGGTGTGTTCTAGATGACTAAAGAAAGATAGTGGAGAAGACGGATCTTCATTTTGATGTCGAGAGACGAAACTAAAATTCGTAACGTCTCGCATCAAAACAGAAAGTCGCGACGTCACGTCAAATAAGTTAGTATCGCGGAAGAACGACTCGAGATATGTCGTTCCAAAGTCGTTTCGCAATCTAATACTTTCAGAGACGATCACGACGACATATCACACAAAAACGTTCAAAAACAAATAAAGTCTAAAATAAACACGTGCACGATCAAAAGCACGTGCACGAAGAAGGTACGATTGAAACAGGCCGTTACATTCTACCCACCTTAGAAATGATTCCGCCCTCGGAATCACTCACACTAGTAATAATTACCCATATAACCTTGTACCCGCAACTATCATAACTGCTCATAAAGATTTCTAATCCTGTAACTTCGAACAACATTCCTCAATAATTCCTCGTAATCCATCTTTCACTGGGCAAAGCCACGACTAATCTCTCCTCCTAATATATAGTTCCATCACTACCGTTCCAATTTCCAACTCCAAGTTCTCATAGAAATAATAACATCTTCTGATATCGTACCACTCCACTAAGCATCATCATCGCTCATTAATATCTTTTGAATTTCTAAACCTTTTCCCAACATTAATAAATCTCCAAAAAAAACGCGATTCTAGTCATCCACCAATCCAAGACAAAACATTTGTCTATCCTATAATACCTTCACCAATCAGCAATCGTCGTGTCTTCAGTACATTCTCGTCATATCTCCCCATAAATTCATCCACCAAATATTTTGATCTGTCAGAATTACCCCTCATCCTACTCACTGTAACTAATCCCAACCAATATTAAGTCCGACTGCCTAATCATCCATTTATCTCCACACGTCGTGTTATTCCCAATGTCTTCTCACGTCAACTCAACAATCAAGTCTCGATGCTAATAAAAGCTCTACTCAATCTCATGATCATCTTAACTCCTACCATACTCCGCAGCCATCCCTATCTACCATTCGTCTAAGCCTCAAATCTGATAAGTTCTCATCTCCTTGCATATAATTTCATCCGACCAGAATTTTTCTTTGAGTCCGTCTCACATCGGTATTATAAATAAGTTTGAGACAGTTCATTCTTTTCATCCAAAAAAATATTCTAATCCATCATCCTTGTGTTCCCAATATCAATTAATCATTGCCAGAATAAAACTCATCTCACTCCCTGAGCCTACCCGCAAACAAAATCCTACAACGATAATAGCTAGGCCCAATTAATATAACAATCATAAACATGAAAATCTTTGTTTAAGGAAGAAAGAAGAGAAGAGAAAGAGAGGCTTCAAGGCCAAAGAAATATTTTAAAACATTTGGAAAAACGTGTGGCGTTGCGGTAATGGATGAGGGAGGTTAAGTGATTTGTGATCTTGTGAGCTAGTTTTAAAAAAAAACTTTAAAGGTTTGGTTTAAAGAAAACAAAGTTTTGATATGATTCTCATACAAGCAAGATAAACCATTCATTAAAATTAAAACTCAGTCTAAGGATCTGCATGCGATGACACCATTCATATAAGTATGAATACCGTCATTCAGGCAACTTCCAGCATACCATGGTTAACACTGAGTACACATTCAAGACACAGGAGACAAACATCAGGATCCTAAAGATGACACACTCATACAGGTCTACACACTCTACCTATACTCAGGCACTGCAACGACATCACCTACCAGAGGGCCTACTCCTAAACTGGAGATAGCATGGATAACTACAAGGTCTAATGTCTAGGTAAAAGAAGGAAAGAAAACTAAATCAAAAGCGGAACGAAATAAGATCGGAAGGATAGAGGTCAAATAAGGCAAGATAAGGAGGTAGGTGGTTGGGTGTAAAACGATTGTTTTGCAAATGAAAAAATAAGTTTACACAAAGGTTTTGAAATGTGGTCACGAGAAACATAGAACAGATATAATAATAATAAAATAATTGAAGTTCCCCCTAGTTTAGGAAAAATATTTTTAAAAGTATGCACGGTAAGTGATTCAGAAATAGATCTTGTAGCCCAGAAAAATATAAATTGAATTATCAAAATGTTAACACTTTTTTTTTAAAATGAAAATATGAAAGATACCGATTTGAAATAATTTCCAGATAGTAACTTGAAAATTGACGACCAAGGAGATTTCAAAATCTAAGAAGGAACTTTTAATCGGAAAGCAATAAATTTTAGATATATATAATAAAGGGTTTCCAAGGAAGTTAAACCAAGCGAAGAATTTAATAATGGGTTTCGAAAACAAGAAATAAAGGAAATAAAAGTGGGATGAGGTAGCGATTGTTTTGTAAACAAAAAAAAAATTTAAACAAAGGTTCTTGAAGTATGAGCACGATGAACATATAGATGTTTATATGTAAGAAATTTAAAATCCCCCTTTGTTTTAGAAAAATATTCTAAAGTACGTACGTAAATGGTTAAAATAATTTCGTAGGTAGAAAAAAAAACGATATATTGAATTCCCGAAATAATAACAAAGTTTTAAAACTAAAATTCGATGGATACTGATTCGAAAATAAGTACGAGGTCGTAACTTAAAACTTTTACGACCGAAAGGTTTCAAAATTCACGAAAGAATTTTAAATCAACCGAAAGTAAGAAATTTTAAATAAAAAGTTTTCAAAGAAGTCAAATTGGGCGGAGAATTTAATAATGAATTTTCGAAAATACTTTTAAAGGAAGCAGGTTTTGGGAAAGGGAAAAATTCGAAAATAAGTACAAGATATTAGAAATAAATTGTGTAGTTTATAAAAGTAATATATATATTTTAGAAACAAGGCAAATAAAACTGAATTTGAGGAATAATGATTTAAAACGAGTGCGAGATATTGACTTAAAATTTTTACGTCCCAGAAAACTCCAAGTCAATTAAAAGTTTTAACTCAATCCAAAACAGCAAATTTTAAATATATAATATAGGGGTTTTCAAAGAAATCAATCTGGAGCGAAAACTTAATAAGGAAAGTCGAAAATAATTTTAGAGAAGGTAGAATTGGTCAGGGAAGGGATTCGAAGGATTGGTGATGATCGGTAGGAAACGATCACGAGAGTCGAGAGAAAGGAAAAATGATCGCATGAAGATTACGCTTAAGATATGAATCGTGAAGAGCCACGATGGGACTCTATGGTCGATAGCACAAAATTTGCAAGGATCAGAGGGATGCTGGAGGACAAGGGTTCTAATCATCGGGTCGTCTAAAGATTTGGATAACTCAGCTCAAAGGCTTCCTATGAGCTAGACTATAATCAGGATCTAAAGAGGGGGGTTCCTAAGAGAATCAAGGTTACGTTCTGCGGGGCCCGAAGTCGATGGAGCTGGGCGAGCGACTAACTAAAAGAAGGACTCTAAATATCTAATACGATCAGGATCAAATGGGGATGCTAAAATAGTCTAGGACGAGGACGACTAAATCTTAACCAAAGCGTCCGACTATCAACCTGAGGCGTCTACCTAAGTCTTCCTACTATCTAAGACTGGGAAGCTAATTCAGACTTGTACGTGGATATCAAATGAATGCGGTACTTTATTGTTCCGAACTTTTGCAAGACCTGCATGGGCCACCACTAAAACCTGTCACGCCCCGCTTCCCAAAATGGACGGAAGCGAAACGTGACGAGGCCCGCTTAGGCCAGAGCTTTAGAAGCTCGGACCCAATAAGCGTCTGTAGGGGTACCATTTAAAAGACTTTTCAGGTTCTTGCATTTTTATAGTTCGAAACAACAAAAGTACAGAAAAGGAATTTGCATTCATTAAATTAGAGATATGATATCCAACAAGTACAAGGTCTAAAAAGAAGCCTAAGTATGGCAACAGACTAACTAAAAGAAAACTGAAAGTAATAACCTCTATAAGTGGCGACTAAAAGACCTCAAGGTCTGGTCCTTGTCAGGCACGTGCTCTGATGACGACGTCCTCGGCTCCACGTACTCCAGCGAGTCTGCCTCGTCCACGAACTCTGGCTAAATACCTGACGTACAGCACCCAAGAAAAAGGAACTGTACGTCGGGTAAAGTCTACAAGAAGGGTTAGACTTTACTGCAAGTGCACCGAACTTTAAACAACGGTTTACTGGTTGATTAGCATGCTGAGGTTCTTTTACACAACAGTTTACTGGTTGATTAACATGCTGTGGTTATAACAGGGTAATACGACAAGGAGTAACGCAGCAGGAAAGTAAAACGGGACAAGTAGTAGTCGTAGCGTGTGCTACCAACTACGGGACTAGCCTACAGGTGTCAAGACAAGACGTGACGTGACGGAAACAAGGCAGGACAAGACAAGTGAGACACGAAAGGGTTCACGCCTTACGGTTCGAGGGGGATCAGACCCTCTTACCGTGCGCACGCTCAACCCAACCCCAAACCCCAAGACAAGACAAGACAAGATATCCGTACAAGGGATCACTCGCTCTAGCTTGGCGAGTGCCCTATTGCCCGCAGGCTGAGAATCCGTACAAGGGATCACTCTCTCTAGCTTGGAGAGTGCCCTATTGCCCTCGGGCTGTGTATCCGTACAAGGGATCACTCTCTCAACTTGGAGAGTGCCCTATTGCCCGCAGGCTGTGAGTCTGTACAAGGGATCACTCGGCGAGTGCCCTATTGCCCGCAGGCTGTGAGTCTGTACAAGGGATCACTCGGCGAGTGCCCTATTGCCCAGCGGGCTGTGCAAGACGGGACGTGACGTGACACGACAGGAAAGGTTATTCTAGGGTGTCCACACACATGCACACACATGATAGTCTTACAGCATCAAAAATTGTTGTTGTCAGGCTCAGACTTCGTCGTCAAGTCTGAGCCGTCAAGAGTCGTCCCGGACGCTATCATTTCACGTCCGGTTCTATTTGTTCACATTTAACAGTTCTAGCAACCTAAGACCAAAGCACGGTCAAAAACGCAAGTGGGTACACTTTCCTGAAATGGCGAGTGTGTCGTCCTCTCGAAGCGTCTCGTCCAAGCGTCTCGTCCGCAGAAGTCCGTCTGAAATATCGCCACGGCAACGATGTCAGGTCTCAAATTCATCAAGTCCTATTAGGTTTTGTCTCTAGGTTTTCGGGACTATCCTATTCGTCAAAAGTCACTTTTTGATGTATCAACCTAATCGACGATCTATCCTATGTGCACAGTCAAATTAGTCCGTTCGTCGATTTTCTATGTTCGTACAACGTTTTACAGGAGCTGAAAATTAAATTTAGTTCAAGTTGACGGTTTTTAGTTTAGGGTTCAGTCAGTTATTGTGGGGGTTTCTACGAGTTTCGGGGAACCAACCTGAACCGGAGTTTGCCGTAGAATGGATGTCGTGTCTGATCGGAGCACTCCACAGCTTCAGATCTGGTCCTCGCACGATTCTCCAAAAGTCCAAACTTGCGACGAAGGCCTACGACGTGTCGCAACATCGTAGACGGCAAATCCGCGAAGTAGCACGTCCAAGTGGGGCCCACAGCAGTGCTAGGGGTCCAAGGGGGCCCACAACACCTCAGGAGCACTTGGGGGGCCCACCACAGAAGTTGGTGTGGGAGAAATGATGTTGCGACGAAGTTGGGTCGGTCGGACTTGGTCGGTGCGGGGGTTCCTCTCGGTCAGACCGAGAGGGGCTCTCGGTCGTGCACTGAGCAGCGCAGCGGGGTCGGTTGCAGCGGGGGTGCGAGGAGAACCGTCGGTCTGACCGACAGATCCCATCGGTCGCAGCGGGCGGGCCACGTTGCAACGTTGCAACTTGCAACGAGGCGGAGCGGAGAGCGGGTGCGGGGCGGCCTCTCGGTCGCTGCGGGCGGACCCATCGGTCGGGCGCTAGGGCGATGCGGAGCGGTGCAGCGGAGCGGCCAAGCGGCTGTTCTCTCGGTCAGACCGAGAGAAGGCCTCGGTCGGAGCGGGCGACAGCGGGGGGTGATGCAGCGGGCGCTGCAAGCGGCGATGCGGGGGCTTGCTCCGGTCGTGCGCTGAGATTTGCGGGGGTGGCCGTCGGTCGTGCACGTTGCGATCGTCGCAACGTTGCGACGAAGCTTTAGAAGATGAAACGGCGGCTAGGGTTTTGAGCAATGACGAAAATACTTTGCCTAGGGCTAACTTAAATAGGTTAGAGCTAGGTTTAGGGTTTGGGTTCGGAAAAATATTATTAAAATAATTTAAAATAATTAATTTACTTAAAAATTACACTCCTCTCCCTCACACGAAATTGGGGCGGCCAAAAATTCTAAAAATTTGCCAGAAAATTCTTTAATACGTTATTATAATATAGTTATTTTATTGTAATTAAAACTTTTATAAAATAGGTTTTAAAATTATTTAAAGCTTTCATAAAAAAATAGAAAATAGGTCAAATTAAGTCCAAAAATTATAAAATAATTCTGGTGTGTTCTAGATGACTAAAGAAAGATAGTGGAGAAGACGGATCTTCATTTTGATGTCGAGAGACGAAACTAAAATTCGTAACGTCTCGCATCAAAACAGAAAGTCGCGACGTCACGTCAAATAAGTTAGTATCGCGGAAGAACGACTCGAGATATGTCGTTCCAAAGTCGTTTCGCAATCTAATACTTTCAGAGACGATCACGACGACATATCACACAAAAACGTTCAAAAACAAATAAAGTCTAAAATAAACACGTGCACGATCAAAAGCACGTGCACGAAGAAGGTACGATTGAAGCAGGCCGTTACACTAACTTAATTAATTCTCTAAATTTAATTTAGTCCCACTTCTGTTATGATGAGAAGGGGAGTACCGGCCGCCTATATAAATAGGGGCAAACACTCTCCTTGAAAACTTGCACCAAGTCTCTGAAAATTGAGAAGCTCACAAAAGTTTTGGGCAAGCTCAAAATTCAAGACAGAAATTATTCTCTCCCATTTTCTTTTGTTTCATTCACGTTCGTTCTAGCAAAATGACATGGATGATTTTGATTTTGATCTGAAGTCTAAGATGTCGGATCGAGCTCAAGTGAAATTTTCTTCGACAGGTGGTTGGCCCAAATGTACAATATCGGCTCGCTACGGGTGGATCGGTTCGTGTGTGCAGAGGCGACTAGCGTGGGGAGCGAAAGACAGTTCGCTACACCTTGCCGGTGCAAGCAAGGTTTCGGGTATGTGGTTAATAATTTTTCATTTATTATTATGTTGCAGTAGATTTAGATCTTTCTTGGGGTGGTCAGATCCACTCCAAGTTATCATAGATCCTGGCTTAGGGTCTTGATGCCTTAGGGTGATCGTTAAATAGTTTAACATTTTATATTTTTTTGCTACTTTATTTTTGCTTTTATAGTCCATCTGACGTAGGACGAGCATAGAATTATGCCCTAAGGGTCCATCAAAATCCTTCATCAGCATCCAACATTGTGTCCATAGTTCAATATCGCTCTAAATCGCACCAAATTCCCCGAAAGTATACAACACATAGCAAGAATCAAATATAACGAGAAAAGTGTGATATAATACGAAAATATGAACTTGGGCGATCGAAATGATACGGAAATGCACGATAAAAATAAGGAAAATATGGCCATAACAATATCCATCCCACGTAACTAACCACAACCTAGGATACTCGAGTACTCAATTACCCAACCTTCCAGCTAACGACCTGTTAGCGCTACGACGACAACTGTATGCTTGAGATTTTAAATATTAAAGCTCTAACAAGTTATTGGTGCTATTGCCAGGATCCCATGTAACTAACCACAATCTAGGATTCTCCAGAACTCAATTACCCAACCTTCCTGCGGACGACCCGTTAGCGCTACGACGACATCTGTACGCTTGTGGTTATAAATATTAAAGCTCTAACAAGTTTTTGGCGCTGTTGCCAGGAGGTTATTCCTGATTGATATTAGTTTAATTCTAGGTTAGGTAGCCTATGTGTATATTAAAAAATAAGCAAAAAAATTTCCCCACCACCTTATTCATATTCGTGCTATTCTTTTTATCGCACTTATGATCTTCTCTTTGTTCTTTCTTATTTTTGTTTGGCCATGTGCATGTAGCGTACAAAATTTTGATGCCCAAAGAAGATGCTCTTTCACTCCTTCTAACTAGATAGACATGTTGGAATAGCAGATTTATGGGTGGACGATAGAGGCATATCATACAGTCCCTCCAACATTTGTTCCACCACCTCAGAAATCTAGATTAGAAACTATGATAGATGCTTACATTGAGGCTCAATGGCAGAAGAATGACTACTTCCAGAACTCTCTCCAACAGCTTACATATACCACCAAAGTGATCGAGAGAGCATGCACAGCTTACACAGCAAATTAGCCAGTTGTGCCATGAAATGAGCCTGATTACAGTGTCTTATTGAAATTCACAAACATTGTCAGAGCAGGATCTAAAGGCTCCGATCATGGAGGATGAATCACAATTTGAGGACAATTGGAGGAGTCCACCACCATGCCAGCGGAAGGTAACCCATCTGAATCGAATATTTTACATTTTATTATGAATTACATCTCCCATGTAGGTACCTCCAGTGATAATTTATATGCTAGTTGGGATAGAGATACACTACATCTACATTTTGATGGAAATTGGGACAAGCTGTGTGGTGGTGAGGATGAGAGTGCGAATATTGCATGTCCCGAGCCTTGCCTCTCTCCAGATGTATCATCCCTACCTGAAGCATACCAGAGCGATGAGCTGACTGCATAGCATGAGCCCTTAATTAAGTAGGATGTGCATATAGGCACGGACACAACGATCGATATCAGAGATCCAGAATCGCATCTACCACCATACTTGCTGCAGCAGCCACCATCCATCACTTCTAAGGAAGAATGTCTATCTTACCTCACAGTCAGCATAAAGGGAGACTTCCTGAAACTCAAAAACTCCCTTTTGAAACTCAAACTCCATTTTAACATTATATATATTCATGTACTTTTGAAACGAGTTACATCTCACAGGGCACATGTGCACATTCCATTGATGTACGATGGGTCGTGTCAACACATGGTGAGGAAAGTGATAAAATGAACGTAGAGATGATCGTAGCACCTTCAGAGAGTGGCACATTATTCTCTATTTATCACTCGCATTTAGAATTTTTATCTTATTTTGACGATTCTCTTTGGGATACTTTAATCACGGGAAATTTTTTTCCATTTGGGCTGATGCCCCTCGTCTCTTGTAGGACTCAGGTGGTTATCCTTAAGAGATGCTTGGAGGAGCTTTGCTGATGCCTAAGGGACTTTATGGGAGGCTACAAGTTGAAACAATAAAAGAGCAGGAAGAATAGCTACCTGCTCTGCTGGAGATCCGTGATCCACCCTTTGATCAGGTGAATCCTACTCCAGTAGTGTAGATATTTTATTTGCTTTCTAGGATAGATTGAATAAACTCTTCTCCTTTCGATAGCGGTGGGAGCGTATTAGGATTTCTTATTTTTTTATAATAACTCTCACCTCCATGCAACGCACTCATATGTCCATAACCCAAACCCCCCTTTATATGCCTTAATTCCCATAATTCGCGTTAGTTTTGCATTTATATGACTCCAATACCCATCCACCCCCACATGTGAACCCATGGCATCATTTTCATTCTTACATCAGGATATGCTTATATGCTAGCTTGCGGGAGGTAATTTTATGCATGAATCATTTCCATTCCCCCATTTTCCTATATTCAGCATTGAGGACAATGCTTGATTCTAGCTTGGGGGAGTTGCACTTCAGGCATTATTTATGCATATTTCATTTTAAGAATCCCATCACGCTAAGTTTTTATATGCATGGGCACTTTGGTAAAAAAATTTCAGATTCACACTTCATTTGTTCAATTTCCTATAATTCATCATGATATATGCTTTGGGGATGTATTTTGTGTTAAATCTCATTGTAATTTGTGTATTATGTTTATGCTCATAATCATTAGAATAAAAGTACTCAAAAGGCATATGTTATATTTTTTACTGAGAATCCATCTTATGCATGCATCTTGGAGTTATTAGATGAGTATGATGGTTAGTAACTTGATAGGATTTGGATTAACGGCATTCCTATCTTGTACTGAGGAGTGACATTGCCTACTGTGTTCATGTTCAAAAGAAAAAAGAAAAAAGAAAAATAGAAAATAGAAAAGAAACAAAGAGTTAATATCCACCGTTCTTCCAGCTACATCGAGTGGCCGGGTCCTTGTGCCTTAGGAAATATTGGGGGTTTGCACCGAAAGGTTTAGCTTGGTAGAGTGCATAGGAATAAGGATTTTAGACTGTCTTAAGCTAGTAGGTCCAATGGATCCTTCTTGGCCCAATACCCTAAGGTTGTCTGACTTCGGAGTCATTGACCCAACTCTCCTTACATGAACCAAATAAGAACCCAAAAATAATGAAAATAAGATCATAAACAAAGATAGTGACTCCATAAATCACGAAAAAATAGCGTGCCATGAGTACCCCTTCCTTGATGGATATACAACCCATTATATGATACTAACTCTTCCTTGATCATCGCATAATTTTGATTCCCATTTTAACCTACGCAGGATAGAGGAAATATTTTAGGATTTGAGCAAAACCGTGGTAACATATATTGCATGTCGATTTATATTAGAGATATTTTCCTAAGCTATGCCTTCATGGAATGATAGGAAATGGCATGTTTATAAATTCCATGATGTGAAAATTTTCATCTTCCTTACATATTTGCTTATCATTGCGAATTTCTTAATATCGTTTATCCCATGCATGCTTACCCTGCTCTCTACTCTTTCTTTGCCTTTCTCGAGGACGATAAAGAGTTTAGCTTGGGGGGATTTTGATGAGTGTATATTTTGTATGATTTTAGGTGGGTTTACTCGTGCGTTATATCACATAATTCACACAGTCTATGCCACTTCATTATATTTCCATTCAGTTTTACTATATGGGTGCTTGTGTGCGTTTCAGGTTGAAATCAAGCTTAGAGGAGCTAAATAGAGCCAAATAATCAAAATAATGAAGAATGGCAAAGAGGAAAAATCAAAAGAAGAATAACCCAATCCAAATTAAACAGGCTCCATGTGACCATATATGATACCCCATGCAACCGCGTGGAAGGGATCAAAGAAGAGACCAAAGTGAGTAGTTAAGAGCATTCGATGCTATCGTGTGATACGCATCACACATGACTGCGTCGATCCAGATTATTTGAAGAAAACGTGTGTAACATCCCATCATCGACACGACCGTGTCGATTGTAAGGATCGCCTTACCCTGGCAATACTAACAACATACACTAGGGGGTGAATAGTGTAATGGCAATAAAATTGTCCAATTAAAATTAAACTTGCAAATGCGGAATTATAAATGCAAGAGGAAATAATTGACACAATCAATCCAAACGCAAAACACAAGGAATTACCCTGGTTCTCTAAAATTGGGTATATCCACCCACACCAAATATCCACTATAATCCCACACAGAGAAGTGAAAACAAATCTCACAAGGAGATACCCCACATAGAGGATTTATGCCCTACACAAGGACCCAAACAACCCTACCCAAGGGTCAAGACTCCCACACAAAGAATCACTACCTCCCACTCAGAGAATTAGGGCTAGCCCTGCACTAGGACACTAAACTCCCACAAAGAGAGTTACTGCCACACAGAGAGTTATTCCCATACAGAGAATATCATAATCCCACAAAGAGATAACCTCCCACAAAGAGAGAAAGACTAATTCCCACAAAGAGAATTAGTGACAACAAATTCAGCAAGTAAAATAAATACTCTTACCTATGCCTTGAGATGCTTACTCATGAATGGATGCAATGCACGGAAGAGGATTGATCGCGCCCCGGATACACACCCGGGACGAGACCGCTAGTCTTACCGCAAGCGCACGATGTAGCGGCGAGCGGGTATCGAACACGAGGAGGGAAAATGACGGTGTCTTCTTCAATTCACCTGGCTATAAGAACAGTCGAGAAATATTCGCAATAAAGCGGTCACAGTCGTTCAATTGTATAAAGAAAATATCAAATTAATAAAAATGCCTAGGGATAGGGAATCCCCGCTACAAACTGTATCTCGTCATTGTGATTCGTAGGTTTCACATTTGTTAGACTTGAAATTAAGGTGAACTAGTTGCAACTAAATGTAGAACCAAGCTCACGCTCTCGCACTATTGCCGGTCTATGTCAAACCTAGGGTATGGTCCAATCTCTTGCAAACCCTAACCTAGACAAGCTAGCGTGAAGAACAACATCATCGTTCAATCGTATCTCGAGCCCACTCTCGTGCAAACTCAAGCTACGACCTAGGTTGGGACAGTTCCTACCCGTCCAATCTCTTGCAAACGGGTATTGGTATAGAATTGCAATCGAAAACCCTAGTTGTAGTCCAATCTCTTGCAAACCGATTCCGGAGAAACCCAATTGTAACCCAATTCGAATTTCTAGGGCTTCCTATCGAGTTGGTATCCAATCTCTTGCAAATCCCAATCGGTATGAGTCCCTAGCTATTCGTATTAAATCAATCCCAAAATAACCCTAATCAATTCTAGCAAGAATTTCACCAATTCATCACAAATTAGAAATAGGGTTCGTAGGGTTCATCCCTACGCCCTAAGACGATAAAACTATTCACTATTCATAATGCAAATCATTAGAAATTCAATAGAAATATCAATAGAAATCATTGCAATAGACAATATATCAATAAAAATGAGATTTTTGATAGAAAGAGAGACAAACCAATGAAGATCCAATAGCATCCAACAAAATATTACTTTTTTATCTCTCTCCAAAGAACTAAATATAATCTCCTAAAAAGTAATCAAAAAGGGCTGCCAAAAGTATGAAAAAGCTCTCCTAAACTAGGTTAAAAACTGGGGTTAAATACCCCCCAAAATCGCCCAAAAAACTGTGACAAAATTGCCCCTGTGTAGCATGAAAATCGCACTTTACGCTACAGGCAGCGCGGCTCACTCGGCCGAGTGACAAATGTCACTCAGCCGAGTGACGGACCCTGACGGATTCCAGTAAGTCTGGACTTTTGGGGTCGTCTCCTCGGGAGTCACTCGGCCGAGTGAGTTTCTTCACTCGGCCGAAGGGATTTCTTCACTCGGCCGAGTCGGAACTCGGGGTGCACTGACAGATTACAGTAAGTTCGTGTTTTCTTCTGCCGTCGTTCTGATGCCACTCGGGCGAGTGGTGTCTCCGTGCTCGGCCGAGTGGGATGGCGATGCTCGGCCAAGTGCACGCTGATACTCAATCTGTTATGTGTCCGATCTGGCCGGCTGAGTGGGATTTCGATGCTCGGCCGAGTGACTCCTTCACTCGGCCGAGTGGCATGCTGAAAATGCTCAATCTTCGTATTTTCTCTTCCTCGTCGCTCCTACGATGTTCTTTCTTCTTCCACTCCTCTTCCATTGCCGAATAACCCCTGAAAGAGTCATGGTTGACACTCCGGAGTGGGTGCATCTCAGAATCACTCCAAATCGCTCCAAATCTCTTGAAATACGACAAAAACAAGAAATCGTGAAAAGCATCGCAATATTCTCGAATAATCGTGAAAAACGCGATACGAGCGATCAAAATGGCATGCAAACATGTAGAAAAAAGGTGTAAAATATGGAGTGATTAAAATCCCCCAAGCTTACCTCTTACTCGTCCTCGAGGAAGATGAGTAAAAAGCGAACCCGGTGGATAAAGATAATGGAAACGATGGAAAAAAGGAAAATGAAAAATGAAAAAAAAACAAAATAGAAATTTAGCAACTTCCTTCTTCATTTTCTATTTTGTTTTTTTTTTCATTTTTCATTTTCCTTTTTTCCATCGTTTCCATTATCTTTATCCACCGGGTTCGCTTTTTACTCATCTTCCTCGAGGACGAGTAAGAGGTAAGCTTGGGGGATTTTGATCACTCCATATTTTACACCTTTTTTCTTCCTGTTTGCATGCCATTTTGATCGCTCGTATCACGTTTTTCACGATTATTCGACAATATTGCGATGCTTTTCACGATTTCTTGTTTTTGTCGTATTTCAGGAGATTTGGAGCGATTTGGAGTGATTCTGAGATGCACCCACTCCGGAGTGTCAACCATGACGCTTTCAGGGGTTATTCTGCAATGGAAGAGGAGTGGAAGAAGAAAGAACGTCGTAGGAGCGACGAGGAAGCGAAAAGACGAAGATTGGGCATTTTCAGCTTGCCACTCGGCCGAGTGAAGGAGGAACTCAGCCGAGCATCGAAAGCCCGCTCAGCCGGCCAGATCAGACACGCAACAGATTGAGTATCAGCGTGCACTCGGCCGAGCATCGCCATCCCACTCGGCTGAGCACGGAGACACCACTCGCCCGAGTGGCATCAGAACGATGGCAGAAGAAAACACGAACTTACTGTAATCTGTCAGTGCACCCCGAGTTCCGACTCGGTCGAGTGAAGAAATCCCTTCGGCCGAGTGAAGAAAGTCACTCGGCCGAGTGACTCCCGAGGAGACGACCCCCAAAAGTCCAGACTTACTGGAATCCGTCAGGGTCCGTCACTCGGTCGAGTGACATTTGTCACTCAGCCGAGTGAGCCGCGCTGCCTGTAGCGTAAAGTGCGATTTTCAAGCTGCGCAGGGGTAATTTTATCACAGTTTTTTGGGCGATTTTGGGGGGTATTTAACCCCAGTTTTTAACCCAGTTTAGGAGAGCTTTTTCATACTTTTGGCAGCCCTTTTTGATTACTTTTTAGGAGATTAGATTTAGTTCTTTGGAGAGAGATAAAAAAGTAATATTTTGTTGAATGCTATTGGATCTTCATTGGTTTGTCTCTCTTTCTATCAAAAATCTCATTTTTATTGATATATTGTCTATTGCAATGATTTCTATTGATATTTCTATTGAATTTCTAATGATTTGCATTATGAATAGTGAATAGTTTTATCGTCTTAGGGCGTAGGGATGAACCCTACGAACCCTATTTCTAATTTGTGATGAATTGGTGAAATTCTTGCTAGAATTGATTAGGGTTATTTTGGGATTGATTTAATACGAATAGCTAGGGACTCATACCGATTGGGATTTGCAAGAGATTGGATACCAACTCGATAGGAAGCCCTAGAAATTCGAATTGGGTTACAATTGGGTTTCTCCGAAATCGGTTTGCAAGAGATTGGACCGAAACTAGGGTTTTCGATTGCAATTCTTTACCAATACCCGTTTGCAAGAGATTGGACGGGTAGGAACTGTCCCAACCTAGGTCGTAGCTCGAGTTTGCACGAGAGTGGGCTCGAGATACGATTGAACGATGATGTTGTTCTTCACGCTAGTTTGTCTAGGTTAGGGTTTGCAATAGATTGGACCCTACCCTAGGTTTGCTATAGACCGGCAATAGTACGAGAGCGTGAGCTTGGTTCTACATTTAGTTGCAACTAGTTAACCTTAATTTTGAAGTCCAGCAATTGTGAAACCTACGAATCATAATGACGAGATACAGTTTGTAGCGGAGATTCCCTATCCCTAGGCATTTTTATTAATTTGATATTTTCTTTATACAATTGAACGACTGTGACCGCTTTATTGCGAATATTTCTCGACTGTTCTTATAGCCATGTGAATTGAAGAAGACACCGTCATTTTCCCTCCTCGTGTTCGATACCCGCTCGCCGCTACACCGTGCGCTTGCGGTAAGACTAGCGAGTCTCGTCCCGGGTGTGTATCCGGGGCGCGATCAATCCTCTTCCATGCATTGCATCCATTCATGAGTAAGCATCTCAAGGCATAGGTAAGAGTATTTATTTTACTTGCTGAATTTGTTGTCACTAATTATCTTTGTGGGAATTAGTCTTTCTCTCTTTGTGGGAGGTTATCTCTTTGTGGGATTATGATATTCTCTGTGTGGGAATAACTCTCTGTGTGACAGTAACTCTCTTTGTGGGAGTTTAGTGTCCTAGTGCAGGGCTAGCCCTAATTCTCTGAGTGGGAGGTAGTGATTCTTTGTGTGGGAGTCTTGACCCTTGGGTAGGGTTGTTTGGGTCCTTGTGTAGGGCATAAATCCTCTTTGTGGGGTATCTCCTTGTGATATTTGTATTCACTTCTCTGTGTGGGATTATAGTGGATATTTGGTGTCGGTGGATATACCCATGTTTAGAGAACCAGGGTAATTCCTTGTGTTTTGCGTTTGGATTGATTGTGTCAATTATTTCCTCTTGCATTTATAATTCCGCATTTGCAAGTTTAATTTTAATTGGACAATTTTATTTCCATTACACTATTCACCCCCCTAGTGTGTGTTGTTAGTATTGCCAGGGTAAGGCAATCCTTACAATCGACACGGTCGCGTCGATGATGGGATGTTATACACTTTTTCTTCAAATAATCTGGATCGACGCAGTCATGTGTGATGTGTATCACACGATAGCATCGAATGCTCTTAACTACTCACTTTGGTCTCTTCTTTGATCCCTTCCACGCGGTTGCATGGGGTATCATATATGGTCACATGGAGCCTGTTTAATTTGGATTGGGTTATTCTTCTTTTGATTTTTCCTCTTTGCCATTCTTCATTATTTTGATTATTTGGCTCTATTTAGCTCCTCTAAGCTTGATTTCAACCTGAAACGCACACAAACACCCATATAGTAAAACTGAATGGAAATATAATGAAGTGGCATAGACTGTGTGAATTATGTGATATAACGCACGAGTAAACCCACCTAAAATCATACAAAATATACACTCATCAAAATCCCCCCAAGCTAAACTCTTTCTCGTCCTCGAGAAAGGCAAAGAAAGAGGAGAGAGCGGGGTATGCATGCATGGGATAAACGATATTAAGAAATTCGCAACGATAAGCAAATATGTATGGAAGATGAAAATTTTCACATCATGGAATTTATAAACATGCCATTTCCTATCATTCCATGAAGGCATAGCTTAGGAAAATATCTCTAATATAAATCGACATGCAATATATGTTACCACGGTTTTGCTCAAATCCTAAAATATTTCCTCTATCCTGCGTAGGTTAAAATGGGAATCAAAATTATGCGATGATCATGGAAGAGTTAGTATCGTATAATGGGTTGTATATCCATCAAGGAAGGGGTACTCATGGCACGCTATTTTTTCGTGATTTATGGAGTCGCTATCTTTGTTTATGATCTTATTTTCATTATTTTTGGGTTCTTATTTGGTTCCTGTAAGGAGAGTTGGGTCAATGACTCCGAAGTCAGACAACCTTAGGGTATTGGGCCAAGAAGGATCCATTGGACCTACTAGCTTAAGACAGTCTAAAATCCTTATTCCTATGCACTCTACCAAGCTAAACCTTTCGGTGCAAACCCCCAATGCTTCCTGAGGCACAAGGACCCGGCCACTCGATGTAGCTGGAAGAACGGTGGATATTAACTCTTTGTTTCTTTTCTATTTTCTCTTTTTCTTTTTCTTTTTTCTTTTGAACATGAACACAGTAGGCAATGTCACTCCTCAGTACAAGATAGGAATGTCGTTAATCCAAATCCTATCAAGTTACTAACCATCATACTCATCTAATAACTCCAAGATGCATGCATAAGATGGATTCTCAGTAAAAAATATAACATATGCCTTTTGAGTACTTTTATTCTAATGATTATGAGCATAAACATAATACACAAATTACAATGAGATTTAACACAAAATACATCCCCAAAGCATATATCATGATGAATTATAGGAAATTGAACAAATGAAGTGTGAATCTGAAATTTTTTTGCCAAAGTGCCCATGCATATAAAAACTTAGCGTGATGGGATTCTTAAAATGAAATATGCATAAATAATGCCTGAAGTGCAACTCCCCCAACCTAGAATCAAGCATTGTCCTCAATGCTGAATATAGGAAAATGGGGGAATGGAAATGATTCATGCATAAAATTACCTCCCACAAGCTAGCATATGAGCATATCCTGATGTAAGAATGAAAATGATACCATGGGTTCACATGTGGGGGTGGATGGGTATTGGAGTCATATAAATGCGAAACTAACGCGAATTATGGGAATTAAGGCATATAAAGGGGGGTTTGGGTTATGGACATATGAGTGCGTTGCATGGAGGTGAGAGTTATTATAAAAAAATAAGAAATCCTAATACGCTCCCACCGCTATCGAAAGGAGAAGAGTTTATTCAATCTGTCCTAGAAAGCAAATAAAATATCTACACTACTGGAGTAGGATTCACCTGATCAAAGGGTGGATCACGGATCTCCAGCAGAGCAGGTAGCTATTCTTCCTGCTCTTTTATTGTTTCAACTTGTAGCCTCCCATAAAGTCCCTTAGGCATCAGCCAAACTCCTCCAAGCATCTCTTAAGGATAACCAGCTGAGTCCTACAAGAGACAAGGGGAATCAGCCCAAATGGAAAAAAATTTCCCGTGATTAAAGTATCCCAAAGAGAATCGTCAAAATAAGATAAAAAATCTGAATGCGAGTGATAAATAGAGAATAATGTGCCACTCTCTGAAGGTGCTACGATCATCTCTATGTTCATTTTATCACTTTCCTCACCATGTGTTGACACGACCCATCGTACATCAATGGAATGTGCACATGTGCCCTGTGAGATGTAACTCGTTTCAAAAGTACATGAATATATATAATGTTAAAATGGAGTTTGAGTTTCAAAAGGGAGTTTTTGAGTTTCAGGAAGTCTCCCTTTATGCTGACTGTGAGGTAAGATAGACATTCTTCCTTAGAAGTGATGGATGGTGGCTGCTGCAGCAAGTATGGTGGTAGATGCGATTCTGGCTCTCTGATATCGATCTTTGTGTCCGTGCCTATATGCACATCCTACTTAATTAAGGGCTCATGCTATGCAGTCAGCTCATCGCTCTGGTATGCTTCAGGTAGGGATGATACATCTGGAGAGAGGCAAGGCTCGGGACATGCAATATTCGCACTCTCATCCTCACCACCACACAGCTTGTCCCAATTTCCATCAAAATGTAGATGTAGTGTATCTCTATCCCAACTAGCATATAAATTATCACTGGAGGTACCTACATGGGAGATGTAATTCATAATAAAATGTAAAATATTCGATTCAGATGGGTTACCTTCCGCTGGCATGGTGGTGGACTCCTCCAATTGTCCTCAAATTGTGATTCATCCTCCATGATCGGAGCCTTTAGATCCTGCTCTGACAATGTTTGTGAATTTCAATAAGACACTGTAATCAGGCTCATTTCATGGCACAACTGGCTAATTTGCTGTGTAAGCTGTGCATGCTCTCTCGATCACTTTGGTGGTATATGTAAGCTGTTGGAGAGAGTTCTGGAAGTAGTCATTCTTCTACCATTGAGCCTCAATGTAAGCATCTATCATAGTTTCTAATCTAGATTTCTGAGGTGGTGGAACAAATGTTGGAGGGACTGTATGATATGCCTCTGTCGTCCACCCATAAATCTGCTATTCCAACATGTCTATCTGGTTAGAAGGAGTAAAAGATCATCTTCTTTGGGCATCAAAATTTTGTACTCTACATGCACATGGCCAAACAAAAATAAGAAAGAACAAAGAAAAGATCATAAGTGCGATAAAAAAAATAGCACGAATATGAATAAGGTGGTGGGGAAATTTTTTTTGTTTATTTTTTAATATACACATAGGCTACCTAACCTAGAATTAAACTAATATCAATCAGGAACAACCTCCCGGCAACAGCGCCAAAAACTTGTTAGAGCTTTAATATTTATAACCACAAGCGTACAGATGTCGTCGTAGCGCTAACGGGTCGTCCGCAGGAAGGTTGGGTAATTGAGTTCTGGAGAATCCTAGGTTTTGGTTAGTTACATGGGATCATGGCAATAGCACCAATAACTTGTTAGAGTTTTAATATTTAAAATCTCAAGCATACAGTTGTCGTCGTAGCGCTAACAGGTCGTCTGCTGGAAGGTTCGGTAATTGAGTACTCGAGAATCCTAGGTTGTGGTTAGTTACGTGGGATGGATATTGTAATGGCCATATTTTCCTTATTTTTATCGCACATTTCCGTATCATTTCGATCGCCCAAGTTCATAATTTCGAACTATATCACACTTTTCTCGTTATATTTGATTCTTGCGATGTGTTGTATACTTTCGGGGAAATTGGTGTGATTTAGAGCGATATTGAACTATGGACAAAATGTTGGATGCTGATGAAGGATTTTGATGGACCCTTAGGGCACAATTCTATGCCCGTCCTATGTCAGACGGACTATAAAAGCAAAAATATAGTAGCAAAAAAATATAAAATGCTAAACTATTTAACGATCACCCTAAGGCATCAAGACCCTAAGCCAGGATCTATGATAACTTGGAGTGGATCTGACCACCCCAAGAAAGATCTAAATCTACTGCAACATAATAATAAATGAAAAATTATTAACCACATACCCGAAACCTTGCTTGCACCGGCAAGGTGTACCGAACTGTCTTTTGCTCCCCAGGCTAGTCGCCTCTGCGCACACGAACCGATCCGCCCGTATCGAGCCGATATTGCACATTTGGGCCAACCACCTGTCGAAGAAAATTTCACTTGAGCTCGATCCGACGTCTTAGACTTCAGATCAAAATCAAAATCATCCATGTCATTTTGCTAGAACGAACGTGAATGAAACAAAAGAAAATGGGAGAGAATAATTTCTGTCTTGAATTTTGATCTTGCCCAAAACTTTTGTGAGCTTATCAATTTTCAGAGACTTAGTGCAAATTTTCAAGGAGAGTGTTAGCCCCTATTTATATAGGCGGCCGACACTCCCCTTCTCATCATAACAGAAGTGGGACTAAATTAAATTTAGAGAATTAATTAAGTTTGTTTGCCTTTCATAAAGGCTAAACTTTGACGAATTAATTTTCCATCACCGTTGAGCTTTATAAATGATACAACATATCAATTCGAAGAGCTATGAATGGTGAGCGCATAGGAACAAACGGCGACGAATTTCGACTTCGTTTGACTCCTCAAACAATTGCTCAAAGTTGAGCAAAAAGTCAAAATTCGGCTAATTCGTAGCCGGCACGACCCTACTAGGGTTTTGGAAGTTTTGGGCCCCTCAGGTGGGGCCCACGGCTAACTGGACTTTCGGCGTGCCCAGCCCAAACTGGGCGCCAGCCTACGCCTGGGCGTGCAGGCTGACCCACCTGCTACAGTGCAGGCGGTCTCAGCCCACCTGCCCGCGAGGCTGGCTGGCTCGCGCGCATTTGCAGGCGGGCTCAGCCAGCCCGCTTGTTTTGGTGGGCTGGGCTTTCCCCTGCCCAGTTGGGCGGGCTAGCCCAGTCCAACTGGGTCAGGTCAGACCAGAACTGGGCAAAAGCCCAGTTTTGGCCTTTTGAGCCATAACTAGAGTTCTACAATTCTGATTGGGCCTATTCCAGATTCGTTGGAAAGCTTGGTTCGGATGGGACAATCCTAAAGATTCATATATCCACTAGTCATAACCCGTGCCCGCGGGCACGGTTCATTTAAAATATTTCTCCCGCGAAATCTTTGTTCCAAAAAAATTATTAAAATTTAAAAGAACAACAACTTAGCGTAAAAATATTTAACGGCACGGGCGCCTTCGATGCGGAACAACAAATTCGACGCAGGCGCCTTTGACACGTAACAATAAATTTGACGCGGAACAACAATTTCGGCACGGGCGTCTTCGGCGCGATAGAACAACAAATTCGGCGCGGGCGCCTTCGCCGCGAAACAACAAATTAGCGTAAAAAACTCGTGCCCGCGGGCATGGTTCATTTAATATTTCCCCTGCAAAATCTTTGTTCTCCAAAAAATTATTTAAAAAGAACAACAAATTATCGTAAAAATATTTAGCGTCGCGGGCGCCTTCTGCGCGAAACAACAAATTCGACGCGGATGCCTTCGACGTGGAACAACAAAAAAATTTAGTGGGCGCTTTTGGCGCGAAACAACAAAAGTAGCGTAAAAAATAAAAAATTTCACGGGCGCCTTCGACGTGAAACTGGTTCTGGCTACTTTTAAAGTTGGACCAAATTTCAGTGCTCATATTCATGGTTTCAAAATTTCATCTCACCCTTCCATTTTCGAAGATCAAATCACATCCACTCTTTATCTTGTCCCAATCAACCCTAGAATTCAAAAAAGATTATGAAATGTATAATAGATATGCTTAACTTCCTATTTTCGGGACAAACCGAATCAAATTAATCTTATATGGTTAACTTCCTATTTTCGGGACAAATCGAATCAAATAAATCGGCTATGAAGTTTTAATTTCCCTTCCATAGAGCTAGCTTTCGATAGCCATTAATTCACAAAATAACCCTCTTTGCCATTTTATTTTCCACTAAAAGTTTATTTACATTATTATTTATCATCCTTTTTTGGTAAGGAGTAGATATCAAACAGTTTAGGCTATGGTTTTCTTATATATTCCATCCAAATCACTTGCTATTCGCAGTCAACATATGCATTCTAACTTGCTTTCGAGTTTCCACCATGAAACTGAATAACTTGCTATTATCAGGTAAGATATCATAATATCGTGGATTATTTACACGAAGGAAAACACACACATCTCTAGTTATTCAATTGCAGCAGGGAAACATCTACTGGCAGACGTGTCATCTCCCAATAAGATACATCATTGGCATACAATATCAAACCTAAGGCCTTCTGATACAACAATAGAAAACAGACACCAACTAATATAGAAGTCAATGGTACGGTCAATTTGTCATCCAGTTCCGAGCTTATGGGCACTGACTCTATGAATGCTGAAGCAAGCGACACTGAAAGGAAGCGAGCACACATCCCCCAGCTCTCTTCCATGTACCCAAACTTCGAGAAGTAGTGCATGTATCTGGAAGGCAAAGGCATGTGATTAACAGAACTGTTCACAGAAGTTGATCTGTTTAATTGAGGGGGACGATGCATTGTAAATGATGCTATAGCTTACACAATAGATGCTATGAAACCCCCCAGTGCCAGTGCGATGCTACCCTCCATAGATTTGTTAGGGTTGTACGAATGCTTCTTCCTTCCAAATCTCCTTCCCACTATGTCAGCTGGACATGGCATCAACAAAGATATCATATATCTGATTGACATAGAGATTACTGTAAAATTGAGTATTTGGACTACAAATAGTGTCAATGGTTTACTAAATTACAACAAATAGATCCAAGTCACTATTTGATGCAAAGAAGATACCAAAGAAATCTCCTTCCTACTACTCTCACCCTTCATTTCCCTGCTTTCGTTCTTGGCATCTCTAACTTCCTTGGGAGTTCTCAACTCTAACCTATTCTCAGAGGTAATGGGATGATCCAAGCCACTGCTGGGAGCGGAAGACATTTGATGCAGCACAGATGGTCTCTTATCAATCCCATGATATTCAGCTCGTTGGAGTTTTGTTGTGTGCTCATCATGGCCAGTTTCAAAAGGGACGTGGAAATCATTACCTACTGGTGTTGCCAGTTTCCAAAAAAGACCAGAAAATCCACCAGTTTCTTCAAATGACCGCTTTAAATGTGAGGAATGTTTTTCACTATCATGCGAACTTTTAGGAGTGCTCAGTTGTTTAAATCAGATATTACATCTATCCCCACCAAAGCAAATTGAACAGTGTAAAGGCCAGAGACGGAGACCAACCCGAGAATCTACATAAAACAGTTGGCTAACAACACATGAGATAATATTAGCCGGAAAGAAATCAGCACCTGACAGAAAATAATAATGAATATAAGCAGTTAGAACATGCGAGTATATTCACTACCCATTTCCATTAAGAATGTATCAATTAAAAAACACGTCATTAGTTCCTAATTAAGCCTAGTTCATAGGCACAGAGCACATAATCAACATTTGAGTTTGAATCAAATAGCTATGTGTTTGTCAAATTTAGGTCTAACACCTCATATAACTTGGGTTCTGCGCCCCTTCAACTTTCCTGGAGTCAAGTGCCTCACAATTTAAGCTTATTGATTTGAGCCCATATAATTAAAATCTGATATACCTACTGTTGTGCCCATAGATACACTTGGAGATTAATAACTTTTGAGTTCCCACGGTACACGATCATTTAGAACAACAAACTTATATGAAGTTAGTTTGATATTCATAAAAAAACAAATCAAGTCTATTTTATGCTTGAGAAGATTGGAAAGAGATTGTTTCTTGTGCAAGAATTGACTATTAAGTGCATGGCTTCTAATTAAAACAACTGAAAATTTGAGACAGATTTATCCTTTCAATGGTGAATATAAAGTGTAAACATTAAGTATAACTGGACAATGCATTTCCTTGGAATTCCATGGGTGATCTTAATTGTGTGGGTATTGATTCATGCCTTTATTTTTTAGGGTTGATGATCTCCTGCAACATTGTCACCTCATCACTGAGCTAGGAAGTAATCTTCTTAAGTAAAGAGCAGCATTGTCACCTCATCACTGGGAAAGATAAATGTTGATGGTCTCCTGCAGATTAAAAGTCTGCCATTTTCATTAGGAAAGATAAAAGTTTCTCCTAATCCTCATGAAACTAAGTTCAACCATAAATCAGTTCAATATAAAAAAAATTTCAAGATGGCAAACAGATTAAAAATGATGATGATCTCCTCAAATGCTTGAACTTTTTTCAAAGTCTGCCATTTTCATTGAAATTTTTTGTAGAAGTTAAAAAATATAAAGTTATATAATTCCATCTATTATACGTAAAACAATCCTTATATCATATTCAATGGGCAAGAAAATACCAATGCAATTTAAAATAAAATTTCTCATGTTGTTATAGGCAAGAAATCACAAATGCAATGGAACGGTTTCTTTCCCCCAACAGATTTGCCACAGAAACAACTCTCTCGTAACTCCGAAAGCTTATATTAGACAATGCCACAAAAGCATAAATTTGAATGGCTGAACATGTTTTCTAAAATGCACCATTGAAAACATAGATTGAAAGATAAATTCCATCAGATTGGTGTCATACAACTGACCCACAAGGGCAAGCTCATACTTGTCTCAGGCATTTCTTCAGTCACATCATGTGCATACTAACAAAGTATACACCAACACAAATACTTGTTATCATGTATAAAGCCTGCTAAATAATGAGCTCATTCCTCACCGCCAGCAGCAAAATCACATTCAGAAGGATGTAGATCGCATAACACCATCTCAAAATAAAAAAAACGAAAACAACATGTGGCTAACTAATGAACATTAGATGGTAACCTTCGTTTGCCTCTCTTGGGACCTTGAATCCAAGCCCAATGCTCTTCCAGAATCTGTTAACGCCCTTGCCAGGCCTTTCCCCTTCCAAGATTTCTTCGAACTACAAAATAAACATGCGAATGGCATCAAAATAGCATAAAAAGGATATTTTTTAAAAAAACAAAAAAAAATGAAGAACTTTGACGCTTGATTACCTTAGAAACACCTTGGATTACCTTAGATTTCTTCTGAATGATGCTCTCTTCATCAAACTAAATAAGAGCTGTAAACGACTGTTGTTCTCCCCCGTGATCTCCTTCCTGATCGAGACCCATTTTCAGATCGAGCACCGTGATCTGCTTTCAGATCGAGAGAGAGGGTAGGAGATAGAAGGGTGGATGAGGCTAGAGAGAGCTGAGAGCGTCAAAAAATTTCCATATGAGAGATTCACGTGAGCTGCTTAGCAATACGCCTTTTTTCTTGGGAACCAGCGAAAAGACTCTTAGCAATCCGCGTGAGCTGCTTCATGCATTCTGGCCATTAGATTGTGGAAAAATGAACGGATGGGATTTGTTCTAAGACCCAGCCTAGAAATCAACAACAAACCTAAATTTTCCCTCCAAAACTTTTTACAATCTTTAATCTTAGCCCTTCATTTTTTAAGATTGAATCTCAGCCACTCTTTATCCCAATCCACTTGTCCTAGTCAGCCCTAGGATTCAAAAAACTCTGTCAAATGTATAATAGATTTCTATGCATTTATATGTTTTATAAATCATTATAAACTATTTATAATGTATTTAAAACCTGTTCGCATCATATGCAATAATCCCATTCAGCATTCTACTAACGCTGAAGTTGTAAACATTTCGCGTCATCATCAAATCTTATTTAATCGCTAAAAACTTATACGACCTTTATTAAACCTTATTTAATATAGGTCGACTTAACTCTTTTAGAGACTTTTAATTATTCCCGTGCACCCGAGTGCACACCTCCTAAATTCTTCCTATTACTAAGACATGAACCGAACTGATTGTGAGACCTTACAGCCTGACCCTACTACAGGTTGGGGCTCGAAACCCCTAAAAGACAATGACCACGAGCAGCAGGTATCATCCCAGTTTTAGAATCAAACTTACGTGATTGATACATTGACAAAAGTGTCACCAGGATCACTCTGAATGTGTCAGTGATGAATACCGTAGTTTTAGTCTCTTCGTCACAACTATGTCCCTGACTGGCCTAGGGTATGGTAAACTATCAACCCTACTAGCTGTAGGGGACCATGTCTATGGGGAAAACACTAGAAGGGGGTTGAATAGTTTTTATGCAAATTTAAAAGGAATTTACGCCAAATAAAATACAATCCAACAAATAATGCAGAAATAGAATTAAACCCAAATAAGAATCAATTGCAAACACAATTATGTTTCTAGGGTTCGGATTACCCAAGTCAACTCCCGACTTGTTCCCGGTAATCCTACGTCCCTTCCACCCGGATACCTCCGGATACTCAAGTTAGAACTCTAACTTGAGGTTTCCTTAAAACCCCACTTGTAGCAACCCTACAAGTGTAATCGAAAACAATCGATGTCCTTGACTCCCACAACTTGGGAGCAAGCAAACCACTCTCACAATCGAGAGCAAATCTCAAATAACAAAAGTTATGAAATAAAGAAAAAAACACTTACAATCACCTATGCCTTGAAGTAGAACTTGAAGGAGGAGTGTGATGTGCGTTGAAGAACTCTCTTGGAAGAGAGGAGAAGCCCTTTCCCTTGACTACACCAATTGCCAAGAAGATCACTCTTTGGTTTTAGGTTGGAGAGCAAGAGAACAAGATTTGGAAATGCTTAGGGCTTTGGATTTGAGAGCTTTGATCTTTGGAAATGAAAGCTTGAGAGATTTTACAATGAATGATTAACCTTTCAATGGAACAGTGGAAGCTCTACTTATAGCTTTCTCAAATCCACAAAACAGTTTAGACAAAAACCCAATTGGAACTCGTGAGAAAAATCTCAACGGATAGAATCTGAACTCGCGACAGTCGACTGTTGAACATTCCACAGTCGACTATTGCACAATCAGCTAGGGTAGGTGAGAATTCATAACTTACCACGTTGATAGTCGACTGACGAAGCAAAGACAATCCACTGTTAAACCAACATGCGACTGTAATTTCTTCGACAGGCGACTGGCTGAGAGATGGGTAAGTTAGATAAATACTGGAAATCTCACAAGTAACAGGACAGACAACTAATGCAATGAACACAGTCGACTGTTAATCAGAACAGGCAACTGTAGATCCTTAAACAGACGACTGTCAAAAGCCTGAGAAATTTCCAGAGAGCTGAGTCAAAGAAATGACTCACAGACAGACGACTGTTGCAGCATAAACATTCGACTGATCCAAGAGACAGTCGACTGTATATATAGTATTTGTCGACAGGCTGTAAAATTCAGATCAAACAGAGTTTGGGCAAATGATAGACAAGCGACTGATTTACAAAGCACAATCGACTGTCTCTAGGACAGGCACCTGTGAATTATTCATCAGTGGCATGTGCAAAATAATCAGAGAAGGCCCAAAACTATATTGTAAAAGTCTATGCATAACAGGCGACTGTAAACTGTTAAGCAATCGACTGTTATAAACAATCCTTGCACAACCAATAGAGAAATGAATTGGAGTCTAAGGACAATTGACCTAATGAAGTCCTATGACTAAATGTAGATGTGTGTGAGTGCTCCATCAAAGTTCTACTTCTAAGCTTCATACTCGAAGAGATAAAAGAAAATTACATTTGACGAATAATCTCTTCTTTCTATCGTATGAGCTTGAAGTCTTCACGGAGCTTCAATCATCATCTACGATCATCCAATCCATGTCATTTGCCTTCAATGAAGTTTGTGAGTCATCCATTGCTAGTAGATCTTCATAATTATCTTAGTCTATGGATTAACTGCAAAATAGGGGATTAGTCACAAGTATTATGTTTGCTCATCATTAACACCAAGAACGGAGAAGTCCAATAATCAACACTAGCCAGCATTGGTCAGTATACAGTGGTCTTTGTTATATACATGTTGTACATCCTACAACGTACCCAGGCCGAGGTTTAGCACACAGAACCGTACTGAGTCCGTGACACTAACTTTCCTTTAATGGAATAGACAAATCCCATCTAACTCATATACTTACCTCGTGTGCTTCAGGTGTCACCCAACCTAAGACCTTTCAGCAGGCCTGGCCTCGAAACTAGATCATAGATCTAAGTGACACTATTCACATACAGGTTAGTACAAATGACTTTAGGTCTTAAGGACCAACTTTCCTATCATCACTATAGAGTTATTAATGATAGTTTAGTTAAATTTTAACCATTTAATAACTTTTAATTAGGTCATTCAGTGAACTCGTTCTCTAATGAGCACATGTGCCTTGTCTCCGACTTTGCCAAGTCGAATGACTATGCGATCATCATTACCCTACAGCGTAAGACAAAGACAAAGTGGTCTGTCTGATGTGCCGATATCATTTTCTCGATACATCTATGACCACGAACATTTTAAGACTTAAGTTCTAGTCGGTTATATACTTCTCATAATCGAGATCTACATCTAGATACGTAATGGCCTTACTGTAAGTCTAAGGAAATTGTCCATGTATTTGATTCATAGAATTTATACTAGGATAATTGTTACCTTTGCATATAAGAACAAGATGTTACATAAGGATAAATAGCCTCAAGGGCATATAACTTCCTACATCTCCCACTTGCACTTAGGCTATTTATCTCGGTATCTCATACCGCTATAGCATATCAGTCACTACGGGCATTCATATGTCAAGCCTAAATGGGATCTGCTAAACCTTATCTATTATGTAGTTTAATGGATTCTTATTATTAATACATCACTTAATCACACAGGGTTGATCCTTCGAAACCATATCTGGATCTCATCTAATGATTTCTCTTCTTGTATAGCTAACGATTAGCAAACACATCTTGATGTAGTGTTTATCATTCCTACAAGTCAGACATTTTTATATGCCAAATATCCTAGCGTCAATTATGTCCAATACATTAATGACACTTAATGGTTCTATATCTCTGACTCAATTAAAACTCTTTTGATTTGATGTCACATATATATGGTTGTATAATTTGGAGCTTTTACTAAGTCACAAAATTTGAACTAAGTAATATACTCGCTCCCACTGACTTTTAGAACAATCTAGTTAAATGCTTTGACTTAAATTTCTAAATCTTATTTAGAATATTTATTAAGCATAACCAGTCCATTCGTGATGAATCAATAAAAGTGGAATGTATCAGTGTCAGGTTGACTTGACAAATAAATCATATCAAGATCCGTTTATAGGAGTCTTAATGACAACTCACTTAGGCAAAATTCCTACACTTTTATTTCCTTTTAACTGCATTAATCTTCTAACTTTGAAGCATTAATTTCAGCCCAACGAGAACTATTCTCATTGTGCGTATCATTAGGATCGCATCTAGTTTATACGCTTATCGTACTTACTATATATATATATATATATATATATATATATATATATATATATATATATATATATGTATGTATATATATATAAAAATATATGTATATATATATGTATATATATGTATATATATATATACTAGTCATAACCCGTGCCCTTGGGCACGGTTCCTTTAAGATTTTCCCCCGCGAAATCTTTGTTCAGCAAAAATTATTTCCACAGCCAAAATTGCGCGGAACAAATTAGCGAAAAAATATTTAGCGGCATGGATGCCTTCGGTGCGTAATAACAAATTCGGTGCATGCGCATTCGACACGGAACAAAAAATTCAACGCATGTGCCTTCAGGGTGGAACAACAAATTTGACAGGGGCGCCTTCGACGCGGAACAACAGATTAGCCGAAAAAAATTTAGCGGAGTTCGGGACGGGTGCCTTCAAAGCGGGCGCCTTTGAAGTAGAACACAAATCTATTATGTTTTCTTTGTTAGCATTTAGACTTCATAGTTTCATCCTAGATTTTTCTATCAAACATGCTTCTCTTTTAATGGAGAACTCATTTCTTGAATCCACAAGGGTAAAATAGTTGGTACATACACGTTACCAAAATAACTTCCAGCTACAAATATATATCAATTTGGCTCACTCTAGGAACAACTAATACGTTACCAAAATAACTTCCAGCTAAAAAATATATATCAATTTGGCTCACTCTAGGAACATCTAATATAAAATTACCAGAGTTTGGCATACAATTCAAGAAGCATAACTCTTGTGCCCCATGCTTCAGTCCACATGAAATCCTGCTTCCATGCATCAAAAAAATATAGCAACAATCTCCAATCACAGACCTCAAAATTGCAAACAAACAGCCAGTCATTCCTTCCCTCATGGGAGACACTAATCCATGGAACAAAAGAAAAAAAACTACTTGAAACAATCAATCCATGTGAGTACCAACGCAAGAATCCAAAGCCTGGCCAATGGGGAAGAAGGCATGGTATATGACCATATGATGTGGGACCCACCCATGTAGAGGGAATGACAAAAATATGAAATCAAAGAAAATAAAATGATTCCATCTTGTTGTTTACAAACCATTTTCCAAATTTAAACATGTTTATTATGACAGTTACCCATGATACAATATAGTACATAATGACTGTGGTCACTGATGATTTTACAGAGGCATTTCCCTATTGGGTTATGCAATTGTTACATACATGAAAGAAATATTGCCAAATTACTCAGCGATGCAATGGACAGACCTCTGATGGATTGAGCTTTGGATGTGTGGGTGACCAAAATCAGGCGACAGTAGGGTCCAATGCCTTGATTACTCGGTGCCATGTAGCTGTCTCTGGGTCAAAATTCAGTTACCAAGTAGGCCAATGTATAGGTCTTGCTTCAGTGTCATCACACCGGGCTTTCGGTTCAAGTGGATCGGCCTTGCCCAAACGAATTCTCCATGCTCCAGTTCCTGGGATAATTACAAAAAAGAATAAACAAAGAACACCTATGTACTGCACTCCCATGACACCGTCTATGTGACAAAATCATACCTGTGGGAATTTTCAATTGCAGGAAGGAGAATCATCACTCTCCACAGCCTTCAAACAGCCAAAATGACCACCATTCTTTCAGTTCTTGGCCAGTTTCCTTCTAATTGTTCCCACTGCATTCATCTTTAGAAAAAAAGAATTCATCAGAGGCCCATAATTTGATTGCTAGTCCAACCTTTGATTGCAGTTGGGCTTTATCAGACAAAAGATCGAAAAGCTTCTATGCATGAAAATGTAAGCAGCCATCATTAAGTACAATGTATTTGATTCTATTTCCATCCCACTACATAAAGTTTAAGTACTATGTACTTTGTTCTCTTCAAGAATCTTGGAAGATTGCAGTTGTTTTTCTTGAGAATAATGGGAAAGTGCTGGGTTATTCTTTTCTTCACTTCTGATTTTTTTTCTCATCATAGACCAATATTTTCAAGGGGAAAATGGATATTTAAAGCTCCACTGAAAGAATCAAAATAATAGGGAAGGGAAATATACTTGCAAAATATTTGTTCTCAGTTCAGAATGAAGAAATAAGAGAGCTCCCTCACCACGCACTCACAGATATACAACTTAAAAGGAAAAGGCTAGTGCTATTCATATGGCAATATTTCCTCAAGGATAATGTTTGTTCACACATTCTCATTTCTTTCTGCAACCGACATGCATTTCTTCAGCTCAAATTCATCTGAATATAGATCATTCACACTGCACTGAACTACGGCCCAATGCAACAATCATATAACCATTCATAAATTAGTGGGCGATCCTAGGCTAATGGTGACCAAAGAGACGATCCTCACTAAACAGAAAAAATCTCTCATATGACCTGTGGATGTTACATAGCCTTATAATAGAACCACAATAAAGCAATGTTTTGTATCTGTTACTTGTTCTGTTCATTAATTGTCGCCCAAAATATGGCTCATTACCAATAACCTAAATTCATGGCTGGATAATCTATGGCATCATTTCTTATGACCTGCATGAAACATGAAGTTGGATCAAAAACAAAGGCAGGATAAACCAATATTTTCAAGGAGAAAATAGATATTTAAAGCTCCACTGATAAAATCAAAATAAGAGGGAAGGGAAATAGTTGTAGAAAATCTGTTCTCATTTCAGAATGAAGTAATATGCCAAAAATGTGATATGTGTTCTATCTAAAAATTTGTTCTATCTAAAAATCATAAAGTAATCTAAAACCTAATTTATACAGCTAAAACAGAATGTATTATTATCAAATTTCAAAGACAATGTCTTAAAGAAACAATATCCCCACAAATGACACTCACAATTCGAACTGTAGCCTTCAATCAATCCCTGCAATGGACCCAAAAGCAAACTCGAATGAAGAAGAAATAAGAAGAAAAAGTAGTTACCCATGAAAGCGGCGATCTTGCAGATGGACTGAGGGGAAGCGGTGACACAAGAGGACAGGATGATTGTGCTTGTAGAGATCGTATATTGCCTGTATTGAAGAGCCCTTAAGCATTCCTGTAATATTGACATTATAATCAGGAACAAAAACCACCTGAAAAAAAATTCATACATATGACTGAGAAACACAATATTTTAAACATGAAATCAGTGAATGAAATCATGCATGATATTTAAACATGATATGCAATTACAGGTGTTGGTATATAAGTGATATGTTTCTTCTTAGAATCATCATACAGGATTAATACATGAACGTGGACTGAAATATAGGATTGGTGTTTACAGGCAGATATTAAAAGCCTTTATTAAAATTTTAAGAAAAGATGATGTGCACAGTTTCTAAGCAACTCTAAAATTAAAATTGTATATAAAGTCAAACTATGGAACTACATGGCACAAAAAAAATACAGACCCGCTTCAGGCGCAAGTTGGGAATCTTCAATCACAGGCACCACAATTTCTCCTCATTTTGAGAAGGTTTCCGTTCTACTTGTACAATCAAAGATACCTGGAAATTAAATCATAACAATTAATCAAACATGTTCTAACAATGTAGTGTGAAATCCACATCTAAACAAATAATCAAAAATGTTCATGCGTCCAAATAAAAGACCCATATGCTGGGCTAGTCATACTGAGGTGACAAACTCTCTTAGTTCTAACTGAGCAAAACCCCATGAAATTAATCAAAGACCCATATGAGCAATGCCACTGTAATAACGATCATCAGCTGATGCATGTTGATAGATATTAACCAATTATAACCAATTACTGGTTTAAATATCAACTCTGTCTTTTTTCATGTTCTTTTCACCACGATCATATAAATACAACACAATGAAGAAAAACTATAAATATTGAAGGAAAAAATAAAATTGTTGTCAAATCAAGAAGGGTTGCAATAGAGTAAGTCTTTGGCGCAGCAACCATTAACTCCCCCTTACAGACACATGCAAGTGCATCTTAATAATACTATTGGAACTGGGGCATGTGGTGGTAGAGTTTTTATCCATATTCGCTCATATTGGTGGCTAGCTAGAGACCATGCATGGTTGGCTTTGGTCCCATGACGGGCATCACTTGTTTGCAGTGGTTGGAACTATTCAACAATCAATTTCATATTTATGTACTAAATATCTCAACCAAATTAATGGAATCATATGTAAATCAAAGAATTGTGAGCCGTGTATACATGATTATATACATGAGCTGTGTAATCCAATTATGTACATGAGCCATATAATCTACTTGAATCAATTACATGATTATATACTTGAGTCGTGTATACATGATTATATACATTTATCTAGTCCTCTTTTGGCACATTTGATGTCACCTTCATATATAAACATTGATTTATACACTGTGATACCATACCATAAATGAGGAAATAATAACAATCATTCATCAACCTTTAAGATTAGTGTCTATAACTTTAATAGCAGCTGTCATTAAAGGCAATCAATCTAAATAGACATCCATACCAGATCAACAATATAGAACATCGTCATAATCTGACATATCATGTCCAGTATAAAGTGAATATAAAAAATAAAAAGTAAAAAATAATTAATACATGTTGTCTTAAAAAAATTTATTGCAGTTCACATCCACCAAATATCAAGCTTACAATATCAAATATGAGTCCCCATTCGGTTGTCCTGTTTGTGCATATGCAGTCCATTTTGCAAGCGGAAACAAATTTCTGCTAAGAATAGAAATTAATTGATTGTTAAAAAGAAAACAAAATAGAAGCAACTTTATAATCATATGAACAAAAATGAGAAGTATGGTGCCATACATCCACATTATACACAGGTCCAATATCTATCTTAACATGGCACTTTTCGTTGATAGAGTATTACATTTTAGTTGCATTGCTAAAACTCTGGTACCAAATATATATGTCATTCTCATGCGTGAAAGAAAATTCTCTTTGGCTATTGGTTAAAGTGATTATAAAAAAATCAAATTGCTCGGCATTATTCTATCTAATATCCCTGTTTTAGCATATTGATTCATAATTAAAATTAATTCAAATCACAAAAAACCCTACTTAACTTACTCAATCTCGAATCACATTCTCGTTGAAAATAATACATTCCTTCTACTAAAAGATTTTTCTCTCCCAATTAAATTCAAAGAGACAATGAAGTAAAAAAGAGCCCAAAGTTCTCACCTCGTGAACAAACCAATTGAGCAGCTCGTACTCCATGATCCCTTCCCCTAGCTGACCAATGACACATCCACCACTGCACCCAACAACCCAACAACCCTTTGGGTGTAAAGTTAAAGTCAGCTAATAAAAAATATAAACTCCAAGCCAACAACCCAAAAGGGAAGCATAACCAAGATTAGATAGAAACAAAAAAACTCTAGTTAAGATACCCCATAAAATAGGTTGTGTGAGGAATTAATATTTTCACAAGCGTAGACTCATAAATTAGAAGAAGTTTAGCCAAGAGATGATATGGTTGATATTGCAGCATCAAATCTCCAGAGCTTCCCCAATGAAGAAGATAGAACTCAAAACTAATTTTTTTTGCTTGTATTCGTTGTAGCCAGTGATCTTGTTAGCCATAGTTTTCTGATTTTGTTAGCCAAGAGATGATATGAGTGAAATTGCTGATCCTGTTGCAATATACACTCAAACAGATTTCACAGATTCAAAAATTATCAACTCAAACTGATAAACTCAAAATCGTCAAATTTTCAGTTATGAACGCAGGCAAAAATCAAAAATTTGAATTATATTCAGCAATATTCCACAGATTCAAAAATCAACAGGATATTCAGCAATATTGCTGATTTTGCTTTTCATATATTCATATATCTGTGAATTTTCTGAATATATTCACTAATGAACAAACTGATAACTCATGAATTTGTGAATAGATTCATATATTGATCAAATTCAGCAAATATATTCACAGATCAAAATTTGCTGAATATAGTCACAGATCAAAAATCAGCAATATTTTTGCAATTCAACAGGATCAAAATCACAGATTCAAAATCAGCAATATTTTTGCAATTCAACAGGATCAAAATCAGCAATATTCACAGATTCAAAAATCAGCAATATTCACAAACTGATAAACTCAATATTGTGGAGGGTTCATTTGTGATATCCTGTTGATTTGTGAATATCCTGTTGATTTGAAAATATATTGCTGAATTAGGATATTCACAAATCAATTAGGATATTTGTGAATATATTCAGCAATACAAACTTGCTTTTTGAATATCCTGTTGCTGAATATATTTGTATTGCTGAAATGAATATATGAAAAGCAAAATCAGCAATATTCCACAAATATATTGCTGAAATCAAGCAAACTTGCTGTTGCTAATTTTGCTAATTCAAAAAGCAAAATCAAAAATCAACTTGAATGAGTGAATATTGCATTTTTTGAATGTCCTAATTTTGCTAATTTTTGAATGTCCTGTGAATATCCTAAACTTGCAAAATATCCTAAACTTGAAATGTCCTGTGAATATTCACTAATTTTGCTAAACTAACATATTCTGTGAAATCAAAATCACTGAATATCCTTAATTAACATCAAAAATCAACTTGATTTTGCTGAAATTAGTGAATATTGCTGAATATCCTAAACTAATATTGCTGAAATTTCTTAATTGCTGAATATCTTAATTAACATAAACTAATATTGCTGAAATTAACATATTCACTTAATATTGCTGAATTAACATATTCAAATCAGTTTTATGTTAATTTCAGCAACTAATATTCACTAATATTAATTTCAGAAATTAACATATTCATTAACATATTCACATATTAGTTTATGTTAATATTAGTTAATTAGTTAACATATTCATTAACATATTAACATTAACTAATTAGTTAACATATTAGTTAACATATTCATTAACATATTAACATTAGTGAATATTAGTTAATTTCTGAAACTAATATTAACATAAACTAATTATAATATTAACATAAACTAATATTAACATTGATTTTCTGAATTAAGAAAAGCTATCTCAAAAACTCACTAATACAAAAGAGCATGTTTTCTGAAATTCACTAATATTAGTTTATGTTAATTTCAGAAATTAGTGAATATGAATATGAATATGTTAATTTCAGCAACTAATATTCAAATCAGGAACATATGTTAATTTCAGCAATTAAGTTTTTGATGTTAATTTCTTAATTGCCGAATATCCTAAACTAATATTGCTAATTTTGCTGAAATTAGTGAATATTCACAGGAAATCAAGTTGCAAAATATCCTAAATTAGTGAAATGTCCTGTGAAATCAAGTTAATTTGCAGAATATTCAACTTGTAAACCTGAAATCAAATATCCTAAACTTGCAAAATCAGCAATATTCCACAAATATATTCACAAATATATACAACAGGATATTGCTGAAACAGGATATTCAGCAATACAAACTTGCTGTTCCTATATTCAAAAATCAACAGGATATTCACAAACTGATAAACGCAGTCAAACATCAAAAATCACAATTTGTTATACTTCATTCACATATTCAAAAACACCCAGCAACCTTGCAAAAATCTGAAATGACCAAAAAAATTGGCTAACGTGAGAATTGCAAAAACATGAAAAAATGGCAACGTGAGGAAGATGATTACCTAAATTCCCTCTCCAAAGTAATTCCCTCCAAGCGAACTCAAGATTGCAACGCGAGGAAGATGATTACGGCTGCAGTTGTGTTGGCTTTGCGTGGTGGAATGATCAAGATGGCAACGTGAGGAATGGAGGTTGAAGATGAGGTAGATGGCAACGTTCCAAATTCCCTCCAAGCTCCGGTTCTACTTCATTTCTCTGATGGCTCTGATGTGATCAAATATTTGATCACATCACCAATTTCCCCCCTAATTTTCCCTCCATTCACTTTCTCTCCTAATTTTCCCTCCAAATTTCACACCAGATGCCAACGTGTGGAGGGTTTCAAATGATGTCAAATTCATTTCAAATTCAACTGAGTTCAATTTCATTCAAATTCATTTCAAATTCACTTCAAATTCAAAAGAGTTCAAATTATATGCAAGTTTGTATTGCTGACTGGGACAAAGCAATATGACTGGACTGCTGACTGGGACAAAATTCAAATTATTCATGCTTTATAGAATAGATGTATGTATATATATATATATATATATATATATATATATATATATATATATCTATCTATCTATATTATAAAACAGGGATGTTATCATGGGTTTTTGGATAAGAGAATTTGGATAAGAGATATTGGATAAGAGAATTTGGTTTTGGTTATGTGTAATTGGGTGTGATGTTTATATAGATTGTATATAGGGTATGAGAAATTGAGTTATGAGATATTGGAGGGTTTCTCTCAAATCACATCACAATTTTTGATCACATCAGACAATGGAGGGAAAAAATTTCTCTCAAAACGCCTCGCCTTCCACCCAAAACGCAAATGACGCATCGCCTTCCCCCCACATCGCAACTGGCCTCTCATCACGTCTCTCATCACTTCCGCCGTCCGCACCTCTCATCTTCATCTCGCAGGTAATCTCAGCTTCTTCTTCCCAATTTCTTGATCTCGCAGGTCCTCATCTCTCATCTTCACTTCTTTTAATTTGATTGGGTATACTTTTGATCTTCACAGTAATCTCCCATGTTCCCGCAGTAATCTCATCTTCACTTCTTCACTTCTTTTTATTTGGCTGCACGGATTATCGCAGGTCATCGCCTTCCCCCCACATCGCAACTGCCCCCAAACCTCGAATAATCTCGCAGGTACTCTCCCTTTCAAACAATCTTGCCAATTCTTGCCCTTTCAAATCTCGCAGACAGGTGATTTTTTCCCTTTCAAAAAATTTTAGCTCATTTTTTAAGCTCATTATTTTTAATTTTTGATGTTTGCAGAGCCAAGCTGAGATTTTTGCCCTTTCAAATCTCGCAGCCAGGTAATTTTTTGTCATTTTAGCTCATTTTTGGTTAAAAGGCATTGAAATTGCTGAGTCTTATTTTTTGTCTACAATGATGTATTGGGAGAAATCCTTACGAATAAGTGACTGCCATTTTTGTTCTTCACGAATCCAGCTTTCTCTCTGATCTCAGCCAAAATAAAAAACTGATTATGTGCAAATTCTCAATTCTTCATGTGTAGTTTGGTCTACTCACAGTAAGAAGAAGAAAGCAGAAGATACAAAGGTACGGGTTCTTCTCCATAAGCTTCTCTGTTGATTCTTGCCAAAGATCTGAAGGTTTATTCTTGCTTTTGTAATTCTGTTTAATAGTATTGCATCATTCTGTCTAGATCTAAATGTTGTTTCATTAATATGTTTATCAATAAACGTTCATTTTGTTGCAGTTCTAAATGCTTGCTGTAGTGGTGCCTTCTCCCTTGCTATGATTATTTATGAAAACATTTTAATTTTGTTTTGGATTTTTTCCATTATATTGTAAGAAAAAACACTGAAAAGTCATTTACTCACATCCACATAAGCAACGAATGATTGTTGTTTAAAAATTTTCAGCCCCACAAAAAAACAGTCGCACATTGTTTTTAACTCTCATTTGATCATGGAGCTCCATTCTCGGTGGGGCATCCCCAAGCAAGTTCTGATTATGGTCTTCTTGCAGTCAGCTTGCAAGAAGAAACCCAAGCAAGTTCTGGTTGGGGCGACTAACATAAGACTTTGATTATTTTAACTTGCTTGGGTTTGAAACCCAAGACTTTGATTATTTAACCACGGCTCTTTTGATCTTTTTCGAGACAGATGTCATCACAGAAGGATTAATCAATGGCAACTGCAGATGTTTGTCGATGCTGAGGTGAGAGAGCAGGTAGAGATGGCTTACTCAAGAGCCAAGCAAATCATTACCACACACATCGATCCTTCATAAACTTGCCCAGCTTCTCATTGAAAAGGAAACAGTAAACTGAGAATAATTCATTGTACAGTCAATTTCTTTGTAAAATCATTTTATATTCTTTATATTCATTTTAAATTTTATTTATTGTTTGTAAACTGATTCTTTGTACAATGATAGCATCACAATTTTATATTCTTTGTATGTTACATAACAACTGAATTCATATCAATTTGCATATCAATTTGCATATCCTTGCTGAAATCCATATCAACTGAATGCATTCATAATTTCAACTGAAATCCATATCCTTGCTGTCATATTTTCAGTTGATATGCAACATATCCTTGCTGAAATCCATATCAACTGAATGCATATCAACTGAAATTATGCATATCAGCTGAAATCCATATCCTGATATCAGCAAGGATATGCATATCAGGATATGGATTTTCAGTTGATATGCATTATGAACTGAGTGTGAACTTAATTTAACATCCTGAATACAAATTTGATTCTGAACTCATTTTTGTTGATATGCATCATGGTTTTTATTTTGAACTTTGAAAGTGCCCTAAGATGCACTAGCAAGATCTACAAGCAATATTGTGTTGAGCAACGAAAATGCATTCTAAGGTGCTTGCAATATCATCATATGATTCTTGGCATATTACATATCACATGGCATAGTACATATCACATGGAATGTCAATCGGTGCTAATCCTTTCTCAGATTTCACTAATAATGATATGCTATAAGAGTAATAATATTTATGTATAGAATTCTTTAGTTTTTTTGGATATTATGTTGAATTCTTATACTCATTCAATATGTAGTTAACTGATGGGGCCTATATTTTGATGCATGTATTATCAAAAATGATCATTTTAAAGTAATTCGACTCCTTTTTTGCCACATAGCCACAGTTAACTACTTTTTTGCCAAATGATCATTGCTTTCATATAATCTCTTTCACTTTGGGATCTCCTTTAAGTTTGTTATGACCGCTGCTATTATATTAATTTAATTATATGTGAGCAGGTAAGTTTGTTGAAGGTAGTTAATATCATGGATATTACTCTAAAGGTCCATCTTATGCCTGTTAAAAGTAATAATGCCAAAGGGAGTAGGGCTCAACGAATTGATGAATAATCGAATGGAATGAATTTTGAATGATAACTTGGTGGCCTGTGACCTTAAGTTTATAGGGAATTCCAATGATCAAAAACAACTTGAGCAAAGTTTTTGTGCTATCTGTTTTTAGCATTTTTCTTCAATGGTTATATTGACACTTGGTTAACTTTCACAGGTTTTATTATTCGGTGACGGGTTATTCTTAGGGAATCTGGACAAAAGTATTTATTGTTCAAAACTGGAAAGAATTTTATTAAACGTATTTATTTTAGCTTTCATTTTGTTTATGTTTTTAGAAACATTATTCTTTCCATCCTAGCAATGAAAGAAAAACTTGAAAATAAATGTATCTCCATTAGTTTTTTCCCCTAAAGTTTTTTGTTTTATTGCTCCTCAGCCTCAAGTTTATCCATAAATGTCTGAAGTTGTTGGGTTTAATTTTGGTTACATGCAAGCAAAACACTAAAATTCTGATGATGGCGGCTGATCGTATTTGAGGAGTTAGGCATCTCTCTCCACCTCTCTGTTAGTTATTTTCTGTTGATGCACCAGAAACATGTGTTATGGAGGTAATGTAAAAAAATATTAGAATTTTTTTCCCACTATCATTTTACAGGATATGCAATCACAAATTTTTTGACAGGATATGCATTGTAATTTTTTGCTCTGATATTTAACAGGATCGCTTTGATATTTGATAGAATTTTTTGCTCTGATATTTTTGACAGGATATGCATATCTTTGAGCAATCTCTGAGAAATAATGCAATTTTTGAAAGGATATGCATGTCTTTGAGCAAAAAACCAACTAATATGCATTAGACTTTTTTGCTCAATTAGCATATGTATTAGAATTTTTGCTCAAACTGATATGCATTAGAATCTCAGATCAATCTGAGCAAATAATTATATCATATTATTTTGCATAGTCACAGCTATTAAATGATTTAACAAAATTAGTTAATATAAGCGTGGCAATTCACAAAAAAAATTTCTTATTGAGTTCATGGCAATGTTAATATAACAACATTTGTCAATTTTTGTGAGTGCATAGTCACAGTTGGTTTTTCCAGTATATGCAATCACTTGGAGAATGGGAGTCCATTGCAATTCAGATTTTTTGGTGATTGCATATCAGTTCCAGTTCATGGCAAAATATGATAATGAGTATAAATTTGAGTATGAATTAGAATAATGAGTATCCATTATTTTCCATTGATTGCTCTTTTGAATTCGTGTCCATGTTGCCTCTTGGAGATTATTGCTTACTTGAATGAAAATGAGGGTTTTGATGAAAATCACAGAAATTCAAGGTGTGGGCAAACAATTTTCATCAACTTCTTATCGCGGTTGCATCATTCCCGTCCTTTAATGACCTATACTGTATTCTAGCATCTCTGTTGCTCTGATTTGCTTCACTGTTAGTAAAATCATGCCATGACCGTGGGGGTCATGTCGTGCTGGCGCTAACCGTGAATCAGATCATGGAGGCCTAATGACAAGTCCAACTTCGTTGTTGATGGATTCGGCTCCCCGCTCTCCAACCAAAAAAGGTCTATCATTTCTAATTTTACTGGACATTACCTTTGTACTATTTGGTTCATTTCTAATTTTGTTTTTCAAAAAGTTCGTTTGTTTGGTTTTTGTTGCGGTAGCAATCAGTTGCAGAGCTGAACGACAGTCCAGTCACCGGACACACCATCTCCACCACCATTGGAGGCAATAATGGTGAACCGAAGAGGGTGCGTAGTTTTTGGACCAAACTGTTATGCAAAACAGCCATTTTTTATTTAAGCTGAGTAAATTGTTGGGGTTTCCCCTATTTATGATGCAGACGATCAGTGTGGCAATAATGGTGAACCGAAGAGGGTGAGTAGTTTTTGGACCAAACTGTTACGCAAAACTGCCATTTTTGAGTTAAGCTGAGTAAATTGTTGGGTTTTCCCCCTATTTATGATGCAGACGAGTAGTTGAGGCAATAATGGTGAACCGAAGAGGGTTAATAGTTTTTGGACCAAACTGTTACGCAAAATTGCCATTTTTGAGTTACACTGAGTAAATTGTTGGGTTTTCCCCTATTTATGATGCTGCTATATGGCTGAGCAAATCATAGGAATATTGCAAGATGGATCGTTTGGAATTGTATTTTAGGTATTGCAAAATGAGTTCTCTCTTTTACCATTTTCATCAGTTCCAGTACTAAATATGTTATCTGTTTTTTCATTTTGAGTTCTTCAAATTCAACTTAGCATAACAATTTTCATTTTGCACTGATTTGGCAGCGATTTCTTACTATTTTCCCTCATATTTTCTTATTATTTATTATTATTTGCACTGATTTCAAATTCAACTTAGCATAATAATATCTCCATTGTTTAGGTATGTGCAGTTAATCCCTTTTCTGCAAGATACGCAACCAAGCCTTCATAACCCTCTTCTGATGCTAAATCAGCAGCAGTGCATCCTCCAGGGGTTCTTAGCAGCAGTGGATCGAAAAAATATCATAACCCATTAGCACCCACCTTTAGTTTTTGTGTTTGATTTATGAAATAAAAAATATGGGTACCGTATTGATTTCGTAGATGGACGCAGCTTCAGTCCTTCAAGAGAAATTGTAGAGACTATTTCCAGACACAAGCTAAAAAGATATTCTTTAGTTTTTAGTAGGATCTCATCTTTAATCCAATTTCAGTTTTTGCGATCTCAGCTTGATCATGATTTTTTATGCATATTAACTACTGATAAAGATCCCTTAGTATTGATACTATTATTTGTTTTTAGATCTCATCTCTTTTTAGATCTCATCTGTAATCTGATCTCAATTTTTTGTGCTTTCAGCTTTGATTTTGTTTTTTGTTTGTTTTGATTACCGATCAGGATCCCTTACATTGAGATAACGCACAGAGAAGATGAACAGACATCAGCTTGGTAAAGGATCGAAAGAAGAAGTCAAATACCTGATTTTAGGAAATATTCTATGAGGTATATGGTAAAATTTTAATCTTAAGTTTTGAATTTATCTTAGTTGTCGAAGTTAACTACTTGGTGAAGACTGGATCTTATAAGGACATATGGTCCTTGCCTTCGATGGCTTCTTCAATTTTGCAAATATATAATTCCAGGTTAATTCCTTTGCTTTCTCTTCTCATAGAAATTATTAGGAAGATACATGGATAAAAATTGCATTTTTGGTGCATCCTTTTGTGACTTTACTTTAAATGTCAAATTCTAATTGATGTTATAGTTAAGCATCTTTATCTACCTCATGCATCGTTAATTTTCTCAGGGTTACTAATTAAACCTGTTTCTCACCTGTACTGCATATGTTACTATGACATCAAGAAGAAGAATTTGATGATCAGTCTGGGTATAGCATGCAAACCTTTGATGTGATTCATATTCTATAGAGTAAAAAAGAACATACATTCATGTGCTTGGATCTAAAAAATTTAAATTGCTTGCAAGATGTGTCATATCTTACTGCTGATTCCAAGGGTTCATGATGCATCAACAATGCAAAGCAGTTTAGTAACTAATTTAACTAAGAAGTCTGACATTGATTACCCATATAGGTTTTATTGTGTGTATGAGATTATCAGCAAACCTACACCACTTGAACTCTTGAAAAAATGGGTAGAGTTTAAACATCAACATATTCTTGATGCTTCTGTACATTAACTGACGATACTCACAAAATATTGCTGATTTCATGTTCTCAAAGACAACAATGTCTCAAATAGATGGACAAGGTTCGCTAGATCCTTGTGAATGGTGACCACTTAATATACAATTTTCAAATTGTTGACGAGCAGTCCTGTGAAGTATTCCACTCTAGCGGTCTGCGGATACAACTACTTCATCAAAAATCCAATTAAGTTTTTAGATTTCCTATCAGAGCTTGGAATCATCGCCCAAGTTAATCATCCGAATGCACACCTGCTTGGATTCAGCGTGGAAGGAGGCCTTCACTTAGTTCTCCAGTACTCTCCACATGGAAGCCTCGCTTCTGTTCTGCATGGTACATCTTTCGAATCATAGATGCTATAGATTACATTACCACAAAGCTTACTTTTTTAGCATGAAGTAATCTATGAAAGGGGGTTCAAGTGTCATTCTCACATTGCAGTTTCATGCCAATACCAATATTACTAGATTTACAGATAGTTTTAGTCCATGTGCCAAACAGTCGTTACTAACTAATGTTACCATCATGTGAGAAGAAAGTCAATAACCAACTAACATGTTGAAGGATCTCAATTTTTATGCCTTCAGGTCTCACGCCTTCGGTGCCTGATTTTGAAGGCTATTAGCAAAGAAGAAAATGTTGACGAGGATGTGGATATCGGTAGTAATGACCCTCCTTTATCAAGCTACCCTCCGGTGGAGATAGAGAAGGATGCAACTCATAGAGGTAGAAAATGCAGCAGTTTAAGCTCATCAAGCAGTGATTTTGGCTCCTCATCCAGTAGTCTGTTTTGTTTTGTTGCCTTTTAGTTTTTAATGTTTTATGTTGTTACAACAATTTTTTGCACAATTCAGTATGAATCCTGCATTAGTTATAATTTTCCTTTTCTGGAGTAAATTCATATATTTGTAATGGCTTCTTTGTGGTCATTGTTGGCTTCTTAATGCTTACTGCTTATCTAGCTATATTCTTAATCCGATGATATTGACACTTCACTAGCATCAGGTTGCTCACGCCAATTGTTAAAAGGAATGTTTGACTGGCTTAGTGCTTTACTTCTTCCATTTTATTTCCTCTTTTATTTATCTTATGTGTTAGATATCTATGTAAGAGTTTGGTTCTCCTTATTTATTTGGCATGAAGGAGTATCGGATACCATGTCATGTTGCCATCAACCTCCAGTAGTAGACCCCTAAACCTTCTTTCATTCTATTTCCAACACAAGCACATGGATAATATATTCTTAGCCTAAGTGGGTTGTTAACTAAACATATTTTCTTTTTCTAAAATTATGAAATGGATTTTCATAGTTAATCATTGTCGATAATGATTTCTTCATAAACCTTTGCCAAAGATGGCTTGCAGATTCAAGCTTAGTGTTGTTGCCTTGAGTTGCGGCATGATTAGTATGGGGAGATAATCTATAGGGGATGAAACAAGTTAATATCGCTATATTGTCCAGGCATTTCATGATTGAGGATGTGCATGGCTCCCATGGAATCAAGAAGCTTAAATGACATGTATTGGGATGTGCCTTCATTTTTTCTGAAATCATGAGGAGGATCAGAAAATAGAATTTATCATTTAATCCTTTATTCAAATCGAGTAGTGTCTGCTGTATATATTGCATTTCTGCTTGCATTGGCATCATGTTTCCATCATGAATTTCCTATTACTCATGTCATCGGCTTTCCTTCATGTACAAAGAAGCATAGAAGCCATGGCCTGAACACGTGTCGTCATCGTATATGGCCCACAGGGATTGCCTATAATGCCAGTTTCCAGGCTCAGATTCATCACATGCTTCAGATCTCAAAATCAACAACTCTCTCAGGTCAGTAATTCAAAAAAATCCCAAGTTCTCCATCTCACTAGGAACCAATTACTGACATATGGGTAAAGATTCCAGTCAAATTTGTTTAATTTGGAGGAAACTAATGGATTCTGGCAAACTGAATGAATTAGGTGTGTTTATATTTTTTGCAATTTCCAGAAATTTTCTTGGAAAAGTTAGGTTTTTGTTAGGTTTTAATTATGTGATCATGTTCTCTGTCAAAATTTGAATGCCGTAGATGTTTCTGAAGGCATGTGCTATCAGTGGCAAGTCCATGCCCATACTTGACCTACTAGCAAAGCTTACCTACTACAACAAGCCCAGGTTTGTGTTATACTACAACATGCCCAGGTTTGTAAATAGAAAAGAGTATATCAAAACTCTATCAGGTTTTAAAATGTATCATGTCTATCAAAAGCCTGATACATTTTGATACTCCAGGGATTTTGAATTCTGTCCTATCAGGTTTAAAAATGTATCAAGAATTTTGATACAATAATTATGTATTTGAGAATTTTTAAACTTGATACTCCAAGAATTTTTATACATAATAAGCATATTTAGAGTTCCCATGTTCCACGAATTTAGTTAATTATCATATGCTGTTCGATGGCTATGGGTTTAGATTCCATGAGTTGTGATAAATAAATTTGTTCCATGTCAACAAATAAAGCAATAAACTGCAAATGCAGGAACAAACATTGGCATTGCATTTTCATTTTCATTTTCATGTATATGCATTTGCACAATAGTATATATTTTTCCCTTTTCAAAATTATTAAAATCTTTTTATTTTCATACATGTGCATTTTCACTTGCGAGAAAACTAGGAGCATGAAAATCAATAAGGTTTGTTTCCTAATTTGTACATTTTGTAATCTGATACAATTTGTTAACTAATTAGCTTTTCATTTTCTTTAGATCAGCATTTTTGTTAACTAATTTTGGTTACTTATGGAACTTAGATAGTTATATGTATCTGAAATGTGTGTTAACGGGACATTTGCTTTGTGTTCACTCCTTTGCAAACATGCAAAGTTCAGTTTGCTTCCCAATCAACATGTTGGAGATGAAGATCTCTCAACATATTCCTGGAATGGGAACGCATGAGCAAATTTTTCCAGAGAAGCACAAGAAACAGAAAACTACATGAGCGGTAAGAAATAGCTTTGGGTATTAGAAGAGCATGTACTTATAATATTATGGACGTGGCCTTGCAAGTTTTGGCAAAAAAGGAGTAAGAGAGGGGGCCTAAGAAGAGATTATCAACAAAAGTGATGAGTAAGTGTCCCCTCACCATGCCAGGAGATCGAAATTAATGCATTTGTGATTCAATTTGTAGCACAAATGCACCATTGCTCTGGGAAGCTCACACAAAGAAGCAAAGAATAAAAGAAGGCATACCAAAGATGATTGAAAGCCTTATACATAAAAAGCTTAAGAAGGATGAAGTAGGGAAGGATCAATTTAACTAATGAAGAAGAATTTGTTCAACACTTTTGTACATGATGTTATACTGGCTGATTTGCCAAAATTCACTAACAAAATTGGTATCGAGCCTCATTGAGACTAGCATAATGATAGTGTGATTCTATTCTATATGAAGATGGAAAATAAAGTAGCAGCCGATCGCATAAGAGACATCAGCTATGATGTTATTTCAATGGCCTTAGAAAATTTAGCGAAGAATCCATTAATTAGTAATACTTTTCCATATGACAACACATGAATCGTGATGACAATTGTGATTATTGATAAAGGGTAAGGAGGGAAGGAGACACAGCGAGGGAAACATAAGTATTAATACAATTTGGAATTAGGCATGTTGCATGTTTGAATTGGTAGATAATAAGTTCCAATTAGTGAAAACATGATTGAAGAAAGCCTATAGGATCTGAGAAGTGGAAGAAACCAAAGAGCTATTGGGTTGTTTGATGAGTGAAGTGGATTACTTTTTATGAGAATGGACTAACCAATGGATGAAAGCCATATTATGTACTTGACATGTGCATGGTCATGAAAGATGCTGTCCACTTTTTATTATTTGTTTAGGGTAATAGACCTGAATGCATTATTGTTGTGATTTTGAAGCGGGGTTTTTCTTTGACGTTGTATAAAAAGTGTGAATCATATGTTAGAGTGCATTGAGATGGATGGCTACTTTGGACGTCCTATTGCATGCTTTCTATTTTGCATGCTAATATTATTTTGAGAAGACCTGTAGCTTCTTTTCCGGTGTTTAGTTCCTTTACACGCTATTTTGTAAAATTTCAGATGATTCAAACAAAAAACGTACAGAAACATTATTGTTGGGGTTAAGGTACCTATGAGAGACATCTGAACATGCACAAGCAACTGTTATGAAGACCTGGAAATTGGTAGTTGGCACATTTCTCCCTTTAGTTCTTATAAATGTTTTACATACATGAAGTTTTGAATTTGGCACATTGTGAATTTGGTAGTTGGCACAAGTTTTGAATTTGGCACATTTCTCCAAAAACTGCAGTGAATTGCAGTTATGTCTTTCATGCATTCATGCTTAATACAATTATGTGGGTGATGTCTTCATGAGAAAATTCATTTGGACTTTATTATTGCCTTTGATACAGGATGCCAAGCTTAGAGACATAGAGAACATACTGATATTGTCTCGGGATCATCTATACAAGATGGATTACATGGAATTTGTTCAGGTTTGATTTTAGTTTTCTAACATAGTTCCAACATTAATTAGCATCTTTCTTTATTCTGAAAATTATTTGTCTTATTTTACATTTGCACAGAAGCACATGGACTCTGGTGCTGATATATCCGTCTCATGTGTGCCCGTGGATGACATGTTACTGTATTTAACATTGAACAAAAATTCTACCTCTGACATTTCTTCAAGTTTTTTCTTATTTTGTTTGTACATGTACATACTACATACACATGTCAAAGTCAAGCAATTTTAAGTTATGTTGTAATATAATAACTAGGCATTGTTGCATTGCATAATATCTCTTTCTGTTTGTTATCAGAGGAAGATATGAAGCAGGGATACATGTAGTGCAACCCCCAGTCTAATAAGCAGACACATCAATGATTTATAATATATGTAGAAGACGACTTTTGTAATAATCAAAATGTTAAGTAGATATTCACCAATCCAAGATGTAGTGGATTTCTTTGGAGAGGTAGTGCAGGGTCTCAAACTCAAAAACTCTGACATATTCGTGATAAATAAACAAATAGTAGAATCATGAATTATCACCAGTACCGCAAAGAAGAGTACAAACGAAGATGCATTGAATATTTTTTGATCCTTTAGCATTCAGTATCACTGACATCAATATAATTAGTAGTTATAGCAATCATTTCCTTACCTATTTTCTGTTGTATCACTTATACAGTTTTTGGAGGCAATTCTGAAATTCTTAAACGAGCACACCTGATGGGAAGATGGGGAAGCCCACCATCAGCTCAAACTTCAGAGGCAGGCAGAAATTGAAAGACTTCGGAGGCATCACAATTTTAACATGTTGGCATCTTTGTCCATTATAAATTTAGTTTTCACTTAAAATTTCAGTTTGAGGGATCTAACAGCAACAGCTAAAATAGCTATTATGAACTTAGTTGTTTGCTCTTTTCTGTGTGTAATTTTGATGTGTTAGCATCTTTGGCCATTATAACTTTCGTTTTCACTTAAAATTTCAGCTTGCACTTTGACATGTTGTTTGGATTAATAAATTTTGTTGTTTGCTTTTTTCTTTGCATATGCATTTTGTCGTATATGCATTTTGTTGACAGGTTGCAGTGTATATGCATTTTGTTGTTTGGATTACAATGGTGTCAGGTATGTGCATTGTTTTCTTCTTTTAACACTGAAATAATCTTCCCATGTATATGATTACCCATGTTATTATTTTTCAGGCGTACACTCCATGTTGGAAGACTATTTGTTATCAAAAGGTTTTACCCTTTTTAGAGTTCAACCTGGAAGCTGGCGAAATTTGGTCGAAAATTTCTGATTATCAATATCCTGGAAGCTAGAGATAATGTGCATCCTGTAAGCTGGAGATAACATTGAAGCTGAAGATAATATGCATCCTGTAAGCTGGAGATAACATTGAAGATGAAGATAATGTGCATTTTGTATTTGTGTATGTGTATGTGTATCAGGTATGTGTTTGAAAGTTTGAGCATTTTCTTGCACTAGATGTATACTGGAAGTAATCAAGACATCTAATATTTGATTGAAGCATGAAGCATGAAGCATGAAGCATGAGGCAACGTAGATACTTGGCTATAATGGGAATTTGTTGTCATTGTAACAACCTGAAGCTTGAAGCAACTTAGATTCTTTGACTATTGTGGGAACCTGGAAGCTTGAAGCAACCTGTAGCAACCTGGAAGCTTGAAGCAACCTGTAGCAACCTGGAAGCTGGGCTATATTGAGAATTTGTTCTTGGATACTGGGCTATAATGGGAAGCTTAAAGCAACTTGGATAATTGGTGACATTGAAGCTTCACCTAATATGTTGAAGAATTTGTCATGTTTGATATTGGGAATTTTCTGAAAAACCTGTTGTATATGTTGAACAATTTTGTAAGAGTTTGTTTAAGAATCTATAGAGCAATCTATAGTAGAATTAGTTTGGAATCTATACATATTCTGTTTGGATTATGTATTTTTTGTTTGCAACAATCAGATCTTATAATAGATATATATGAAACTACAGCTTGACATATATACATCTTGATACAAGTCATTAGAACCACTTGGCAGCAACATAACATGTGTATTCATCTAGATAGATAGACAATGCTATCAGACAGACAGCATTGCTTCCAGCTTCCAGCTTCCATACAAGCATTGCTATCAGAAAGACAGTGCTTCCAACTTCCATACACAACAGCGTGCAATGTATTACTTCCAACATTTGCTCTGTATCACTCCTACACTAAATTTTGATAAGAATTAATTTTTTGGGGAAAAACTAAATTCTCTAGGAGGAACTAAATTTTGGGGAAGTAAAATTATTGGGGGGGCAAATAATAATTATTGCATTTTAATTTGTTGTTCATTTAAAATTAGGGGTTTCAAGATTTGAGGGATAAATATTTTTAATGAACTGTGCACTTAAGGCAGGGCCTGCGTAGAATTTTTTGCTCCGTGTCGAAGGCGCCTGCGGCGATTTTTTACGCTATTTTGTTTTTCCACGTCGAAGGCGCCCGTGCCGAATTTGTTGTTCTATGCCGAATTTGTTGTTCCGCACCGACGGTGCCCACGCAGAATTTGTTGTTTTGTGTCGAATACGCCTATGCCGAATTTGTTGTTTCGCGCCGAAGGTGCCCACTCCAAAGGCACCTACGATGCTAAATATTTTTACGCTAATTTGTTGTTCTTTTAATTTTTTTCTGTGGAACTAATTTTTTACAAAACAAAGATTTCGCGAGGGAAAATATTAAATGAACCGTGCCCGCGGGTACGGGTTATATACTATATCTATATTAAAACACAACTTTTTTTGAATTCTAGGGCTGACTAGGACAAGCTGACTAGGACAAAATGGTTGATAGAAGAACGACTGAGATTTAATCTTGAGGAATAAATGGTTGAGATGAGATTTTGTGGAAAGTTTTGGAGGGAAAAACATTTCTTGGGAAATTAAAGTTTATGGAGAAATGAAATTTTGTGGGAAAATGAAACTTTTTGGGGAATGAAAGTTTCTGGGAAATAGCAGAGTGTAATTAATGCATTTGGGGAAAAAACTTTAACTTGCACTTAATACTGCAGATCGAATGATCTCTGTCTCAACGCAGGGCCCGCTGTCTCTTTGACGCATGTGGCAACAAGATGAAAATAATTTCCCACGTCGAATGCACCCGCTTTTACGCTAATTTGTTGTTTCACGCCAAATTTGTTGTTTTGCACCGAATGCGTCCGTGTCGCTAAATATTTCTAAGCCAATTTATTGTCCTTTTAAATTTTAGCTGTGAAAATAATTTTTTGGGGAACAAAAATTTCGCGGGGGGAAATATTAAATGAACCGTGCCCGCGGGCACGGGTTATGACTAATATATATATATATATATATATATATATATATATATATTAGTCATAACCCGTGCCCGCGGGCACGGTTCAATTAAGAATTTCCCCAGCAAAATCTTTGTTCCCCAAAAAATTATTTCCACGGTTAAAATTGCTCTGAACAACAAATTAGCGTAAAAATATTTAGCGACACGGAAGCATTCGGCATGGAACAACGAAATCGACGCATGCACCTTCAGCGCGGAACAACAAATTCGGCACGGACGCCTTCGGTGTAGAACAATAAATTAGTTAAAAAAATTTAGCGGTCGCCTTCGGCGCGGTTCATTTACGATTCCCCCTCAAAATCTTAGATCACCCATAATTTAGCCCATCCCAATAAATTTCAATCATTTTGAAATTATTCACGTGTGATCAATATTGATCGAGTCGCATCGTCTAGTCCGTCCGGATCAAGAGATCGCTCATCGTCTTCTCTACACGAACCACCATCCATGTAACAAGCAGAACATACACCTCACGTCAAGTTTTAACTATAGACATGCATATTTTAACCCCCAAAACTACATCAAATCAAAAAAAAATTACTCTAGGTGTCAACATTAAGACAATATATTTCATCATAATTCCTTAAAATTCACTTCAAGCAATTCAAATACCACGTTGTCATCTACTCTCAATTTACAACGTCAAGAATTTGACATCAACGATTGGTATTTCACATTTAAAAACAATAAAATCCTTACTCTATAAACAAAAATGAACAGAATTGCCAAATAAATCAACCCAAAATTTAAAGTTCTCCATAAAAACCTAAACAAAGCATCAAGAATTTGATTTCAATCGTTTGGAAATTATTCACCGGTTATCAGTATTGATCGAGTTGTAGATATCCATGTTCAAATAATTTTATTGAAAAAATAGGCATTCTAAAGCATCTGTAACAAACACAGTTTCAAAGAATTAGACTAAGAAAAAAGAACACATATTTCATGATTTTAAGCCTATGATACAATGATGAGAAATAGTCAGAGAAAGATTTAGTGATATGGCATCGAAAAAAACCAGATCCTGGAATCATACTGACATTGGAGCGATCCCTAGTTAGCTAGTAGTTCACTGAGTACCGAAGCAACTGAATCGAGATAAACCAAGGAATCAGCTATAACGAAATGATTAATGCATAAAAGAGAATTTTTCTAGCCCATGATAACTCATCTGTAACATTCTAATGTCTAATTGGCCTATGAACTAATTCTAATGTCTAATAATCTAAACAAAAAATCATAATTTAATCTATTAATGGCATCTGTAACATACATATGATAAGAAAAAGAACACATTTCATGATTTTAAAATCAGACAGAACATTTCTCCATTAAATTAGAAATTTTTATGGCCAATGATACAATGTTGAGAAATTGGTCGACAAATTGTTTTCTAATACTAATTATGACATGGCCTCTTTGTAACTCTCCACATTTTAAACCATGGAGAAGCAAACCAACATTATCGTTAGCCAACAGAAACATAATCAAATGTTAAAAACAAAAAATGAGTTAAAGCAGTTCTAAAAGTTAATTCATAGTATTTATACATATCCATATTCAAACAATATCAGCGACCTGCTTTAGTTAAAAAGGGGAGCAAATTCAAACAACATTCACCCCAAAATTGAGACTTCATGATTCACATGTTCTGTTCATTTATCTAAAGCATATGATAGACAACATGAAACCGACGGGGACATCTGGCTCAAGGGCGAAAGAATGACGGGGACAGTCGTCTCCCGAACGCAATACCGACGACCAAAATCAGGTGCTTGAAGAATAACGGGCATGGTACATTTAAGATATTACCCCCTCAAAATCTTTGTCCCCCCAAAAATTAAAGCACAATAATGGTTATATAGTTCCCTCAAAAATTTTAGTTCCCCCAACAATTTATTTCCTACAAAGAATTTAGTCCCCTCAAAATTTTAGTTCCCCTTAAAATTTAGATCATAACCAGTGCCGTAAGGGCACAGTTCAGTTAAAATATTCAATCTCTAAACCGTAGATCGCTTAATTTTTTTAATGCATCGGAACAAAGATCCACTAATTTTAAATGGACAATAATAAGTAAAGTACAAAAATTGTTATTTAGTTCCCCCAAAAATTTAGTTCCCCAACAATTTTAGGTCCCCTCAAAATTTAGTTGCCATATAAGAATTTAGTTCCCCCAAAAGTTTTAGTTTTACACATAATTTTTTTCCCTCAAGATTCAAAACATGGCCTAAGGGCACGGTTCACTTAAAATATTGTGCCCCTCTAAATCTTGGATCATGTCATTTTCAACGAACAACAATAATTACAGCACAATTATTGTTGTTTAGCTTACCTAAAAAATTTAGTCATCCCAAAATTTAATTCCCCCGTTATTTTAACATTCTCTTTTCCAAAACAAAGGATCCCTTAATTTTAAACGACTATCAATAATTAAAGCAAAATAATTGGTATGCAGTGCTTCCCAAAAAATTTCGTTCATCCCAAAAATTTAAATTCCTTCAGATTCAATTCCAACCAAAATTTAGTTTACATAGGGAATTGGTTCAAGATTTTTTTTGCGATTGTTCATCAGTGTTCACCATGTAGGTTTAGTATAATATTTTTCTCATATCATTGTAATGTTCATCATGCTTTCCATCTAGTGTTCATGATGGATCCATCTACCAGCATTATCATAGGCGTCGCTCTGGCCAATTTTGTAACAAATTGGATCAATGTGCTTGTGTTGTCATTTTATGTCAGATTGGATCAATGTGCTTGTGTTGTCATTTTATGTCAGGTTATTAAATGAATGTAAGAATGCGTGGAATAAATTCTCAAGAAGAAGCTTCATGCGATACTCTCAGTGTTTGTGTTGGCATTATGACGTCACAAAATCCCTTATTGCGTTACAAAAATGCTAGTAAACTGTCAATAAAAGAAATGAATGAAAAAAGATGATTGTACGGCTGTTCAATTCTATTTGTTTTTTCTTCTTGTTTTTCCCTTATTTTAGCCCAACTATGCGAGAAAGAAGAAATGATAATAATTGAACCAATGCCTATTCAAATAAAAGTTACACAAAACATGCAACCATGGAATAGATCTAAAAATATAAAGAAGTGGTAAGTTATAAAATACAACTACGACAAAACAAAACAAAACAATACTAAACTCTATTCCAAGAATGTATTGCTGGGTGTTGCATACCTATGTGGTGAAGGCATGCTAGTATCATATAGTCATACATTCATTCAGAGTATTGCATTGTTAATCATCTTTCTTTCACATTATGAATCTGTTAATTTAAGGAACAATTTTTTCACAACAATATGTTAATATAAACTTATGATAAACTTTGAATATGATTGATATAGAGAACCTATGATTCCAAGGATGTTAACAGACATTTGAAAAACTAAAAAGTTGTTCATTGAGAATACTGTTTCATTACATGTGCTTATTGGAAAATGAAATGCATGCACAGAATAATATATGATACTTATTACAATCTTTACCTCATTATATTAGCAAATGAACAAATAAAAAACCAATACTATCTGTATCTCATTATATTAGCAAATGAACTGCATGCACAGAAAAAAAAGCCTTTCAGACATTGTTGTTGCTAGTGAGTAGCACATCCTTGTATGGTGTGATGATAATGGGTGGGCTTTAGGCTTCTTTGCTGACGGCTGCCACCTGTTGTCCTCAAGGATTAAGGGAACATTTCCCTCTCTTTCTCTAATCAGCCTTTCCAGTGCCACTCTTTGGAGCTTCTCCAACCGGCTACACCCATTTGCTACACTTTGAACACCTTTACTGCAATCAGCAAACCAAAAATAGCATGCTCTTGGTTACGCACAACCATAATGATAGGGGAGTTAAATGTAGCAAAAATGATAGGTGACTAAAATGAGTAAACAAAAACATCACAATTTACTCTATTTCAAAATTTCATTCTTCAAAAAAAGCGATATAAAGTCTATAAATCCAAATGGCTAACTTCAGTGATAATTGACAAAATAAATATTAAATATATGATACCATGTGCTAATTCAAAATCTCAACCTCAACTGAAGCGTATAAACTATGAAAAGCTTTGAGAGAATTTCTAGCTAAAGAACGATATACACTTCAATCAGCTAAACAAACCGTAGAGCAAAAAACAGTTTTTTCCTTCAAAAACAGTGTATATGCACATTATACACACAATGTATTGCTTTCTAAATCCTACTCATTTGTGAAACCAACATGAATTATAAAACTCATATGCATACAAACATGAATTATAAAAGTCATGCATACATACAGAAAAGAATTTCCGCAAGTTAATGTCAAGCATATAATTAGCATACTAACAACTACACTGCAAATTAACAAATTTTTTAATCCAATTGTCTTGCTTTAGTAGCAATTGCATGATCAATTTCCTAACATTTTTGTGTGTTCTTTGAGTAACTACATCAAATATCCAACCTGAAACTTCATCTAATGCTGTTTCCGTTACAGATAAAGTTTATGTTGTCAAAATTTTGGCACACATTTGTATTCATACAATAACCAAGCTTTTTGATGTTTGTGTGAAGATGATCACATGACTTAAAGAAATGAAGCTACTTCTGTAAAGATTGAATAATTGTTTCAAATTTCAAGTGTTCTAGGAAAAAAGGAGACTCAACAGATCTCATATTGAATGCATCCTTTAGTGTTTGATAATAAAATTTATGATGATAGTCTCTCATCATATTATCATTCTCTCACCTGATCTCTTTGTACTCAAATTCTGACCCAAAAAAACTCTCGCTTGATCTCTTTGCACGCAAATTATATACCAAAAAAGAAAAATCATTAAGGAAAAAAATTTCTTTAGTTATCCAAAAGAAAGGAATTTGGATAAAATTACTACCTGGTGCTTCATATCCCATGGTTTCTTCCCAAATGCTGTTTTTACTTCTCCACCATCTTTGGCAAGCTAAGAAAAAGTAAGCAAAAACGGAATCAAAACTCGGTTCTAAGATCAACTCAAAATCAAAAGAGTATCGTGCCGTGTATTAGGGCTGGAGAACTCGATGTTCTTATTAAGGCTGTGAGGGAAAAACTGTCCACATAAAGGATAAAATCAGAGCCACCCCAAAATTACACTATCCTCAATGTAAGACAAAAGGTCTTCTTCAATTAAGAAAAACTAAAACATAGAATATAGTCAATAAAAGTTAATTACTTCCTTTCTACTGTTGAGGACAATCAAACAACTTAAAACATGATGGTTCCAGCTGAAGGTTACTTAAAAGGTTTGAGAACTTAAATATATGAGAAAATGTGATATTCTACTGAAAATATATAAGAACATGCACATAAACTTGATATTTTAATGAAAATGTGCATGTTAATGTGACTGTTAACTAATGAATGAAAACCCAAACTGATATGCTCTAATGTATCAGGGCTTTTGATGTTCAGGGCTTCTGATATTATCAGTTTGAGTCTTTATTGAGCTCATTTGATAATACATATATTTGAGCACATTTGAGTTCTCTTTTGAGTTAACATGTATTAATTCACTTTTGAGTTCTCAACATCGAGCACATTTAGTTAATAGGCATTAATTCAAAAGAATTAATGTGCTCAAAAAAGGTAATTCAACATTTTCATTTTTGTCTAGGGCTTTTGATATTTTCAATTTGATAGTTTTTTATAAACAAATGTGTTTTAGTTAAAATGGCTTTTGATGTTTAACAACATGATGATTCAAAATGATTTCTTTATAGGTTTGCAACTGTTTGAGAAATTTACTGTTAGGTCAAAAAGATTTCTTTATAGGTTTGCAACATGATGCATATCTATACATTATAAAGAAATATCAAAAAGAATTCATAGCTGCAGGAATACATCAAAGAAGATGAGAACTTAATCTTGAAAAAAGCCAGCAGATGAGAACATCAAGTTGAATGTTTTAACTTTTTTCTTAACTAATAGCTTTGCCTGGAAATTAGTTAACGAAACTTGCAGATGATATGAATACCCTGATAGTTAACCCAACACCAGAAATCATAGTAACAAAACTAAATAAATAATCTTCATATCATAAATAATCTTCATATCACACACGTCTAATTTAAGCATTCACATCACCGATGCTTTAATTCTGATGTTATAACTTATATTTAAACTTCCAATTAAACTTCCAATAAAGCATACACACACCGATGTATGCTGTGAGGGTGTGAGGCAATTAGACTAAAGTCTGAGTGTTCGAAGTGCATGTGTGTTCAAAGTGCATGACAATTTCAATACTGGATTCAAGCTCTAAAATAAAGTGTAATGTGAGGTTGTAAGGAAAATAAAGTGTAATGTGAGGCTGCAGGTGTGTAATTTGGACATGTAAGTTGCCATTAACACTGTAAGTTTAACCCTGCAATACCCTGAATATTAAGTAAAATTTTAATGTTTCTAATATTTCAAAAAGAACTTACATGTGATTAGAGGTCCCAAAATACTGGATTCAAGCTCAAATGTTTCAAAAAGAACTTACATGCAAATTTTCTACTTGCTCAAATCTAATGTTTCAATACTGGATTCAAGCTCTGAAATAAAGTGTAATGTGAGGTTGAACTTACAGTTGCAGGGTATTACATGGCTGAACTTACAGTTTTTCTAATGTTTCAAAAAATTTAATGCTTCTAATGTTTCTAACGTGAGCAAAACTTACATGTGTTAATGGCAAGTTGACCTTACAGTTTATATTAAAACTTGCAATACCCTGTAATAAACATTAAAAACATTAAAATTTTCATAAAAACTATTAATGGAAAGTAGAAACATTACAATGTTCATACAAACTGTTGATGGCAAGTAGAAAAATCCCATATAAAGCTCAGCAATACCCTCCAATTTGCAAAAATCTAAAACATCCCAATATAATTTCTAACGTAAGCAAAATTTTAATGTTTCTAATGTAAACTGTTAATGCAAGTAGAAAAAAATCTAATTTTAATGCAAGTAGAAAAATCTGAAACATCCCAATATAATTTTAATGTTTCTAATGCATGTAGAAAAATCTCATATAAACTTGCAATACCCTATATTAAAAGCTTTTTAGATTAGAAAAATTATTAATGGCAAGTAGAAACATTAAAATTTTCATAAAAACTGTCAATAGCAAGAAGAAAAATCTCATATAGAGTTCAGCAATACCCTCCAATTTGCAAAAATCTGAAACATCCCAATATAATTTCTAACGTGAGCAAAATTTTAATGTTTCGAATGTAAACTGTTAATGTAAGCAGAAAAAAATCTAATTTTAATGAAAGTAGAAAAATCTGAAACATCCCAATATAATTTTAATGTTTCTAATGCAAGTAGAAAAATCTGAATCAAACTTCAGGAAATCATCGTGTGCACCAACCAATGGATGTTGTTATTTGTATCCTATTAAAACAACACACCAAACTTCAAGAAATCATATGAAAATATTCAAATATGCATCTCTGAGGACAAATTTGTTTGAAACATTCAAATACCAATGAATGTTATGCTTGAGGGGAATTTGGTTATGCACTTAAACTATTTATATCGATTACAGCTATAGAGTTGTGAGATGGATATATTGTTAAAGAAATTACAGTAGTTGTCAAACTCATGACATGAATTGTTTCATACTGCATCACAAAAATATTTTGTTGATTCATGAAATAAGCATTTAACCTCATAACACCTCATCATGGCATATCATCAAAAGAGCCATTGGGATAGAAGAAGCCATTTTGAGAGCCAAAAATAGGTATGTCTGGTTTGAATTGCATGAAATCTATACTGCCAGTACATTTCTAAGCATATCTAACAAATTTGTTATGCCAACATATATGCTCTTAACATAAGAAATGTGTTGCCAACACTAATTTCATTGGAAGAGCATTTTTTTCCTTTGTTGGTCTAAACTGATTGCTTTCATTTCAATATATTTTATTTTATTTTTTATAAAATTCTTCAAAGCACGTCAGGCATTGATGATCTGTTCATGGTTGTTCGACAAAAAAGCTGTGAGTTTCTTTTAGATTAGAATGATTTTCAAAAGAGAAATTTCCATGCTGTTGGCGGGTTTCGCAGTTCTTGGGATTCTATCAGAATTAGCACTTGGTTCATCCTCATAGGAAACCTCATGATCAGTTCACAGTCACAATATCAGCCAGCCAAGTTCTTCACAGGTACATTTCTTCATCTTTTGAGCTTTGCTTTAGGTTGAAGCATGTGCTCCAATTATTCTAACAGATTTCCGATGTTGCAGTTGTCCTCCCAACTCTCTTTCCAGATCAAACTCCATGCCTTTCTCTTTTGGGCTTCTGTTGGTTTCTTGATGCATGTTGGGATCCTAATAATAAGAATGTCAGAGTTGAATGTGGACATAGGCTTAAGATCCTCTTTTACTCCATGTTATCCTGCAGGTTCTTGAATTTGCTCACTTCTCCTAATTGACAGAACACTGGCATTGCCTTTCTTCTCTCTAATTTCAACAACCAACCACATTTATGGAAATTAGATATTACCATCAGATGAAAATGAAGATGATGATGAGATTAATATTATTTTAGTCAATCCTTCATTTAGGCTGTTGAGACATTAGCAGCAATCATCTTAAAGCATCTTAGTTGTACTTGGAAATGTTTGTTATACTATTATCTGATACTTCCACTGGACATATATTATTAGTGTTTTCTTTAATGAAAATAAATAAGTATATTATTAACTTCTGATTATTTAAATTTACAGATAGTTGCGGTCCTGCTTGGGAGTGCTGGAGCGGTTCTCTCAATAAAAAACTTCGAGAACTCCTTCAACAACACTCATCAAAGGATTGGTTTAGCCCTTTATGCATTGTTATTAATTCATCAAACATGTAGCAGGTATAAATGAACTTACAGAAAAATGATAAAATTAGGAAATATCATAGAAAAACTTACATAATAATGAACTTACCAAAAAACTAAAAATAACGATTGAGGAAAAATCATTATATATGAGTACCCTCTGCACACTTCATTCTCTAGATGTCACGTACAACAACAAAAGAAAATTCTAAGTCAAAATCAAGATGAAATTTTGAAAGAAAAACCACAAATAACAACCAAAAAGAACAAATTAGTTACCTATTATTGAGCAAACATGTTTGAGAACAGTAAACATGCTTGAGAGAGGTTCTGTGGTGGGAAACTCCTCGACATTATATGGATTGTATTTCAGTGCCGTGCCACTTTTTAAAATTACCGTTCTCTTTGTTGTTTGGGATTGTGAAAATTAACCTGCAAACTGTCAAAGCATATAATTTAAGTTGAGGTCATTTCACTTAACGGATAGCAATTGAGACATTGCTTATATAATAATCAACATTGTTAGGGGACTCTATATATATAATCAACATATATCAAAGTTTGCAACATGAAATTTTTGGGAGAAAAATGCTTTCCTATATATTTTTTAAACCACAAACTCACCTGAACCGTGGCAACAGAGAGAGGTGGGCTGAAACCTGAACCGTGTCCTGCAGATGATGCAGAGAAACTGATTGGGAACCGTTTGTTCTCGCTTCTCACTATGCCACGATATGAACTGTGGGCTAAACCTGGAACCAAATGAATTTTTTGTCAGAAATGAATTTGTTCTCTCTTTGAGGGTTGAAGAAACTGAAGAGGGTTGAAGAAACTGAACTCTCCACAATAGCTAACTCTCCTATGCACATGATATAGAGAGACTAAAGAGGGTTAAAGAGGTACGGCTTTGAGGGTTGTTTGAGGGAAGATATACCTCACCCATAGAATAACTTCAAATTGTTTTGAAACATAGCCACTGAAGTAGTTCTTCTGCTTATATCTGTAAATAAATTAGTAATCAAAATCATAAAGATATGAAGTTATTCTCGAATAAATATTCCAGTATAAATATTCTTGTATCGCACTGTAAGTCATCATCAAAATCAACCTTATTTGTTCGTCGATTCAACCACCATGCCGTCTGAGATTCATCCAAATGATCATCATCTTCTCGGATCCACTTCTCGTACTTCACTTGCCCATCAACTGTGAAGACAATTTGCTATGTAAAAATTTCAGCTTTGGCACTAAATATTAAAAAAATTAAATGGCACAGACAGGCCAAAAGTACACTAAAAAACTGGATGTAGCCTTGCTTCACCCTAAAACATTCAGATTTCAGAGCACGCTCATAAAAGAACAAGAACTTAACGTTATCCATATACATGAAAATTGCAATCTTTCCCATGACTGAAAATTAGATTTTTTTCTTTTTTCTTTCCCCATCAAACAATGGAAATTGATAAGCATTGCAGCGAATCAATCTCTTTTTATCAGTCCATCATATGCAGAAAAAATTCCCTAACATCAAATTAGGACTGTCAACCTACTAACAAAAATTTGATCCAGTTAAACATTATCCAGTTAAACCAAAATTTGTCAACCTAGCTAATATTTATCCAGTTAAACATTGATACTTGGATATATACAACCATTGAACTGGATTGATAAATATTAGCTAATAGTATCTATATGTATACATGGGAATGGAACAAAAAAGACCTGGATATGGAACAAAAAAGATTGGATTTTGGAGAAAGTTAGAGAGAGAAGCAGGGAAAAGATTGAAGCTATGAGAGATTTTTGTAGTCACCTTGGTTTAAGTAAAAACCTGGATATACATGGTTATTGTGTTTGACATATAAACACAACAATGGTTACCAAAATAAAAACCTGGAGATACATGATTATTGTGTTGGTTTATTTTGACCCGGTTTTTGTGTTCTGTAAATCCAGAACACAACCTGTTTAATAGACATTGATACCAATTGGGGTAAACCATGTTAATCCAGAACACAACAATTTTTACTAATTGTTTATCAATTTTGGGTGGGATACCTGTTTAATAGGTATCAATTCAATATAAACATTGATACCGGGTTTAATAGGTATCATTCAATATAGCTAATATTTATCCATATCCCTTTTTAATTTAATAACAATGGATATACACTGGTTAACTCCAGTCAATTTAATATTAAATTGACTGGAGTTAACCAGTGTATATCCATGGTAACAGTGCAAGCAATTCTCTCACAAATGATAATGTACACATGATAATATTCCATCCATCATCACAGTTTAAACTGAATATAATGTACATTAACACTGATAATGTACATTAACACTGATTTGCTCATTTACAGGATTAGCTCATCCTTTTTTTGATACCATTAAAACTGAGCTAATACATTTGATACCATTAAAACTATGGCCTCTCAACATCATTTTCTACATTTTTTGTCCTGTAAAAATGAGATGATGAGCTAATTCTTGGGGTTGGGTTTGTCCAGTAAAAATGAGCAAATGAGGATGAGCAAATGACCAAATTAGCCAATGAGCAACACCATTTTTCACATTTTTTTGTCCTGTTAAAATGAGAAAACCCAATTGATAATCACCAGGTCAATCTAAACTAAATACTGTGAAAACCGAACTGAACCAATTCACAAAACCAAATCTTTGATTGAAACAATTGATTATACTGCAAAAATAAATTAACAAAGCTAATTGATTATACAGCATAACTAATCAATTATCTCTGTTTTAAAGTTACCTGTGAAATCTTAATGGAATGGGGTTACCTGTGAAATAAATCAAAAAATCAAAAAGAAATTAACCAAATTTTTTAGGATGGGGTTACCTACAAAACAAAAACCACAATTTGTAAATACTGTGAATCTTGCATACCTTAGCTGACATTGGGGATGCCCATTGAGACAAATCATCGAGCATAGTGAGTGCATAGCGAAATTAACAAACTAATTACTTGCCAAATCCATTACCCAGCAGCCGAAGCTTTAGACTGAAATATGAGAGAGAGAGAGAGAGAGGCCCTGAGCGTGAGCATCAAAGACATGTGCAATGAGAAGGAACCCAGAAGAGCAAGAGTTCTTAGGTGATGTTGATTTGAGATGGGCCGATTTCTGAGGGGCCTGAGTTCTGAGCGGGGGGGGGGGTGATTTCTGAAGGGGGTTGAGTTCTGGGGGGGGGGGTTGATGGGGGTGCTGATGCGTTTGGGGGAGGGAGTTCTGAGGTGCTGCCGTTTGGGGTGCTGCTTCGTTTGCGGGAAGGGGACTGAGTTTTCATTTGAGTTTCCCCCCCTTTTTCCCCCCAATTTGAGTTTTCATTTGAGTTTTCAAATTTTGAGTTTTCATAAAAAAATTTCCCCCCAAAGTTTGTCCTAGTCATCATCAAATTATATCCCTTTATCCAATTTCTCTTATCTAATTTCTCATATCTTATCCAATTTATCTTATCTTATCCAATTTTATCTTAACAACATCCCTCATATATACCCAATTTCTCATCTCTTATCAAAAACTCTTATCCAAAAACCCATGATAACATCCCTGTTTTATTATATATATATATATATATATATATATATATATATATATATATATATATATATATATATATATATATATATATATATATATTGAAAGGTGAAAAACTATATTAAATAATGTACAGAATACAATTACAATGAGGGTCCCTGCTATGAAGGAGAAGGGAGCGGACACAAGCGTCGTCACCTTCTACCTTCATTTAGAGGCCCAAAAAGTTACTACAATTAAAGTCCACAATTAGAGACCACACCCGCGCTAAGCAATTATCCAAACATGGTATTGTAATGGCCGCCCATTGCATTAGCCAGTGTCCCGAATATCCCAATTATCCAAAGCATAAGCCGCTTCAATTTTAGGTTAACCATGATTCCTAAGAGCAATTCGGACGTCGGATGCAATATCATCAAAGAGCAAGGTCTTTGTCCTCTTAATGTTTTCAAAGATGCGTTTATTACGCTCTCGCCAAATATGCCAAACCCCAGTCGCTAATGCGGTCTTTGCAAGCTGTCCAAGGACTCCTTTTTTCCCAAAATGCACTAGAAAGTATTTCCCAACAGAGTCCAATGAGTGGTCTGAAGGGCCGGCCATGCCCAATTTTCGCATAAGCCTGCACACAACATACTTGGAGTATGGGCAGTTAAAGAATAAATGACTCAAAGTTTCCAACCCATCATCGCACAAGACACAGTGAGTAGACGAATTGATACCCCAAGAAGATAGGAGGTCTCTAGTTAAGAGCTTACCCTTGAAGGCTCGGAGTAGGTTTAGGGACCACTTCGGTATGCAATTGGCATACCAAGTGAGCTTGAAGAATGGAAATAAACTCCATTTAATTCTAGCCCCCTCCCAGGCATCTTTGAAATGGAAGATAGGTCCAGCTTTCCATATCCACTCATCAGGTCCGGTCCTTAGCTCAATGTGCTGATACAAGTGTGTGATACTTTGAATTGATGCATATTCAATCCAATTTGTACCATTCCAATAATCACGAACGCTCAGACTGCTGGCCCCCGCCGGTATATCACAATGGTCCTTTAGTGGCCCACAAGGTAGCCAACTATCATGCCAAAACAGGGTCTCATTCCCATCCCTTACTTTCCTCGAAATCAGATTCTGCGAAGATTTCCTGCAATATAGCATGAACTTCCATGTACCCTATTGGGTTGGTTTCCTTTTAGTACCATAGAAACAACGAACTTTTGGATATTTCTCTCTCATGTACTCAGGCCAAAGACCCTAAGATTGCAACAATCTCCAGGTCAATTTGATACATGCATCTAAATTTAGTTCCGACAGAAATCTAAGCCCAATACCTCCTTCAGATTTTGGTTTGCATGCATCCTGCCAAGCCCAAGCATTTGATGACCCCCAAATAAATCTTCTGCAAATCGAGGTAAGGGAGCGAATCAACGTTGAAGGTATTTTGTAAACATATGCCCAAAAGGAAATTATGCCATAGATTACAGTTCTCACCAGTTCGATCCGTATCGCAACGGACAACAAACTAGAAGTCCATCCACTTAGCCTTTTTTGCACCTGTCCAGCAGTCTGTTGTACATATTAGTTTTTGGGTATTTGGTTGAGAGAGGCAACCCTAAGTAAGTTGTGAAAGATGATGCCTGCTTGACTCCAAGATGATTTGCTAGGGCACCTGCATTTTTTACCCCTTTGTTGAACACTGCAATACTCTTCTCCCAGTTGACAACAAGGCCTGTGAAATTTTTGAAATCCTCCAAAAGAGTTTTTAGCCCATCCATAGATTTGTTGCTGGCTCGACAAAAAAGGAGTAAGTCATCCGCAAAAAGAAGGTGTGATATTGAACCAACACGCCGCATAGGCTGAATAGACCCCCTAGTTATGGCTTTCCCAAGTAAGAGGGAAAAAGCTTCCATGATAATGACAAATAGGTATGGGGAGAGGGGATCCCCTTGTCTGAGCCCTCTGTTTCCTTTAAAATAGCCTACAAGGGAGCCATTACCATCACGGAGTAAGTAGGAGATGATATACACTCATGAATCCAGGAGATGAAGGTATACCCGAATCCTAATTGGTGCAGTATGTAGTACACGAATTCCCTGTTCACACTATCAAAAGCTTTTCTAAGATCCATCTTCAGACATACTCTAGATCCCATAAGGGTTGCTGAAATCTCTTATATGTTCATGTGCCAACAGGGCGCTATCAGAAAGTAGCCTACCCTTAAGAAAAGCTGATTGGTTCGGGGAGACCAATTCATGAATAACCATCCGCAGCCTATTACAAATGATCTTACTGATAATATTATAAAGGACATTGCAGCATGCAATTGGCCTATAGTCCCCTAAGTTGGATGCATTGGTAGTTTTAGGAACTAATGTAAGAAAGGTATGATTCACCTGGTCGAGTGAGGAGCAAGTACGAAAGAAATCCTTAACGGCTGTTGTAACTTCTGTCCCAATAAGATTCCAATGCTGCTGGAAGAAGAACCCATTAAAGCCATCTGGTCTAGGAGATTTATTAGGACCAATCTGGAATACCGCCTCTTTGACCTCCTCAGAAGTTATCCTTCACTGGAGCCAATTAGATGCTTCCTGTGTAATTTTCCTTCTGGGAACAAGTTTAGGAAAGACTCTCCAGTAGTCTCTTTGGTTATACAAATCTTCAAAAAAATTGGCCGCATCAGATTTAAGCTCCTCATAAGTCTTGCATTGGGCTCCATTTGCATCCACCAAGTGTAATAAATTATTATGGCACTGCCTTGCTTTCATTGCTGTGTAGAAAAACTTAGTATTTCTATCTCCCGAATCCAACCAATCGTGCCTACTCTTCTGTCGGTATCTCTCCTCCTCCAGGCCCAAGAGCATTGCTAGTTCATTTGTTAACAGGTTCTCTTGCTGCTGTAGTTCTAGGTTGAAGTGTAAGGATTACTGATTGCGAAGATCCTGCAGCAGGTTGCGTCAATGAAGAATTCGGGACCCCTCTTGATTATTCCACGCCCAGCATCTGAGGGTTGTTTTGACATGCCGCAGCTTCTTATAGATGGAGTACAGGTTATTAATAACAGAAATGCTGGGGGAGAGATTCCATGATGCCTCCACAATTTCAGAGTAACCTGGGAGATGGATCCAATGGTTAAAATATTTAAAGGGCTTCGGGGATGAGGGTACCTGAGGATGTAATCTGACAATGATAGGGGAATGGTCACTGGTCCTTCGGTCAAGGAATTGAGCAAATGATTCTGGCAGTTTTCGAATCCAGTCTACATTGCACAGTACTCTGTCAATTTGCGCAGAAATACGACCAGCTCCCATACGCTTGTTATTCCAACTCAGGCGATGCCCAGAACTTTTGAGATCCTGTAGAGAACTGTCCCTGACGCAATCACTGAAGTCCTTCAGCATGCTCTCCTCCAATCTGCGGCCACCAATCTTGTCACTCGAAAATAGTGCACAATTAAAATCTCCGCCTACTAACCATGGGACATTTCGACAAGTTGCAGCCTCCCCCTTGAGATTATTCCAAAGTTCCTTCCTTTCCAAGCTTCTATTCAGGTCATAGACTCCTGTGAGGAAGAATGAGTAACCACCAACATTGACACAGTGCACGGTTATGTGTTGAATAGAGATATTGAGTAAGCTAGATTGCCAAACTTGCGGGTCAAATCCCATCAAAATTCGTCCACCTCCATGTAAACTGAAATTATGAATAGTTACCCACTTCTTTGGGATGCCCGATTTAGCGGCAAAAGATTCCTTCTTAAGCTTGGTTTCCAATAAGACCACAACAGATGGCTTAACATCCTTCATCATAGAACTCAGGTCCCTACACCTCACTGACTTGTTTAATACACGTGTTTTCCAGAATAGGATTGTCATATATAGTTAATTTATAATAGGAAGCTATCGCACTAGGTCACTCTCCTTCAACCGCATGCTCTTGCGTGTAGTAGTAACATTCCTCCCAGAATCCTGCTGAATGGTGCCCCCACATTTCAGCTTTGGAGAGACTAGTTCCTGTAGAATTTCAGCTTGTTCAGCAACCCACTCTTGGTTATCGTAGACAATATTATCCGGTATGTCATCTGCAACATCTAGATCATCCTCCTCCAACAGAGATTCCCTTGATATAGCATGATCCTCCTTCATTGATGCTTTTGCCTTGTGGGTAGATGGCTTTGATATATCATGACCCTCCATCATAGGTGCTGAAGATGGCGGATCACAAGAAACTGAGTCAGTAATAACCTCAGTTGCGGGTTCATTGACGCGGCTACCTGAAGCAACCACATCCAGATTGCATTTAGGCACTCCAGGACATGTGTCTAATTGTCCAGAAATAATGTTAGGGTTCCCAGCAGCCGAAGATGGTATTAGTGAAGAAATCACTTGGAGGCACCGGACCACTCTTTTCAATTTTCCAATACAGCAATCAACCAACTTCAAGCTCCCTGAACTTTCACCCTGATCTAGTCCCTGGATATTTTTTGATCTCATAACTGGGATAACTTCTTTACCTTTCACTTGTGTCTGAAGAGAAAGCAAGGTTTGTTGAGATATTGTTGGGCATTGAGTGTCCGAATGGCCAAAGCAGTGCATCTGCTGCAGCAAGGTGGCTCGCCTTCAAATTTAACTTCAATTCTGACCATAGTGACGTCATCAAGTTCAGACTCAATGCTCTTTGGCAGCACCCTTCCTGCATCAACCTCAACCAGGCATCTTGCATTTGTGATCCTTTCTAGCTTTGTCGTAGCCCTATCCAAACAGAGGGGGTCCCAACAACAGAAGCAAGGATGTTTAGGGTATCTAAATTCCACATATTTAATGGAACGCCATGCAATTGCAACAAAACAGGCACAGAAGTCAGAATGTCCCTGTCATGGCGAATTGTTGGGCTCCACATCTTAAGGACAACCAAGCGACCATCGAACAACCATGGCCCTCCATTGAGGATCCTGTCACACTCCTCCTTGGTTTCAAATTTGAAATAAAAGAAACCGTTGTCCCTGCTGAAGACATGTATCCTCTGGCGCGGCTTCCACAAATGCTCCAACCAAGCAATCAACTACCCATACGATGGAATATCGCCCAGTACGTACCCCACCAAGGTGAATTTCCACGGGACATTACCCCTCTCAAGAACAGAATTTGTGATTCGAGCGACAATAGATCCATCAGCCCGGATCTTGGGAGAGACAAAACTCATCCACACAGATTCCCCATATGCTCTTCTATTAGAACAAACATCAGACCAAGAAAGTTTAGCAATTGAAGGATCAATAACAATTGATGGTTTTGTTCTCACCGGAATTTTGTCAAACACCCTTCTGGCATTCAACGATCAAGTTCTGTTATTGTTGGTAGCCGCCTGAGATCTAACCAGTTCCGTCCTGAATCCACCCCCCTTCTTAGATGCAGGATAGAACTGCCTCAATGATGGTCGATTTTGTAGTTGGTTGCCCGAAGATGGAGCCTTCTTTCTCGATACAACCTTCCAGCCGTCAGCGTCAGTCAAAGTTCCCTTGTCGACGCCAAGGCCGCCAGGCTTGCTCCCCAAATCCTTCTGCAGAACCCTCACAACCCCAGGAGCGGATTGGTGGCTACCTCGGGGGAGCCCACCACAGTTTCCAGCTCCGCCGCCGTGCTTGCCAAGGTCGCCCCACAAACCCTTCCACAAATCGCGCTCACTCATCTTTATATGTGTGTGTGTGTGTGTGTGTGTGTGCGCGCGCGCGCGCGTGTGTGTGTGCGTGTGTGTGAAAAGTTAGCTTCAATTTATTGAGAAATATACAAATACATCAATAGCACATATAGGAATGTGAATCCAAAGGGGAGAGGATAGGGCACAAGCGCCGTCACTCACCACCATCAAATCCAAATCCCAAATGATGATATTCAAAAGAGGATAAAAAAGTAGTTTATAAGAGTATACACACTACAAAGAAATCAACAATATTTAACCCATGTCCCTGAAATCCCAATTGCCATAAGCAGTAGTCTCCTCCTCCGTAGATGGGTCCTGATCTTGCAAAACAACTCTGATGTCAACAGCAATAGCTTCAAAAAGGATGGTCTTCCCTCTATTTTCCCCCTCAAAAATACGTTTATTCCTCTCTCTCTCCAGATATGCCAAACCATTGCGGAGAGCGTTGTTTTAGCAAGTAGGCTCAAAGCACTCTTCCCTCCGTAGTGTGATATGTAGTAGATCCCGATCTTGCAAAGTGTAGGTGAGATGGGAGATGTTATTCCCAACTTTAGAAAAGCCCTGCGGAGTATGTAGTTGGAGTAACTACAGTTAAAGAATAGATGCTCAATTGTTTCCTCCTTATTATCATCACATAATACACATTGATTTGGAGTATTAAACCCCCATCTTGTAATCATATCCCTTGTAAGCAACTTACACCGAAATGCCTGGAGAAGCGTTAGGGAAATTTTAGGATTATGATTACTATACCAGATTAATTTGTGAAAGGGAAAACACAGACCTCTCTTTCGGATTCCATACCAGGCTTGCTTGAAAGTAAACCGACCTCCAGGAACCCATTCCCATTCATCAACACTCGGACTTATTTTGATTTTTTGCAGCATATTTTTAATAGGCACAAGGGCCGAGTCCTCCTTCCAGCTTGCGTCAGTCCAATATTCTCGTACTCAGCAATTTTCGGCACCAGGTGGGATCTGTAGAATGTTTGCAAGTGGGCTGAATTCAAGCTAATGATCATTCCAAAATGACGTCGATCGCCCATCGCGAATTTTCCTTCTGATAAGAGATTGGGACTTCAGTCTGCTGTTCAGCAGATGTTTCCATGTGCCAGATTGATGAAGCATACCTTTGGCTGTGAAGAAACCGCCTATATCACCATAATGCCCCCACCATGTGCTTTGCCCAAAGAGAGTCAGTAGTGAGATACCACCAAGTTAGTTTCAGCCCCGCCACCTCATGAAGTGCCCTGGGCTAGCTACTGCACAAGTACTAGAGGGGGGTGAATAGTACTTTAAAATAATTAAGAGAGTTATTCCTAATTATTGTGCAAACATACAAACAACAATGCGGAATAGACTACAAACAACAAGAATAGACAATGCAAACAAAGTATGTAACGGGTTCGGATCCACCCAAGTCTCCCCGACTTGTTACCGGTGATCCTACGTCCAAACCACCCAGATCCCCTCCGGATACTTGAGTTAGAAACCACTAACCCAAGATTTCCACAATGAAATTCTTGTAGAAAAACCTCTACAAGACCAAATCATACACAAATGTAAATGTGACTCCCACAACCCGGGATCACACACTTTCTCTCATAACCGAGAGAAACACTTGTAATATCGAAGTAAATGAAACAATGAAATACTTACCAACAAAATCCTATGCCTTGAGTATACTTACCAATTTAGGGCAAGAATAGATTTTGAGGAAGAAGATGTCACCAAACCCTAGCTCCAAGAAGTTGACCAGCAATAGAAGCCTAGGGTGGAGTTGGTGACCTTGATTCAAGCTCTTTGGCTTGGAAGGCTCACAATCAACGAATCTCTCTTGAGGAATAAGAGTGAGGGAGAGATTCTAGTGAGAAGAGATAGCTTTAGAATGGAGTTGATTTGCTTCTCTTGATTTCTCTAAAACCCAAAATATGCAGCCTTGAATCCTATGAAAGAACCCCTCCAAGTATATATAGGATAGAGGAAAGAGGGGGGAGAAATTCGTGCAATAAATGCTCCAACGGCTCTATTAAGAGGTTGACAGCCAATAAAGAGAATTCCAGGCGATATGAACTAGTCGGTCTATGAAGACTTGCCAACCGACTAGTTTGCCAACTAGTCGGTCGGTGAGTGTTCTTAGACCGACTAAGAGTTGAAATAGTATAAAATGAATTCAAGGACAGCTAGTCGGTTTAAGAACAAAATCCAACCGACTAGTTTCACAACTAGTCGGTCGACGATTGTTCTTTGACTGACTAACGGTAAACAGTAGCTCAGGCTGAAATGAGGCAATGATAACTAGTCGGTCTGAGAAGGATTCCTAACCGACTAGATCGTCATCTAGTCGGTCGGTGAGCCTTCTTTGACCGACTAATTGATCAAAAGTGCCTAGGCTGAATTGAGCAAGGACATCTAGTCGGTTCAAGAGGAATTACCGACCGACTAGATCGTCATCTAGTCGGTTGGTTCTTCTACTTGAACCAACTAAGATGCACTAGAAGCCGAGGGAAGAAGCGATAGGCTTTGGGAAAGTTTCTAATGGCTTCTAAGATAATCCTAGCTCTAAGATATGAGCGATAAGAAGATTATAATGTAAGTCCTACTCAAGGCTTAACATTATATTCTATGAATCTAGAAGACAATAAATTAAACATGATGAACCATCTTCAAAGCTTCAATCTTCACTCTTGACTTCAATAATACTCTTTGAGCTTCAACGAATCTTCAGGCACACGATCACGCGTTTTGAGAAGTCTTGAGACGTCGCTTTTGAGGTACGTAGTATTTTGGCGATGATCTCCATAACTGCGCTCAAAAAGAGTTAGTTCATGATATTTATGTTTGCTCATCATCAAAACCAAATCCAGGGAATCAATACTCAACATTCTCCCCCTTTTGGTGATGACAACCCAACATAAATAATAATCAATAATAATGATTCAAATGAAATTTACTTACCCCCCTGCATTGATGATACGTTAGTTCCGTATTCAACACTAATCATACGCATCAAGCAGACGAGGGAAGTATAAAATATGAATCCTATTATTGCAATTTAGGATCTAACTCCATTTTTATATCTTCACTCCACCTGAATCTAACATATCAAATTAGATTCATGGTAAATTGCTTTGAATTATCATTTAGCACATCGTCATTATTAATTCTCTCCCCCTTTGGCATTAGCAAAAAGAGCGGTAGGAGATCAACGACAAAACCAATGGCTAAAAATAAAAGCACGAGAGTCGAAGAATACGATCATGGTCCAAATGACACAAAAGTAAAATACCAAAGAAAATCAAAGCGTGCCAACATGACCATAGTCGAAAATCGAAAAACAAAATCATCAAAACTGAAATCAATTTCACTTATTGAGTTATGGAACATACTCTCCAATATCAACATTCTTAGTTAAATAGTGCATGGAAAAAAATTCTATGTTTTCATTAAAGCAAATATATTTAATTCATAAAATCGTCGAACGACGAAAGTCAACATCAGAGACAAATAAATCCAATGAGAAAACCAAATGTAACATGCAAAAGTGTTATGCCAAAAATAGATAGAACATCATAAAACATATGGCATACACATATCTAGCATACTAGGATACTAAATGAAACAAAATGATAACAATTGTAATATAGTCTACCAATGGATGCATTCAACACACATGGATACCAAATGTATATCAAATGTAAGAATATACTTACAACATTAAGCTCCCCCTACTTTGGTGCATCTCTTAAGCACCATCAACTCCATTTGAATGTTAAATCCTTTGCAAATCAATGAGTTGGTAGGGTTGGTGTCCCATGGTGGATTGAACCTAGAAAAACATAATATGGAGCTAAAATTTGATTTGTTGCTCCTTCTCTTATTCTTGAGTACCTGAAGATAAAATATCATTCCATGGTACCCAAGGACATTGGGTCCTAAGAGATTAGACCTTTGGAAGCCAAGTCCAATTGGACTTAGACTTTCCAACGAAATCATCATTATGCACGACATTCATAAAATAGGAATTCATGTAAGCTTGTTTTTCGTGCATGCTTGTGTCCTTCAGGCTCCAAATAGTGAAGATTTTGGAAGCCCTATTCCTATTGGGAGCATGCATACGTTGTTGATGTCTACGTGATGCATGTGGCCTATGAGGAGGTGGCCTAGGAAATGCATGACGAGGGTAAGCATATGGCATATGATGAAATGGTGCATGATGATAATTGTTCATATGATACTGATGTGGATGAACATATGCATGTGGAGGAACACGTGCATGAGTGTGTCTCACATGGTGTGCACGTGCTCGTGGATGCGGAGCATAAAAATCATCATACGTGCGAACATGTGGAGTAGGATGGAAAAAAGGAAAATGAAAAATGAAAAAAAAACAAAATAGAAAATGAAGAATGAAGTTGCTAGATCATTTTTCTCAGGACGTGGGTTTTGCTTACTCATATAGCACGCATCGAATATAAAAAACATGTCAAAGACTTTTATCTCGATATCATAGTATAATGGTGCATTTGAAATAGAAAACCCAAGAATATCAATATAGCATGAAAAATGGAATAATTCTAGAATTAACATCGTCTGAAGCATCTAAAGTGGTATACGAAATCGTAGATCACACACTTTTCAATTGAATGCTTTCTATAAGGAGTATAAGAGATATCACACAATAGAGTAGTAAGAATAGAAAAGTGTGGTTTTTATGATATGAATGCTAAGCGCAGATTTCTGGATTTCGTGAAACTTTAGCAATCTCGTCGAGTATAAAATATTACTTAGCCTAGGTTGTCATGCACCGTCAAGTAGTCACTCTCTCACACATCATTAGATCCTCTCCCCCAAGCTTATCCAGAAAGCGTGGTGGCGTAAACAAAACAATATTTACATTACCCATTTCTTTTGAAGCTCCAAAAGTAAAAGAAATAAAAATAAAAGCAAAAAGAGGGAAGAAAGAGAGAAAGGGTATAAGATGGGATCGTTTTTGAACTTCTTTTCTCTTTTATTTTCCTTTTTTTCTTCTTTTTTTTCGAATAACATATATACACAAATGATCCCAAATCAAAAGAGAAGGATATACAAGTATTTTTTTCTTTTTGGTTTTGGGGAATTTGGAGCATGTGATATAATAACGGGGGAAATGCCACTAATAGAATTGCTAAGGGGAGATTCACCAATGAATTTAAAATAGAGAAATAATTTTCAAGATATGTGGAGAAAGAAATAAATGTATCTCTCGGTTCACTCTATAGGACGTGCATGACAACTTCAGCAGGGTAATTTAATCTACTCAGTTTAATCTCAAAAAGCAAACTAGTCCAGATATATCAATGCTAGCAAACATCCAATCAACCTGAAGTGAAGCGTACAAATCATGCAATAAGAAGTGATATAAGAAAGAAAAGCAGTACTCCAGATATAAGCAATCAATGCGTGAAGCTTGGTGTGTTTTCTACGATAGCATACATATGAATCATCAGACATCAGCTAATAATAGAATTTCATCCATTGTCATACGGAAAAAGAGTGGGTTACTATTTCTAAATGCAAAGCAGAACATAGATATGATACCAGAAACAAAGGCTATGACATGACAAAATTAGCATGCATATAGAGAAAAGCTAACACCACGTCATCGTCATCACAAAAAAATCATCTCTAGCAAAAGATGAAAGAAATAAAGATAAAAGAAAGCAGAACTATTTACAATGCAGCACACAAAGAAAATGAGAAAAACGTGATGCATGGTAAAAAAATGAAAAAGTGATGAAAAATGGGTGCAAAAGCGGAAAAAACGTGAAAAAACTAAAAATAAAAGTGATAAAAGCAAAAAGTGTGAGAACTCACTCCCCCAAGCTAAAGTGCACAGTGTCCTCAATGTGCAAAGTGTGGCACACCGAGAGACGTGTAATGGGTGGGGTGGGTGAGGATGCATGCATGATAAAAAAGAAAGAAAAAAACAAATTGAAAATATGATGTGGATATGAATGATGCATGCAAAGATCAGAGTGATGCAGGTAATGTGTCACCAAAAATACTCTCCCTCTCTCCCAAAAAAGATATAAAATGATGTGATCAGAAAAAGGGACCAAGATAGTGAGGGGAGGAGGGGGGGGGCAAAAAACTCCAAAACCAGCAGAAAATGGGCAGCATAATCGACAACAAATATCAATGGCATCAAGGGTGTGCCTAAGCTGGTGTGGCTGCACCATCTACGTCCTATGGTGGAGGTGGAGGTGGTGGTGGGGGTGGTGGGTGTGGAAGCTGCTGGGTGGGTGGTGGCAGTGGTGGCAGTCGCACGAGAATCTGAGTCAGGCAAGCCTGAATACTGGGAAGTAGCTCGACGCGAGACTGCACAGCGGATACTGTGGCAAACAGAGCCCTAAAGTCGCCTCTGAGTCCACTCACCGCCCCCTCAAGAGCACAAATGCTCTGAAGTAGAGTGTCGGGGCAGGTGGTGCAGAGGGACGCACATGTCTAGGCTGTGAAGGACGGGGCTGTCTGACACAGGCTGTGTAAATAATCGGGCCAGCAGGTATGTGCGGAAAAGGTGATGTGCTCACTAGTGGATGCCCAGCCTCAGTGTGAGGCTGGGACGCAGGCTGGGATGAGGAGGCAACATCAGCATTGGTGGAAGACAAAATTGGCGACGAGGCAGCAAGAGAGGTCTGTGACGCAGACGTGGGAACAGATGTCACGACACTCTCGGAAAGGACAGCTGCGGTGGAGACAGAAGGGTTAACCACTGGGGAGGAAGTGTAGGTCCCAAAAGGTGACACCCCAGCGGAGATCAAACCAGATAGGGTCTCCACGACGGTAGCGAAGGAAGACTTGTCGCTCTCTAGTATGGTGGGTGGACGCTCGGGAAGAAGTGAGGAAATAGGCTCAACCGAGATAGGCACATCAGTGGTGGTGGTCGTGGGGGTGGATGTGGTGGACGACTCAGCAAGGGTCCTCCCGACACTGACAGAAGTGGGGACAGAGGTGTTGGGAGGTGCAGACAGTGCGGGCTCAGGCTGAGGGATCACGGGGTCGACGGGTGCAGGTGGTGCCTGCTCAGCTCCCTCAGCCTCTAGCATGTAGGCAGCGGGGATCAGGAGATCCATCGTCGGAAGCCAGTCCCCGTGTGCCGGTCCTATATGTGTCCGAGCGGAGCTCGGGAGGATCATGTAATCGGCACTAAAGGGGCCGTGCAACCATACCCAGTGCCGCTGGTCGTGGGGACGAAGCATCTTCATCTGGGCCATAACATCTATCGAGAGAGTAGTGGGGCCCGGGGCTCGATGCAAGTCGTCCGGAAGGTCCTCGCCGGTCATCAGGGCTAGCAGGGTGATCAGGCCGCCGCAACAGATGGGTGAGCGAGTGCTCACCGATACTATGATGCGGTCCAAAAACCAGCTAGCGATATCAATCTCAACGGCGGGGACCATCGCATCACCACCCCTATCCTGAACTCTGGGGCGAGTCATCGCGTAGAGCATATAGAGCTCAGGCGTAGACATCGTCCCAGGCTCGTACCTCGCAAGGAAGGTGGTCGCCATAAGGCGCTGTGCTATACGGAGGTAGGGGTGGACTATAGCAGCGGCCTTGGCCCTACTAGGGTCAAAGGCAAGTGGTGAACCCGTGATCCGGGTCCAAAAGGCATGGGAGTCGAACGACGACGGAGGGATATACATAGGAGCATAGGCGCGGTCGGGCACAGGGACATCGGGCCACTGAAAGAATGCTCTAAGCATATCGAGATTGATCTGACACTCTTGATTCATAAGGCAGAAGGAGCATCCCTCATCGGTCCGGGCTATCGAGCTAAGAACCTCAAGTGTCGGACGGACGTAGGTGTCCGCCGACACAGACAAGAAGTCGCGCTAACCCACGTTGTCGTACAACGTGAGCATCCCCTCTAGTACCCCTAGGCGGTCAACGTCTCTAAGTGTGCGAACCTAGAGGGCACTATTGAGTGCTGGGCGATACGATCAAATCGGACGCGCTGTGCGTCGTATCTGAACGTGATCCCCAGCGGCCCGACGGCGGGAGCCAGTGGTGGCTGTGCGTGGATGGGATCGGCGGGAGGCGGCTGTGTGGGTGGAGGTGGACTAGGTGGAGGGGAGTCCTCCCTAGGGGCAGAGGGACCGGGATCATCGGCCCTCTTCCGCTTGGAAGAGGCTCCCCGCGTGCATGGCCTAGTGCGGGGCGGCATGTGTGCCGCGAGTGCTCACCCAACAAAAATATAATGCAGCGTGCTAAATAATGGAACGAGTGTACTTGAACACGTCTCGAGAGCAAATCATCAAGAGCATGCAAAGAATGCCGCCTCCATGAAGCAAAAAGCACGTCCAGAAGCTCGCCAAAGCTCCCCCAAGATAGCCTGCAAATCAAACAATGATATCAGCGGATAATATTCAAAATACATGGGGGAGATGGGGTGTAATAGATAGATAAAGGAGTTGATTTGAGTTAGGGGCTCAATGGGAGTACGGATCGAGAAATATGGGAGAAAATGGAGTTTTGGGGCGAAATATGGGAGAACGACGGTCGGCCGGCGGCGAGGGGTGGTCGCTGGAGGTCGGCGAGCGGTGGGGAGTCGTCGCCGGCGATGGTCGATTGGTTGGAGCCGACGATGAGTCGAATCGGGCGAGGGAACTGAGGCTGTAGTCGAGGGGATGTGAATCGGTGCTGCCTCGCGCCGAGCCCGCTGCCGATTATATAGGGGATGCTACGACTCGGTCGAGTGAATATGTCACTCGGCCGAGTGACGTGAACGAAAGAATTTTAAAATTTCTCCCCGCCACTTACGACTCGGCCGAGTGGCTTTGCCACACTCGGCCGAATGGAGAATCTCCACTCGGCCGAGTGGCACAAGCTACTCGGGAATTCTCGCCCTAGGAGGGTATCCGTTTCACTCGGCCGAGTGGCAGTTAATACTGAAATTCACAAAAAAGACAGAGAGTTGGTTCCGCAGACTTCCCTGGTTGGTGCCTCACTCGGTCGAGTGGGGTCCTTTACTCGACCGAGTAGCATATGATACTCGGCCGAGTGGCGTGCTGTTTTCTGCTTCGGGGCTCCGTTTTTGCTCTACTCTCTGTTTTTTCTTCCTCCAGTTGGTTTATTCATCTTCCTAAGCCTCGAGCACATTCCTGGAGTGCTCTTCTTTGCCTCGGTCATCCTCCATATGAGAGATCTCCTTTTCTCCTCTCCTGGCATAAGAATTAAGACCCATTGTCAAGATTTTTATAGGCAATTGACTCAAAACACTAGCAAAGTCTAAAACAAAAATAAAAAATAAAAATAATGCAAAAACCATCGGGTTACCTCCTGACAAGCGCTCGTTTAAGGTCTTGAGCTCGACCCCTTTGGATTTTCAAATTAGCGTAGGGATGTTGGGTGCGTATGAGATGCACCCGTCGAACTTGCTAGGAAGACCGCTCGGATTTGGATCGTGATGGTGAGTTGCCTTCCTCAGTGCCCCTTCATCATGGGCAATGTTGGGGGATGGCTCCCCCAAGCTTGAGCTTGTTCCGGTCTTTGACTTCGTCGGTGACACCGATCTTCGAATCGGTGGAGCTTTCTTCGGATTCTTCAATGTTGAGAGCTTGCAAAGCTCTCGTATTCTCGTTACATCAGCGTCGCCATCATCTTTTGCCGTGGAGCTATTGGGAGAGTCCTTCAATGTCTCTTCTTCGCTCAAATCTTAGCTTTCTTCAAAGCCATCATCATGGAGTGCACCGATGGAGTGGGGGATAGCCTCTTCAATGACCTCGTCAAGGAGGTCCACATAATCTAGCTCCTCATAATACGGCATGTGCTTCATAGCCTTTGGTATATGGAGCTCTACTTCAATGTTGCCGACGTTCAAGGTAAGAGTCCCCTCCCACACATCAAAGATTACACCGGCGGTGGCGAGGAATGGGTGTCCAAGTATGAGCGATGTGTCACCATCCTCCTTGATATCCATGATCACAAAATCACAAGGCAAGCATATGCTTCCCAGAACTTGGAGTGGGATGTTCTTCGCGATCCCAACCGGCTTAGTGATCCGACCGTCCGCGAGTTGAATCCTCAAGTCGGTCGGCTTTAAATCGATGCCGGTGTTCAACTTCCGGAACATGGTGAGAGGCATGAGGCTCACACTAGCGCCCAAATCAACCAATGCTTCTTGTAAGGGGACGCCTCCTAGTGTGCAAGGAATCCGGAAACTCCCGGGATCTTTAAATTTGGCGGGCTCCTGTTCATTCCTAGTGAACCAATTTCCTTGTTCCGCGAGCATGATCTTCTCTTTCCTTTTCCTTCCCGTAATCAAGTCCTTTAAGAACTTCGCATAGGATGGGATTTCCACTATGGCATCAAGGAAAGGGATATCGAGGCTCACCCTTCTCAAGTATTCGAGGAACTTGGCTAGCCTCTTCTCGATCTTGGCTTTAGCTAGCCGTTGAGGGAAAGGCACCGGTGGCATGAATCGGCGCTCATCACTAGGTTCCTCAACTCTAGATTTTGCTTCTTCTTGCGGCTCCTTCTCTTTTTCCACCTCAATTGCCGGATCGCTCTCTTCTAGAATCTCCACCATGGGTTCCTTGACTTGAGTCATGACGGGAGTGGTATCCTTCACACCCCTTGTCGTAACCGCAACAACCGCGTTGATATGGCGGTGTTGCCCCGTGGATTTGGCTCGGGTTGAGCCGGCAATTGTTGGTTGTTTCTATTGAGTAACGCAAGTTGCTCCCTAATTTGAGCGACGACGGTGGTAAGAGAATCTTGTCCCACCTTCAACATGGCGTTAATCTTTCTCTGCTCCACCATAAACTCCTCCACCTTAGCTTCAAAATCCAAACGTGGTTGAGCTTGCAGAGGGTTGGGATTTCTCCAACCTTGATTATACCCGGGTGGCATATAAGGTCCCACTTGTTGCCTAGGTGGGAAGTTTTGTTGTGGTGGCCCCCTTGGTTGATAATTCGGTTGTGGTGGTGGAGCCCGAGCTTGAGGAAGTTATTGTGGCAGGGGGTTTAAGGCACCATCATTATTAGCATAGGAAAAACCAGGAAGGTTTCTAGCGACCGGGTTGGCCCAATATCCGGAATTCCCCGTAACATACTGAATTTGCTCCAAAGCTCCTTCTCCATGCTCTCCTCCTACATACATGGCTTGGGATTAGTCTTGCCAATCACTCATATAGTTTTTCGGTGCGGATGTAGAAGGAGCTCCATGCGGCTCGGTAATGTATTTCTCCAATCTCTCCACTACCTTGTGGAGAGTGTCAAATTTGCTAGCAAGCTCCGCCACGGCCTTGGCCTCATAAATACTCGTGGGCTTCCAGGAGGACGAAGAATGTCCTCGCTCGTCGCCCCACTGTTGGTTGTTGGAGGCCATCTCCTCTAGCAAGGCCGTAGCTTCACCGGGGGTCTTTGACAAAATGGATCCGTTGGCGGTATCATCAATAATCTGTTTTGTGCCCGGTTGGAGTCCATTGTAGAAACTGTGGACAAGCTCCCAATCCTCTATGCTGTGATATGGGCATTGATGCTGTAAGTCCTTGAAGCACTCCCACGCCTCATAGAGAGTCTCCTGAGGTCCTTGCTTGAAGGACATGAGAGCACTTCTTATCTTCACCGTCTTGGAGGGCGGGTAAAATTTGTCGACGAAGGCACTCGCCAATTCATCCCAAGTGGTGAAGATTCCTTCAGCCTGCGTCCTCAACCAATATAAGGCCTTGTCCTTGAGTGTGAAGGGGAAGAGATGCAGTCTGATAGCATCTATGGAGACGCCCGGCATTTGGAAGGTGGCACATTTTGATAAAAAGAGCTGGATGTGGTAGTGAGGGTTTTCATGGGAATTCCCATGAAAAGGGTCTTGTTGCATCAAAACTACCAATCCAGTCTTCAACTCGAAATTTTTGTCGGCCGCCAACTCCGGCATAGCTATGGATGAGGTCGTGGAGGAAGTCTTAGGCCGAAGCATATCTCTAATGGAAATGGTCCTCGCCATTCGCGCCACCAATTCTTCGGCTGTCTTAGGATGGGTCATAAAATTCCCTTCTGTATCGAGTCTCCTCTCCGCTCTGATCCTCCTCAATGTAAGTTCGATCTCCGGATCGTATAGTATTTCTTCGGGGTCCGCTGTGGATCGCATGTACAAGCAAGGAAAAACAGAGTTTCAAAGAAATAGTTAGCACAAAGGAAGGGTAAAATAAAAATAGAAATAATAAAACAAAAAGAAAAATAGCAAGGTAGGTAGAATCAAACACTATCGCCTCACCGGCAACGGCGCCAAAAACTTGATCGCGCCCCGGATACACACCCGGGACGAGACTCGCTAGTCTTACCACAAGCGCATGGTGTAGCGACGAGCGGGTATCGAACACGAGGAGGGCAAATGACGGTGTCTTCTTCAATTCACCTGGCTATAAGAACAGTCGAGAAATATTCGCAATAAAGCGGTCACAGTCGTTCAATTGTATAAAGAAAATATCAAATTAATAAAAACGCCTAGGGATAGGGAATCCCCGCTACAAACCGTATCTCGTCATTGTGATTCGTAGGTTTCACAATTGCTAGACTTGAAATTAAGGTGAACTAGTTGCAACTAAATGTAGAACCAAGCTCACATTCTCGCGCTATTCCCGGTCTATAGCAAACCTAGGGTAGGGTCCAATCTCTTGCAAACCCTAACCGAGGCAAGCTAGCGTGAAGAACAACATCATCGTTCAATCGTATCTCGAGCCCACTCTCGTGCAAACTCGAGCTACGACCTAGGTTGGGATAGTTCCTACCCGTCCAATCTCTTGCAAACGGGTATTGGTATAGAATTGCAATCGAAAACCCTAGTTTCGGTCCAATCTCTTGCAAACCGATTCCGGAGAAACCCAATTGTAACCCAATTCAAATTTCTAGGGCTTCCTATCGAGTTGGGATCCAATCTCTTGCAAATCCAAATCGGTATGAATCCCTAGCTATTCGTATTAAATCAATCCCAAACTAACCCTAATCAATTCTAGCAAGAATTTCACCAATTCATCACAAATTAGAAATAGGGTTCATAGGGTTCATCCCTATGCCCTAAGACGATAAAACTACTCACTATTCATAATGCAAATCATTAGAAATTCAATAGAAATATCAGTAGAAATCATTGCAATAGACAATATATCAATAAAAATGAGATTTTTGATAGAAAGAGAGACAAACCAATGAAGATTCAATAGCATCCAACAAAATAGAACTTTTTTATCTCTCTCCAAACAACTAAATCTAATCTCCTAAAAAGTAATCAAAAAGGGCTGCCAAAAGTATGAAAAAGCTCTCCTAAACTAGGTTAAAAACTGGGGTTAAATACCCCCCAAAATTGCCCAAAAAACTGTGACAAAATTGCCCCTGCGCAGTTCGAAAATCGCACTTTACGCTACAAGTAGCGCGGCTCACTTGGTCGAGTGACAAATGTCACTCGACCGAGTGACGGACCCTGACGGATTCCAGTAAGTCTGGACTTTTGGGGGTCGTCTCCTCGGGAGTCACTCGGCCGAGTGACTTTCTTCACTCGGCCGAAGGGATTTCTTCATTCGGCCGAGTCGGAACTCGGGGTGCACTGACGGATTACAGTAAGTTCGTGTTTTCTTCTGCCGTCGTTCTGATGCCACTCGGGTGAGTGGTGTCTCCGTGCTCGGCCGAGTGGGATGGCGATGCTCGGCCAAGTGCACGCTGATACTCAATCTGTAGCGTGTCCGATCTGGCTGGCCGAGCGGGGTGTCGATGCTCGGCCGAGTGACTCCTTCACTCGGCCGAGTGGCATGCTGAAAATGCCCAATCTTCGTCTTTTCGCTTCCTCGTCGCTCCTACGACGTTCTTTCTTCTTCCACTCCTCTTCCATTGCAGAATAACCCCCGAAAGAGTCATGGTTGACACTCCGGAGTGGGTGCATCTCAGAATCACTCCAAATCGCTCCAAATCTCCTGAAATACGACAAAAACAAGAATTCGTGAAAAGCATCGCAATATTGTCGAATAATCGTGAAAAATGCGATACGAGCGATCAAAATGGCATGCAAACATGCAGAAAAAGGTGTAAAATATGGAGTGATCATGGATCTCCAAGTGCTGAGATATGCTTGAGAGCACTTGGATGAATTCCCTTGAGCTGGACTTCAATGCATGTAGAAGACTGAGACCTCTTGAGAGGTAATTGAGGGAGTTTGAGAGTGGCTTATAGATTTCTTGAGATATTCAATAGCATCAAGAAGTATAAGAGATGGCAGCCCACTCATATATATAGGAGCCCTATATCAAACCCCAAAACCCAAGAAAACAGCCAAAGAAACGATTCTGCAACGGCTAGAAACTGGGCGAAAATGACAGGAACAGTTGACTGATGATCAAAAGACAGTCGACTAATCAACGGATAGAAAATATCCACGGCTATAATCTGAACCAGGACAGTCGGCAGAAGAAGACAGTATAGTCAACTGAGAACAGGATAGGCGCCTATAAATCCTTTAGTAGGCGACTGCTGCAGGGGATGGAATAAAATAGAGAGCTGCACTCTTTCCCCAGTTAAGCACACATGCGACTGATGTCAATAATACAGTCGACTGTCTATTAGTCAAGCGACTGTAAAACCTTAATCAGTCGTCAGCTGAATAAGATGGAGAAAAGACAGAGAGATGCAGAGATTGCACTTACGCTACTCAAGCGACTGATGACCAATCTACAGGCGACTGTAAATATACAGGTGACTGTAAACTGACCAGTAGTCGACTGTGCGTAAAGCTCAAGTTTGAGTCAATACAAATGTTGACTTGAGCTGTGCATATCAGGCGACTGTAGAAGGATCTATAGGCGACTGGAAATCACCCAGTCGACTGTGTCTCCTTCATCAGGCGACTAATGGAAAGCCAGAGACTCCAAATGAGTCTTTCGACAAAGTTAACCTATTGGGTTGGATTCTATGATAATCCTAAGGCTCACTAAGATGGTTAAATGCATATGCATGAATGAGTAAGCCATCTAACAAGGCATTACATTAATCCTAGACTCAAAATATAGAGAAAGCAATAAAGTAAATTACAAGGATTATAATGCTTTCCTTAGAGTCTAAGTCTTCAATCTTGATGCCTTGATTGCACTCCATCATCTCCAATCTTTGGCACTCCATGAGTCCAAGCAATGGTCCTTCATCACTTGATGTCCATCCTTGCACCAAGTGATTAGGCTCTAAGAAAGATATTCTTGAAATAATACTGAGAGACTAAAACATAAGAGTCATTAGCAACAACATAATGTTGTGATCTTCATCAAAATAAGATTGGTATGAAACACCAATACCCAACATTCTCCCCCTTTTTAATGACGACACACATTATGTAAAATACAAATAATTAAAGCACAATGCTAATGAGCCCCCTACTTATGTGCACTAATTAAACAATGAGCTACACAATAGTAAATACTCATTATACCAAATACTATCATGGTGACATATAATAGGCAATGATTACATAAACCAATTGTAATAGACAATATCATGCAAACATGAATGGTTTATCTAATCCCATAAATCTCTCCCTATATGCATAAGTATATAACTCTCCCTATATAGTTACATAATGCATATATCTCTCCCCCTTGACATCGTCAAAAAGATGGACATCAAGTATATTGCCCTTTGTCATCTTCACTAAGATGTGACAATATGCAAGAAAAGAAAGAGATGTATGATACCAAATTGAAAATTTTAGTGGGTATCAATTCACTATCACATGCTCCCCCTAGATCATAGAAATGGTCAACTTTTGACTTCTATGATCTAATACTAATATTGGAGCCATGGGCCTTAAAGTGCATCAAAGCAATAGCTAAGGAAGAATCAAGCTTCATTAATACACAATGATAATGCCAAAAGAGTTCTACCATGAAACAACTTGGCAATATCAAAGAGGCTTAGTTTGAGACCAAAAATAACCAATTGTAAATAGAGATCTCAAACATCCTCAAAATGAGAGTCAAAATATGTTTTAAAATATTTTAAACATATACCATATTAACTCCCCTATTGACATAGACATGGATCAAAGGTGCATGCATGTCAATAAAATCCCCAAGATTCCCATTTTCATGAAAAATACATACATTTAAAAGTATTTTCAAAATCATGAAACACACACAACCAATGGGTATGCAAAAATATAACATTAATCACAATACCCATGCAATATGCAAATGTGTGTGGGGAACCCAAACATTAGGTAACCAAACCCAAGAGGAGTTTGATTTCCTAACGTAATCACATGAGGTGATCATATCCCTAACTAGAGAGTTGATGTAACTATCCCTCTCTTGCACACTAACCTTAGTGAGAATCCATAATCTCAAGGAATTCCTAGGCAAGGGTTTTGCCTTTGCAAGAGGGATGGATGTGGCATGCTTAGGTGTAGAACTAGTTTCTTGGCATGTAAAGAATAAGGATTTTGCTTCTTAGCAAAAAATGAAGATTTTTCATTCTTCCTCATTACCTCGTGATCTACATGCTTCTTGTTTATGTTATTGTTGTACAAGAAATCATGGTGATTCTTCATAGGTGCTTTAGCAATATTTCTTGTATTTGCACCATAAGAGGAATTAGAGGTGCGTTTTGGTACCACATTTTGAATATAACCCAAACATCCTCTATGATTTGCCGGATGTTGTTTTTCCAACAAATCATGGAGTGAATCCCTAGAATGCACAAAACTTTTGAGCTTCTGGGATTCCTCTTCACATTTCAACGTAAGTTGTTGAATGTGAGAATCTAAGCTAAGGTTTTGAGCAAAAAGATTTTCATTAGTTAAACTTAATTCCTTAACTTGAGAGAGAAGTGTGTCTCTCTCACTAATGTCGCACACATGCATTTCATCATGAATATTTACACTAGATGATTCTAAATCATGCACCCTACTCATATCATTATTAAGTTTAGCTTTCATTTTATCATATGAGTCGATGCACTTACTTGCCAAATTGGAGGCCACATTTAGGCGGTATTCGAGCTCCTCATAGGATGGCTTTTCCTCCTCAGCTTCCTCATCACTTTCCTCATCGACTTCCTCATCGTTTTCCTCCTCGCTTGAGCTTGACAAAGACTCTTCCCCATTAGCCATGAAGCAACTTTCTTCTTTGGAGTTGAGCCAAGCTTCTATCTCTTCATTTCTTGAGTTAGATGAAGTTGATAAAGAATCATCAAAAGCAACGAAACACATGCGTGCTCCTTGTCATCCTCTTCTTCATCATTTGATGTGTCCACATCGTAATCATCAAATGTGCCAATAAGTCCCTTCTTTTAATTCTTGACCTCGGACTTGGATTTCCAAAATTTCTTCCCTTTACCCTTACATGTATCTTTGGTGGGGTTGGAAGGACATTCAGTAGCAAGATGACCTTTTCCTCCAGAATTGAAACAAATAAGCTTGTTAGACTGGGAGGAAAACTTTGATGAAGATATACCTTTTTTGTCCTTAAGGAATGCCTCGAAATTCTTGAATTGCTTGGCAAGCTCAATGTAGTCATCGTCGCTAACATCATCTTCATCACCATCTTCACTCGGAGCTTCCCGTTGGAAGTTCTTTCTCCACTTGAATGACTCATTCTCAACTTGGAGTGCAACCCCCTTTTTCTTCTCGGGCTTGGTTGGCTGAACATCTTCCTTATGTTGAAGTAACACTTCATGGGAAATCTCCAAAATATGCTAAATACTGTTGGCCGATTTGTACATGGAGATGCATTTGAACTCATTCGGAGTGAGGGCGCAATGGAGAACACACATAGCACTAGCATTGACTCTGATCAAGTCCTTCTCCGCTCTAGTTCTCGAGGCCGCGGATGAAGTAGGCTCCTCGAATGGTGACTCACTGATGTCCCAAAGGTCGTGACCCTTCGTGTAGACCATCATCCTGATCTTCCAACTAGGATAGTTGTTTCCGTTGAAGAGCGGGGGTCGAACGGTTGAGTGACCTTCTTCATGAGGCGCGGATGTTGCGTTGAATGCCATCGTTGCAGTATGCTAAAACCTCGCTCTGATCCAATTGTAAGGATCACCTTACCCTTGCAATACTAATAACACGCACTAGAGGGGGGGTGAATAGTGTAATGGCAATAAAATTGTCAAATTAAAATTAAACTTGCAAATGCAGAAGTACAAATGCAAGAGGAAATAATTGACACAATCAATCCAAATACAAACAAAAGGAATTACCATGGTTCCCCAAACTTGGGTACATCCAGCCACACCAAATATCCACTATAATCCCACATGGAGAAGTGAATACAAATCTCACAAGGAGATACCCCACAAAGAGGATTTATGCCCTACATAAAGACCCAACCAACCCTACACAAGGGTCAAGACTCCTACACAGAGAATCACTAACTCCCACTTAGAGAATTAGGGTTAGCCCTGCACTATGACACTAAACTCCCACAAAGAGAGTTACTCCCACACAGAGAGTTATTTCCACAAAGAGAATATCCTAATCCCACAAAGAGATAACCTCCCACAAAGAGAGAAAGACTAATTCCCACAAAGAGAATTAGTGACAACAAATTCACCAAGTAAAATAAATACTCTTACATATTCCTTGAGATGCTTACTCATGAATGAATGCAAGGCATGGAAGAGGATCTCTAAGTGTTGAGATAAGCTTTAGAGCACTTGGATGAATTCCCTTGAGCTGGACTTCAATGCATGAAGAAGAATGAGAGCTCTTGAGCGGGAATTGAGGGAGTTTGAGAGTGGCTTATAGATCTCTTGATATATTCAATAGCATCAAGAAGTATAAGAGATGGCAGCCCACTCATATATATATATATATATATATATATATATATATATATATATATATATATATATATATATATATATATATATACATATATACATATATATATATATATATATATATATATATATATATATACATATATACATATATACATATATATGTATGTATGTATACATATATATGTATGTATATATATATATGTATGTATATATGTATATATATATATATATATACATATATACATACATATATATGTATACATACATACATATATGTATATATGTATATCTATATATATATATATATGTATATATATATACATACGTATGTATATATATACATACATATATATGTATACATACATACATATATGTATATATGTATATCTATATATATATATATATGTATATATATACATACATATGTATATATATACATACATATATATGTATACATACATACATATATGTATATATATACATACATATGTATATATATACATACATATGAGCCCTATATCAAACCCCAAAACCCAAGAAAACAGCCAAAGAAATGATTCTGCAACGGCAAGAAACTGGGCGAAAACGACAGGAACAGTCGACTAATGATCAAAAGACAGTCGATTGATCAACGGCTAGAAAATATCCAACTGCTATAATTTGAGCCAGGACAGTCGACTGAAGAAGACAGTATAGTCGACTGAGAACAGGACATGCGCCTGTAAATCCTTCAGCAGGCGACTGCTGCAGGGGATGGAATAAAACAGAGAGCTGCACTCTTTCTCTAGTTAAGCACACAGGCGACTGATGTCAATAATAGAGTCGAATGTCTATTAGTTAGGAGACTGTAAAACCTTAATCAGTCGTCTGCTAAATAAGATGGAGAAAACGCAGAGAGATGCAGAGATTGCACTTACGCTACGCAGGCGACTGATGACCAATCTACTGGCGACTGTAAATATACAGGCGACTGTAAACTGACCAGTAGTCGACTGTGCGTAAAGCTCAAGTTTGAGTCAATAGAAATGTTGACTTGAGCTGTGCATATCAGGCGACTGCAGAAGGATCTACAGGCGACTGGAAATCACCCAGTCGACTGTGTTTCCTTCATCAGGCAACTGATGGAAAGCCAGAGACTCCATATGAGTCTTTGGACAAAGTTAACCTATTGGGTTAGATTCTATGATAATCCTAAGGCTCACTAAGATGGTTTAATGCATATGCATGAATGAGTAAACCATCTAACAAGGCATTACATTAATCCCAGACTCAAAAGAGAGAGAAAGCAATAAAGTAAATTACATGGATTACAATGCTTTCCTTAGAGTCTAAGTCTTCAATCTTGATGCCTTGATTGATCTCCATCATCTCCAAGCTTTGGCACTTCATGAGTCCAAGCAATGATCCTTCTTCACTTGATGTACATCCTTGCACCAAGTGATTAGTCTCCAAGAAAGATATTCTTGAAATAAAACTGAGAGACTATAACATGAGTGTCATTAGAAATAACATAATGTTGTGATCATCATCAAAATAAGATTGGTATGAAACACCAATACTCAACATCGATCCCCCGAAACAACTGCATTACTACTCTCATTCTGAAGGCCAATAAGGCCAGTTAGTGTCATGAAAAATCATTTCCACACTTGGTGTCAAATTTCCTGACACACTTTTTGATGTGACAAAGGGGGAGAAAAATGCAATGCATATAAAATATTGATTCTTGAAAAACCACACTTAAAAATGGAAAATAATATGATGCATATTTCTGCTTATCTCTAACCAGACTTGATGCAGGAGGAGTAAATTCTCCATAGCAATCATGCATCTCTACAGTGGGAGCGTAAGTCATTTTTGTTGTCAGATTATATTTTTAAAGTGAAAAAATACCATATTGGGAAGAAGAATAATAGTAAGAAGAATAGTGAAAAAATACCTTAAAGGAAAAAATGAAATTAAATCATTCACATTGTCGTTGTGGGTCTTGAAGTTGATTATGACACCATATTGGGATTCAAAAACTACATAAGAGAGGTATTTATTGTCATGTTACCTACGAAGAGCACAAAATTAGACAAGGCAAAGATTACATTCTCCCAAGAATATATGATAAGTTTCTACATCCCTATAAAGTGTCAATGATCATTTCTGGTAATCTGGGGGGTGGTGTGCAATTTTAAGAATGATGATTATAGATTCGGCTTTAAACTCCCAATTTAACTTATGAAAACCTATTAAGACAATCGTGAACTTATCAATTGACTATCAATTTTTTTATATTAAAAAAATTTAAATGTTTCATTTTATATTGTCCCTTTTAACTAAACAATCTTGCTTTGTCTTTGCTTGGCTATCATGGAAGCTTAAATGAAAAAAGAGATAAACTAATACAAGTTATACATAATGAGGTCAAATGCGAAAGATTACATGTGGTGAGGGCATGTGCACCCTCCCCCAATAAGCTTTTACTTGATTATCATATATAGAATAATTTGATTATAAGTTTATGTTCTGCAACATTATTTAAAAAATCAAAATTTTCATTGTAATTTCAAGGATATCATCTAAATTTCCTTTATTAAATGATGTCTTGGTGATTGTTTGTTCAATTAAAATGGAAAAGTAATTGATTCTAACTTTTATGGCATAAATATTAGAACCTTAACAAATTTGAGTTTTTCTTTAATGCATTATGTAAACTTCAAGGATATTATCTTTCCTTTTTTATGTTAAGTGTGCAACTGATAAGGGTGACCATAGAAAGAACACTCCAAAGGATAAGTATACTCCAAGAAGGGTGCATGATAAGTATACTCCAAGAAGGGTTCATGGAGTCTCTAACCATGGTTAGTGTATGCTATATGAAATTATCAGATACAAATCTTCATTTCTCTCAATGACGTGCCCACATACATCCACACGAGCCACTAAGTGTTTGAGTTGATTCTAAGACAAGGGATAAGGAGTATTGTGCATACTATTATAATAGTGGTCACACCATGACGTCGGGGGTAATCTAAAGTAGGATATAAAGGACATAATGCAAATAGGCTCCTTTATCGTGAATAATATGAGTTTAATGTCCAATCTCCTCTCTAGTAAGAAAAGGTGACAAAAAATCCCTTAAACAAAAATGACAGTTAAATCATTCTCATTGTCATTGTGGGTTTATAAGTTGAATAAGACACCATGTTGGGGATCAAAAACTACAAAAGAGGGACATTCATTGTCATGTCCCCAACAACGAGCACTAAATTAGACAAAGCTTAGATTACATTCTCTCAAGAATATATGATCGACGTTTAGATTCCTAAAAAGCGTATGTTGTCATATTAGGAAATCTTAGGAGTCCAAAGGACTAATCAATTGACTAATCAAATGTATATATATTAGGCTTCAGATTGACTAATCATTTGATTATAAATTAGGCTTCAGATTCCAAATGTAACATTTGAAAACCTATTACGACAGTTATGGACTAATCAATTAACTATATATATATATATATATATATATATATATATATATATATATATATATATATATATATATATATATATATATATATATTAAATTTTATATTTTGTAATGTCCCTTTTAACTCTAAGGGTTGGCTTTTTCATTATATGGAAGCCAAAATGAAAAAGGAGATAAGCTAATACCAATTATGCCTAATAAGGTGAGTAAGATTCCATATGGAGAGGGCATGTGCCCCCTCCATGTGAATTTTTACACAATTACCATATATAAAATAATTTCATTATAACTTTATGTTCATCGACATGATAAAACTCAAAATATTCCGCAATAATTTAATGAAGATCATCTAATTTTCCCTTATTAAATGATGGCTAGTTGATTGTATTTTTAAAAATAAGGGCCAAAATTATTTCTTCTCAATTTTATGTAATTAATAGTAGCACCTTACCAAATTTGAGGTATCCTTTAATGCATTACGCAAACCTCCTAGATAATATCTTTCCTTTTTATGCAACATATTACATATATGTGTGTGTTTGTTTGTGTTTGTGTTTGTGCAAGTAAGTGTGCGTGGGTAAAATAGGCATCAGCTTGTTGTGCGCTGGGGTCAGAAGTGAGTGATCGTCGGACGATCGAGACGAGGATGAGCAACCAAAACCAAACAAGAGCACTATGAAAGATTACAACTTTAGGCCGTCGACCAGCCAAGGGAACACCAATGCGATTTATTACAAATGGAAAGAATTAAAACAAATCTTTTCTCTTCACAATGAAGAAGAAGCACACAAATATTCTACAAGATCTCTCAAACAATCTCTCAAAGTTGGCACTCACATATGGCGGCGCAAAGTTCTCTCTACGTTCCACATGAACGAAACCCTCCTCTTAAACACCCTATATATAGCCTTAGGCTAAAATAGGTGTCATCATTGATGATGGATTCCCAAGATATACAAATCCTGCCTTTAACGGAATTCCATCCAATCACAACTCTAATACGAGTAGTGCATGGGGTCGCATCCTATGGTGGGCCACCTCCATATTGCCGAGATTTTTTTCTGAATACCAGCAACCGAAGTGCCGAGCCGATCGATCTGAGCTACCTAAAGCTCGGACTGTAAAGCTATTAATCCATGAGACGTCGATCTTCTGAAATGAGGAACCAAGTGCGCTATCGACGTCAAATAGTTTGGCCTCCTAGTATCTGACTTGTGCAGAGTCAGATAGGTCAGGTCCTAAGCATAACCGAGTTACCTCTACACAAGATAACTCGGATGTCAAGCAAATACTTATCCGACACCTAAATCGAGCCAACTTTCACAAATCTACACCTTTGCGAGATTCAGGCCTATGTGACATAGCCGGCCTTCATTGCACCACCTTGGTAGAGTCACATATGGTGTCTCCCCTATTTTGCTTCGAAGAGCCTAATGGCTCCCATCAAGGCCCAACTGGCTCCACCGAGCCTCAAATGCCCCCAACTGAGGCTGCCTTGACATCATCTTGGAACCACTTTGAGCATGTTCAAGTAGTGTTTTAACTTGACTCCCCGATACAACCTTTGTTAACATGTCCACAAGGTAGTCATCGGTTTCGATCTTTAACAAGTCGATGTCGTCGTCTTCTTCTCCCACATAGTCTCAAACAAAGTGGAAACTCACATCGATATGCCCGGTGCAAGTAAGGAAGAACTGATTCTTAGCCAAGTGCATCACACTCTGACTATCACAATGGAGATCGTACTTATTCTGGTAGACTCCCAGATCATCCATCAAGACCATCAGCCATATCGTCTTCTTCATAGCCTCAGAGAATGCCATTTATTCTGTCTTCGTAGTAGACATTGCCATCATAGATTGAAGTATACTCTGCCAACAGATCGGAGCTCATAATAGGGTGAAGAAATAGCATGTCATGGATCTCCTCCTATACAAGTCGCCTGCAAAGCTGGAATCAACATAGCCAATAGTTTGTGGACCATCTGTTGAGGGATGTATGTCCTTAGTTCATTTGTATTTGATGCAAATGGATTTTATATTAAAAGGGAATTTAATACGTCACAAAATGTTTGTGACAAAAGCTTTAGAATATTATTGATGTGGGATATTGCATTTGATGCAAAAGGAATATAAAATATATTGTAAATTGGTTACAAATATATTTGACAATAAGTGCATGGAAATGAAGTGGATTTTCCAGTGAAAGTCACGGAGAAAACCACGCTCAAATCGGACCTTAAATGAGTCAAATAAGCCAAATAAACCATCAAAAAACTAGAACTGGGCTTTAGCCCACTTCTGGACCAGATAAAGGGACTGGGATTTTTTTTTGGCAAATGGTTTTTTGGCGAAATTTGATTTTCTAGACAACTTTCTACACATGTTTGAGTGGTCAAATGAACTCTAAATGACGCGCCGTTTATTTCTATGCATTCATGTTCAGTGCTCTTCGATTTAATAGGTAGAATCAATTGCGAAGCTCAACGGTGAGGTAGGAAAAATTCACTAAAGATTAGCCTTTGTAAAGGGCCAACTTTAATTGATTTTTTCACTCCAATTTTTAGTCCCACATCAGAAATTGAGAAGAGGGGTGGTTAGCTGCCTATATAAATAGGGGCCTACTCCCCTCCTTGAAACTTGTCCCAAGCTCCAAAACTGGATAGCTCCATTAAACGTGAGTAAGCACGGATATGAGCTTAAAGTTAATATTCCCTCTTTCTCCCTAAATTCTTTCTTGCCTATGATCGGGCTTTAGCAAAGCTACGAAGGAGTTCGGATTGGATCCGAAGTCTAGACGGAGGATGCACTCATGGTAAGATGAACTATTAAAACTAGTAAAACTCGTAGGGTCACTTGAAAATTACTCGTCTGGAATTTAGAACCTTACGATCAATATGAACGAACAGATCATCAAAAATAGGGGGGGTGGGGGTTAAAGTGAGGTATCAAACAGGAAAATTTCCTCTTTGGATATCTGATGCATGTGTGTATGTGACACACGCGCATGCGTGGCGTGTGCACTTATATGTATGTCTATGTGGGTCTCACACACACACACACACACACACACATACTCTCTCTCTCTCTCTCTCTCTCTCTCTCTCTCTCTCTCTCTCTCTCTCTCTCTCTCTCTCTCTCTGTGTGTGTGTGTGTGTGTGTGTGTGTGTGTGTGTGTGTGTGTGTGTGTACTTTCCATTGTTTGGTATGTTTTCACAAGAGAATGAACATAAATTAATCACTAAAAGAAAATTAAAGGGTACATTAGGCATATATTGCATGTATAAAAAGAAGCATATAATGGACACATAAATAACAAAAATATTCTAGATAAAGGAAAAAAGGTATATGTGCTAACAAACTAAGCACCTGCTAACTGAAATTTTATTGGTTTTTTATTCTTCTAAAGCGCTTGGGAAGTAAAATGTTGTCTACACCCTATCATGCAAATACACTAATGAATGTCAGAGAGCATTAACATGAGTATCAATATTTAATTAAAACTAATAACTAATAAATTAAATTTGGGATAAATGAATATTTGGAATTTAATGGTGCTCATTGATGCTTTTTGTGGTAAATAGATAGGTCAATAATTTTAAGTTAAAATGAAGGAATAAACAATATAAAATATTTTTATTATTTAATTAATGACATGAGCTTTAAGGCATATTGTATTTGGTTTAAAAAGCAAGAATGGGAATTGGCAAGACAAACAATTTCAATTTTCAAACAACCAAAAAAACATGAAAAAATTAAACCTTGTTATCCCTGCTTTCCTTGCAATATTCCATCTGTCTCTTCCCTTCCAAAGGTCAGCACTAGTAAAGGGCATGGCCATTGGATGTGTGGCTGGTGTGACAGCTATATGATCTGATGTGAGTAACCAAATTGATGATATCGTATTACCTGATGAAAAATCTTGGACATCCATTACACATGATATTTGGAAAGCATCAAAAAAACATTTTCTGGTGAGCTAAGAGTTCCTATGCCTTCAAGTATGATCTAGATTAAACGGAGTAATTCATAGATGGCAATCAGAGGAATGTGTTTTTATTAGAACTTTTCCCAAAACATATGGTGTTAGATGTCTGATGTTAAACTTCAAATACAATACTGTAATTGAAAATAAGATATCAATAAGATACGAAAGGCATTTTATTTCCTTTTTACAAAATTGTATTAGCACCTAAAGAAGTTTTAGAACATGTAGAATTTTAAATTTTTCATTTTGAATTAGAGTTTACTTACATATTTCATTGTAATTTTTGGGCACATATAATTAAAACTAAACAAACAAATCATAAACTCATGTCTCTGTTAATTCATTATTCAACAAGTAAGAGAAAAAGTTTATTCAATACTTTGTAGCAAGTAATTTGAGGTTGAATAACGATCAAGCTTAATTAACGAACATCAAAGATGATGGCCATGAGTTGATTCAATATTTTCTAAGGCACGCATGAGATGCCAAGATGTGAAGAGATTCTAAACATTATGTTGATAATAGTGATGATGAATGTTGCTTGGTGCATGGAGCTTCATTGAGAACAATTCAAAGAATACCCCTGATCATTAAAGAGTTAAAAAGTTAGTCCATGGTCATACAGATCCTGATAACTTGTAACCTTACGAGAAAATGGTTAAGTGTGCAACTGATAGGGCTGACCATGGAGAGAACACTCCAAAGGATAAGTTTACACCAAGAAGGGTGCATGGAGTCTCTAACCATGGATAGTGTATGCTATATGAAATTATCAGATACAAATCTTCATTTCTCTCAATGACGTGCCCACATACATCCACATGAGCCACTAAGTGTTAGAGTTGATTCCAAGACAAGGGATAAGGAGTATTGTGCATACTATTATAATAGTGGTCACACTATGACGTTGGGGGTAATCTAAAGTAGGATATATAGGACATAATGCAAAGAGGCTCCTTTAGCGTGAATAATATGAGTTTAATGTCCAATGACCTCTCTAGTAAGAAAACGTGACAAAAATCCCTTAAATAAAAATGACAATTAAATCATTCTCATTGTCAATGTGGGTTTTGAAGTTGAATAAGACACCATGTTAGGGATCAAAAACTACAAAAGAGGGACATTCACTGTCATGTCCCCTACAACGAGCACAAAATTAGACAAAGCAAAGATTACATTCTCCCAAGAATATATGATCGACGTTTAGATCCTTAAAAAGTGTCTGTTGTCATATCAGGAAATCTTTGGGGGTCCAAAGGAAATAATGATGATTATAAATTAGGCTTCAGATTCCAAAGGTAACATATGGAAACCTATTACGACGGTTATGAATTAATCAATTGACTATCAATTTTGTTATATATATTTAATTTTATTAAATGTTATATTTTGTATTGTCCGTTTTAACTATAGGGGTTGGCTTTTTCATTACATGGAAGCCAAAATGAAAAAGCAGATAAGCTAATACCAATTATGCCTAATAAGGTGAACAAGTTTAAATATGGTGAGGGCATGTGCCCCCTTCCATGTGAACTTTTACACAATTACCATATATAAAATAATTTCATTATAACTTTATGTTCATCGACATGATAAAATTCAAAAATATTCCGAAATAATTTAATTAAGATCATCTAATTTACCCTTATTAAATGACGGCAAGTTGATTGTATTTTTAAAATAAGGGCCAAAATTATTTATTCTCAATTTTATGTAATTAATATTAGCACCTTACCAAATTTGAGGGAATCTTTAATGCATTATGCAAACCTCCCAGATAATATGTTTCCTTTTTATGCAACATATTACATATGTGTGTGTGTGTGTGTGTGTGTGTGTGTGTGTTTGTGTTTGTGCAAGTAAGTGTGCGTGTGTAAAATGTGCATCAGCTTGTTGTGCGCCGGGGGCAGAAGTGAGGGATCGTCGGACGATCGAGACGAGGATGAGAAACCAAAACCAAACAAGAGCACTATGAAAGATTACAACTTTAGGCCGTCGACCGGCCAAGGGAACACCAATCCGATTTATTACAAAAGGAAAGAATTAATACAAATCTTTTCTCTTCACAACGAAGAAGAAGCACAAAAATATTGTCCAAAATCTCTCTAAAAATCTCTCAAAGTTGGCACTCACAAATGGCGGCTCAAAGTTCTCTCTGCATTCCACATGAACGAAACCATCCTATAAAACACCCTACATATAACCCTAGGGTGCAATAGGTGTCATTATTGAGGATCGATTCCCAAGATATACAAATCCCACCTTTAACGAAATTCCCATCCAACCGTAACTCTAATACGAGTAGTGCATGGGGTCGCATCCTAGGGTGGGCCCCCTCCGTATTGCCGTGCTTTCTCCTGAAGACCAAGCAACCGAAGTGCCAAGCCGATAGATCCGAGCTACCCGAAGCTCGGACTGTAGAGTGATCGATCATTGAGCCATCGATCCTCTGAAATGAGGAACCAAGTGCACTGTCGAAGTCAAATAGTTTGGCCTCCTAGTATCTTACTTCTGCATAGTCAGATAGGTCAGGTCCTAAGCATAGCCGAGTTACCTCTGCACAAGATAACTCGGATGTAAAGCCAATACTTATCCAACACCTAAATCGAGCCAACTTTCACAAATCTCCACCTTTGCGAGATTCGGGCCTCTGTGACATAGCTGGCCTTCATTGCACCACCTTGGTAGAGTCACATATGGTGTTTCCCCTATTCTGCTCCGAAGATCCTAATGGATCCCATCGAGGCCCAACTGGCTCCACCGAGCCTCAAATGCCCCCAACTGGGGCTGCCTTGACATCATCTTGGAACCACATTGAGAAAGTTCAAGTAGTGCTTTAAATTGACTCTCCGATAAAACCTTTGTTAACATGTACACAAGGTAGTCATCGGTTTCAATCATTAACAAGTTGATGTCGTCTTCTTCTTCTCCCAATTAGTCTCAAATAAAGTGGAATCTCGCATTGATATGCCCGGTGCAAGTAAGGAAGACCTAATTCTTAGCAAAGTGCATCACACTCTGACTATCACAATGGAGATCGTACTTCTCCTGGTAGACACCCAGATCATCCATCAAGCCCATCATCCATATCGTCTTCTTCATAGCCTCAGTGAATGTGATGTATTCTGTCTTCGTAGTAGACAGGGCCATCATAGAATGAAGTATACTCTGCCAACAGATCGGAGCTACTAATAGGGTGAAGATGTAGCCTGTCATGGATCTCCTCCTATACAAGTTGCCTGCAATGTCGGAATCAATATAGCCAATAGTATGCGGACCATCTGTTGAGGGATGTATGTCCTTAGTTCATTTATATTTGATTCAAATGGATTTTATATTATAAGGGAATTTAATACGTCACAAAATGTTTGTGACAAAAGCTTTAGAATATTATTTATATGGGTTATTACATATGATGCAAAAGGAATATAAAATATACTGTAAATTGGTTACAAATATATTTGAGAATAAGTGCATGGAAATGAAGAGGAATTTCCAGTGAAAGTCACAGAGAAAACCGCGATAAAATCGGACCTTAAATGATTCAAATAATCCAAATAAACCATCTAAATACCAGAACTGGGCTTTAGCCCAATTCTGGTCCAGATAAAGGAGCTGTGATTTTTTTTGGCGAATGGTTTTTAGGCGAAATCTGATTTTCTGGCCAACTTTCGACACATGTTTGAGTCGTCAAATGAACTCGGAATGACGTGCCGTTTGTTTCTATGCATTCATGTACTCTGCTCTTTGATTTAATTGGTAGTATCAATTGCGAAGCTCAACGGTGAGGGAGGAAAAATTCACTAAAGATTAGCCTTTGTAAAGGGCCAACTGTAATTAATTTTTTCACTCCAATTTTTAGTGCCACATCGGTAATTGAGAAGAGAGGAGGGGTCAGCTACCTATATAAATAGAGGCCTACTCCCCTCCTTGAAACTTGTCCCAAGCTCCAGAACTAGATAGCTCCATTAAACATGAGTAAGCACAGATCTGAGCTTAAAGTAAATATTCCCTCTTTCTCCCTAAATTCTTCATTGCTCTTGATCGGGCTTTAGCAAAGCTACGAAGGAGTCGAATTGGATCCGAAGTCTTGACGGACGATCCACTCATGGTAAGATGAACTAGTAAAACTAGTAAAACACGTAGGGTTCACTTGAAAATTACTCGTCTGGAATTTAGAACCATACAATCAATATGAATAAAGAGATCATCAAAAACAGGGGGATGGGGGGTTTAAGTGAGCTAGAAAACAAGAAAATTTCCTCTTTGGATACCTGATGCATGTGTGTATATGACACGCGCGCATGCATGGCGTGTGCACTTATATGTGTGTCTATGTTGGTCTCTCTCTCTCTCTCTCTCTCTCTCTCTCTCTCTCTCTCTCTCTCTCTCTCTCTCTCTGTGTGTGTGTGTGTGTGTGTGTGTGTGTGTGTGTGTGTGTGTGTGTGTGTGTGTGTGTGTACTTTCCAATGTGTGGTATGTTTTCACAAGAGAAAGAACATAAATTAATCACTAAAAGAAAATTAAAGGGTACATTAGGCATATATTGCATGTATAAAAAGTAGCATATAATGAACCCATAAATAACAAAAATATTCTAGATAAAGGAAAAAAGGTATGGGTGCTGACAAACTAGGCACCTTCTAACTGAAATTGCATTCGGTTTTTATTGTTCTAAAGCGATTGGAAAGTAAAAGCTGTCTACACCCTATCATGCAAATACATTAATGAATGTCAAAAAGAATTAACATGAGTATCAATATTTAATTAAAACTAATAACTAATAAATTAAATTTGGGATAAATGAATATTTGCAATTTAATGGTGCTCATTGATGCTTTTGTGGTAAATTGATAGGTCAATAATTTAAGTTAAAAAAGACGTAATATATAGTAGAAAGTATTTTTATTATTTAATTAATAACATTGACCTTTAAGGCATATTAGATTTGGTTTAAAAAGAAAGAATGGGAATTGGCAAGACAAACAATTTCAATTTTCAAACAACCAAAAAAAACATGAAAAACTTAAACCTTGTTATCCCTGCTTTCCTGGCAATATTCCTTCTGTCTCTTCCCTTCCAAAGGTCAGCACTAGTAAAGGGCATGGCCATTGGATGTGTGGCTGGTGTGACAGCTATAGGATCTGATGTGAGTAACCAAATTGATGATATCGTATTACTTGATGAAAAATCTTGGACACATGATATTTGGGAAAGCATCAAAAAAACATTTTCTGGTGAGCTAAGAGTTCCTATGCCTTCAAGTATGATCTAGATTAAAAGGAGTAATTCATATATGGCAATCAGAGGATTGTGTTTTTTATTAGAACTTTTCCCAAAACATATGGTGTCAGATGTCAGATGTTAAACTTCAAATTCAATACTGTAATTGAAAATAAGATATCAATAAGATATGAAAGGCATTTTATTTCCTTTTTACAAAATTGTATTAGCACCTAAATAAGTTTTAGAACATGTAGAATTTAAAATTTTTCATTTTGAATTATATTTTAATTACATATTTCATTGTAAATGTGGGGCACATATAATTAAAACTAAACAAAAAAAATCAAAAACTCATGTCTCTGTTAATTCATTATTCAACAAGTAAGAGAAGAAGTTTATTCAATACTTTTTAGCAAGTAATTTGAGGTTGAATAACGATCAAGCTTAATTAACCAACATCAAAGATGATGGCCAGGAGTTGATTCAATATTTTCTAAGGCACCCATGAGATGCAAAGCTGTGAAGAGATTCTAAACATTATGTTGATAATAGTGATGCTGAATGCTGCTTGGTGCATGGAGCTTCATTGAGACCTATTCAAAGAATACCCATTATCATTAAAGAGTTAAAAAGATTGTCCATGGTCATACAGATCTTGATAACATGTAACCCTACAAGAAAATGGTTAAGTGTGAAACTGATAAGGGTGACCATAGAAAAAACACTCCATAGGATAAGTATCCTCCAAGAAGGGTGCATGGAGTCTCTAACCATGGTTAGTGTATGCTATATGAAATTATTAGATACAAGTCTTCATTTCTCTCAATGGCGTGCCCACATACATCCACTTGAGCCAGTAAGTGTTAGAGTTGATTCCAAGATAAGGGATAAGGAGTATTGTGCATACTATTATAATAGGGGTCACACTATGACGTCGGGGGTAATCTAAAGTAGGATATAAAGGACATAATGCAAAGAGGCTCCTTTAGCGTGAATACTGTGAGTTCAATGTCCAATCACCACTCTAGTAAGAAAAGGTGACAAAAAATTCCATAAACAAAAATGACAATTAAATCATTCTCATTGTCATTGTGGGTTTTGAAGTTGAATAAGACACCATGTTGGGGATCAAAACCAACAAAAGAGGGACATTCATTATGTCCCTTACAACGAGCACAAAATTAGACAAAGCGAAGATTACATTCTCCCAAGAATATATGATCGATGTTTAGATCCCTAAAAAGTGTCTGTTGTCATATCAGGAAATCTTAGGGGGTCCAAAAGAAATAATGCTGATTATAAATTAGGCTCAGATTCCAAATGTAACATATGAAACCCAATTACGACAGTTATGAACTAATCAATTGACTATTAATATATATATATATATATATATATATATATATATATATATATATATATATAATTTAAATGTTATATTTTGTAGTGTCCCTTTTTACTATAGGGGTTGGCTTTTTCATTACATGGAAGCCAAAATGAAAAAGGAGATAAGCTAATACCAATTATGCCTAATAAGGTGAGCAAGTTTACATATGGTGAGGGCATGTGCCCCCTCCAAGTGAACTTTTACACAATTACCATATATATAATAATTTCATTATAACTTTATGTTCATCGACATGATAAAACTCAAAATATTCCGCAATAATTTAATGAAGATCATCTAATTTTCCCTTATTAAATGATGGATAGTTGATTGTATTTTTAAAAATAAGGGCCAAAATTATTTCTTCTCAATTTTATGTAATTAATAGTAGCACCTTACCAAATTTGAGTTAACCTTTAATGCATTATGCAAACCTCCCAGATAATATCTTTTCTTTTTATGCAACATATTACATATATGTGTGTGTTTGTTTGTGTTAGTGTTTGTGCAAGTAAGTGTGGGTGGGTAAAATGGGCATCAGCTTGTTGTGCGTCGGGGTCAGAAGTGAGGGATCGTCGGATGATCGAGACGAGGATGAGCAACCAAAACCAAACAAGAGCACTATGAAAGATTACAACTTTAGGCCGTCGACCAGCCAAGGGAACACCAATGCGATTTATTACAAAAGGAAAGAATTAATACAAATCTTTTCTCTTCACAACGAAGAAGAAGCACATAAATATTCTCCAAAATATCTCTTAAAATCTCTCAAAGTTGGCACTCATAAATGGCGGCTCAAAGTTCTCTTTGCGTTCCACATGCACGAAACCCTTCTCTAAAACACCCTATATATAGCCCTAGGGTAAAATAGGTGTCATCATTGAGGATGTATTCCTAAGATATACAAATCCAGCCTTTAACGAAATTCCTATCCAATCACAACTCTAATAAGAGTAGTGCATGGGGTCGCACCCTAGGGTGGGCCCCCTCCGTATTACCGAGCTTTCTCAGGAAGACCAAGCAACCGAAGTGCCGAGCCGGCCAATCCGAGCTAATTGAAGCTCGAACTGTAGAGCTATCGATCCATGAGCCGTCGATATTCTGAAATGAGGAACCAAGTGCGCTGTCGAAGTCAAATAGTTTGTCCTCCTAGTATCTGACTTGTGCAAAGTCAGATATGTCAGGTCCTAAGCACAGCCGAGTTACCTCATCACAAGATAACTCAGATGTCAAGCCAATACTTATCCAACACCTAAATCGAGCCAACTTTCATAAATCTCCACCTTTACGAGATTCAGACCTCTGTGACATAGCTGGCCTTCAATGCACCACCTTGGTAGAGTCACATTTGGTGTTTCCCTTATTTTGCTCTGAGGAGCCTAATGGCCCCCATCGAGGCTCAACTGGCTCCACCGAGCCTCAAATGCCCCTAACTGGGTCTGCCTTGACATCATCTTGGAACCACATTGAGCAAGTTGAAGTAGTGCTTTAACTTGACCCCCCGATACAACCTTTGTTAACATGTCCACAAGGTAGTCATCTGTTTCGATCTTTAACAAGTTGATGTTGTCTTTTTCTTCTCCCACTTAGTCTCAAACAAAGTGGAATCTCACATCGATATGCATGGTGCAAGCAAGGAAGACCTTATTCATAGCCAAGTGCATCACACTCTGACTATCACAATCGAGATCAAACTTCTTCTGGTAGACACCCAGATCATCGATCAAGCCCATCAGCCATATCGTCTTCTTCATAGCCTCAGTGAATGCCATGTATTCTATCTTCGTAGTAGACATGCCATCATAGAACGAAGTTTACACTGCCAATAGATCGGAGCTCCTAACAGGGTGAAGACGTAGCCTGTCATGGATCGCCTCCTATCCAAGTCGCCTGCAAAGTCGGAATCAACATAGCCAATAGTTTGCGGACCATCTGTTAAGGGATGTATGCCCTCAATTCATTTGTATTTGATGCAAATGGAATTTATTTTAAAAGGGAATTTAATACGTCACAAAATGTTTGTGACAGAAGCTTTAGAATATTATTGATGTGGGTTATAGCATACGATGCAAAAGGAATATAAAATATATTGTAAATTGGTTAGAAATATATTTGACAATAAGTGCATGGAAATAAAGAGGATTCTCTAGTGAAATTCATGGAGAAAACCGCTCTCAAATCGGACCTTAAATGAGTCAAATAAGCCAAATAAACCATCTAAAAACCAGAACTGGGCTTTAGCCCACTTCTGGAGCAGATAAAGGGGCTGGGTTTTTTTGGGCAAATGGTTTTTTTGGCAAAATCTGATTTTCTGTCCAACTTTCGACACACGTTTGAGTGGTCAAACGAACTTGAAATGACGCGACGTTTGTTTCTATGCATTCAAGTATAGTGCTCTTCGATTTAATAGGCATTATCAATTGTGAAGCTCAACGGTGAGTGAGGAAAAATTCACTAAAGATTAGCCTTTGTAAAGGTCCAACTTTAATTGATTTTTTCACTCCAATTTTTAGTCCCACAACGGAAATTAAGAAGAGAGGAGGGGTCAGCTGCCTATATAAATAGGGGCCTACTCCCCTCCTTGAAACTTGTCCCAAGCTCCAGAACTGGGTAGCTCTATTAAACGTGAGTAAGAACGGATCTGTGATTAAAGTAAATATTCCCTCTTTCTCCCTAAATTCTTCATTGCTCCTGATCGGGCTTTAGCAAAGCTACGAAGGAGTTCGGATTGGATCCGAAGTCTTGACGGAGGATGCACTTATGGTAAGATGAACTAGTAAAACTAGTAAAACTCGTAGGGTTCACTTGAAAATTACTCGCCTGGAATTTAGAACCATACAATCAATATGAACGAACAGATCATCAAAAACTGGGGGGATTGGGGTTTAAGTAAGCTAGCAAATGGGAAAGTTTCCTCTTTGGATACTGACGCGTGTTCATACTTCACCTTTTTGCACACGCTCTTTCTCGTGTTTTCATATGCATTTCATCTCGTTCCATGTTGTATATATATATATCACATTTTGGTTCATATTGACTATTGGGTGTATTGGTTGTATTTCAGGTAAATGTCGGCATTTTGGTGTCTTCTGGAGTCAACCTTGCATGTCAGGACCAAAGTACACTCACACGGCAAAGATCCGATGACCAAAGAAGAAGATTTGATGTTGTGGTGCTTCAACCAATCGGGTGGACAGTCCCACCTGATCGGTTCATGTACATGTATCTGACCCTACGAGAAGCAAAGATGAAGTAGACCCCACCCGATCGGTTCAGTGATCGAGTGGATGCCGCAGTGCTCTCTGTCTTTTGAGCCGAACTCCACCCGATCGGTTGACTTGTCAACCGATCGGGTCACCTGTAGTGATTTTTCCAAGCTCGAGGCCCCAACATCTCACCTGATCGGTTCAGCGATCGGGTGAAGTTTTTCATGAGCTCTCACCCGATCGGTTGAACTTCCAACCGATCGAGTGACAACATATTTTGCGGTTCTATTGGGGTTTTAGACCCGAACCATTAGGGTTTGGTGGGTAGACTATAAATATCATGTGTTGGTCGACTGATGAGGAGGATATCTTCTATTTTTAGGGCTTTTTAGCCCATTTTCTCGGAGCCCTAGGTTAGCTTATGTTAGGGTTTATCTTTAATAAATCTTGTAATGGATTGATGGATTAAAATGCAAGATAAGTATTTCTTTTCTTATTTCATTTACTTTGTGTTATTTCCAATAAGCTTGATGATGAATGTTTGTTTGGATTTATTATTGCTTGCTCTCATGTTCTTCATCATTGAGTAGTTCTTGATGAACCCTAGTATGAGTTAGAGTGGAATTGATGCTTGTGTTATTTAATTTGACTTGATTGCATGGCAAGTGTTTGATGGAATGTGTCAATGGGGATTTCTAGCAATCTGAGTCCAATTTGTATGGCAACACACTAGATGTGTTGGGGGTTGGTGTTCGGATGCTTGTACTGTCAAGATCCGCTTTGATGTATTGCTAGAAATCACATTCGACCTATTAGGCCATTAGGGTTATACGGGGGTGTTTTATTGTCATCGACAGGAGAAAGACCACCTCTGACCGTCGGGCCAAGGGGGAATAAAACTGGCGTTTGATCCCCTAGCCACAGCTCACACCCCTAGCGTTGACATCGAGTCCTCGCGCGTGGGAATGGCTTGGACAAAATGTTGGGAGTTATCATTATGGCCTTAATGCTCCCGGTTGCGGTCAGTGTTAATGGATATGGGAATACCCACCGTCCAAAACCAGGTGGACCTGACGTATCATCCTGGGCATCGACCGAAATATTGGGCCCAAGGGACACTTGACGTCCCCTTGCTTTGCGCGTCAGATGTGTGCAATATACAATTGGGGGCATGAGATTTAAATATTTATAACCGCAAGCGCACTGTGTTGTAGTGTGGCTTGGGGGTCGAACTCAGGGAGACGTGGTTGTGCTTGTGTCAAGAAGGATCGGATTCACCCCATGGGCGAGCTAGCCCGAATCGGATGATGGGTTGTCACAGAAAATATAATGCGAGGGATAAACAATATATAGGGAAAACCCGAGCCTCGGTTTCCACCCTATCGTGCGATTCTCACCGATACGGCCTACGGGTAGGATAACGATCGGAATTAGGGTCTAATGGTGAGACGTTGCCTCTAAGAGTGGTACCAGTGTACCATGGACCCGATATTCCGGTCGGTGCCTAGGATGATACGCTGGACTTCCCGGGTTTGGTCAGTGGGCATTCCCTTGTTCATTAACACCGACTGATTTCGAGAGCACTAAGCTCGCAACGATAACTCCCAACGCCTCATCCTGCAGCTCCCGTGCGCTAGGATTCGACGTCTATGCTAAGGGTGTGAGCTATGGCTAGAGAGTCAACTGCCAAGTTTATTCCCCCTTGGCCCAACAGTCAAAGGCGGTCTTTTTCCCGTTGATGACAATAAAACACCCCGCATAACCAGTAGATTCCTAATCCTATCGATTTCCTAGTCTTATGAACGTATCGGGGAGAACCCACGAAGGGGTTTCCACCAAAATCCCAGATTTGGGAACTACTCACACATATTTACTAAAAAGCAATCTAAATCAAAATCGACCGTTAGAAACATGATTAGGCGATTGAAAAGTAGTAAGAACAATGCAAATAACACTATATTAAAGTTTAACAAAGATCAGACAACTTACTAATATCTGAAAAATTACAGCCGTCAAGAGAGAGAAAAAACAGCAAAAATAACAACTCCCCGTTTCTGGAAAACCTAGGGGTCATATATATAGAAAACGATATCACCCGATCGGTTGAAAAGTCAACCGATCGGGTGACCTGCTTCGTTCTTCGGTAGCTCATCATTGGACTTCACCCGGTCATACGACACGGTCGGTTGAGGGTTAAGGCTGACCGGTTGGATCTTCGCGCCGTCGGCTGAACCGGTCGGTTGAGCTCTCCGTGTCTTGGCTTCGGAGAATTGGCTACAGGTGAACCGATCGGGTGAAGGTCACCCGCTCGGTTGGCATTCAGCATCAAATTACAGAGAGTTGGGACGTTTGAACCGGTCTCTGAACTGACAGGTTGACTTTCTGACCGCTCCAGCTTGTGTCCGGGTGGTGCACGCGGGCATCACCCGATCGGTTGGAAGTGACCAACCGGTCGGGTGAGGGGATGAAAGATGCTATCTTCGTTGTTTAACCCCCTGGATCATGCGTGACTCCTCCCGTTACTCCGGGGACTTATGATATCTTCGTTATATGTCCCCTATGCGGGCAATCTCCTGCAAAAACACCAGAACAAAGAGAAGTGAAAGAAAACGAGAAAATACGAGAAAACAGATACGAGACGGCGGAAAAAACGGAAAAACACAAAAAGAAACATGCGTGAATATATGAAATATAAACGCACGTCAAAATCCCCCAAGCTAAACCCTTCCTCGTCCTCGAGGAAGACGAATGAGAGTAGGAGCTCGGGGGGAGAAAATAGAGAGAAAGAGAGAAAAAGAGAACTCTAAATCCTAAATCGCCCGTCAGGGCCAACAAAAACAAACACGCCACACCAAGCAAGCATACGAAAAAACACATCACTAAACCAAGGAATGTGAGTCCAAACAAGTGTTGCGGGCCCACACGGTGAAGCGCGAGTGAGTGTGGTCATCTGCTAGCAGTCGGTGTCACTATGTACATCGTGCAGTAAGCTCCTTATACACAAATCCAGGAAATGACCCAAATATCGATTCGATTTGAATAAAGCGATGAATATATAGCTCAAGCATGCATGAGAATAGAGCGAGAATCGAAACATATCATGCGTCAGGGACTCCACAACTAGGGTTAAGGAAATCACCACACCATAGCCTAGATAATAGCTAAAAAGTTCCTAAGCCAAGTGTTTTCGAAAACGATGGGGGTTGAGATGATGTGGAGTAGAACACTCGGTGCAAACTCTCGCCTTCCCTTTATTCTCGGTAAGTAGGAAAATATTCACACTCATATATTTTTTTGGTTTTGGATATATGTATTTTTTTGGCGTTTTTGCTATACAATTTTCTCTTTTCTTTTCTTTTTGGGTTTTTCGTTTCGTTTCTCTTTTTTTTCTTTGAATTTTTGGGTTTTTGGCTATACACATGTGTACTCTCCCAAGTGGGAGAACGGTACACGCCGAGGGGATTTGCACCAAGTAAAATAAAAAAGAAATCGGAATCTAAACACTTGGGCAAAGGAAACTAATCTCGCTAATTAGAGCATGTGCTAAATGGGTTATCCTAGTCCTTAATTGTGGAATCCCGACACATGCGAAATGAAGTATATGATATATATATATATATATAGCATGTAGAAGCAGACACGAGAAATAAATACCGCATATTCAAATCGAAGCATGATAATATATGGGTCATTCCTGGACAGGTATATAAAACACAATCACAAAGTAGAAGCACACCCCACTCTAAGTCACGACACACGACTCATAAAAAGCTAAGTGGACCTACGATGCATGAAATGCAAGAGGACTCGATATCCTAGGGTTAGTGAATGTTATTATTGATGCCATGCTAGGTGTGTGTGATTTTGTGGCAATTCATCATAGGGTTCATCTCTAGGAGAAGGAGATGAAAAAGAAGAAAAGAAAAATAAAAACACGATGAAAAGGACTTCCGTCGTCTCGTATTCGTTTTCTCGTATTTTCTTGTTTTCTTTCACTTTTCCGTGTTTTTATATGTTTGTAGGAGTTTGTCGACGTATGGGACATAAAACGACGATATCATGAGTCCCCGGAGCAACGGGAGGAGTCACGCGTGATCCAGGGGGTCAAACGACGAAGATCACATCTTTTAGCCCACCACCCGATCGGTTGGACACAGCCAACCGATCGGGTGGTGTACGCGTGCACGACCCGGTCAGCCGCTGAAGCAACAAAAGTATCAACCGACTGGGTCACCGACCGGTTCAACCCAACTGTTCTCTCTGGAAATTGGAGCTGAAACTCAACCGATCGGATGATCTTCACCCGATCGGTTCGCCTATAGCTGTTTCCCCGAAGAAGATGACCCGAAGAGTTCACCCGACCGTCAGCAGACCGTGCCAAAACGTCCGAAGTTACTATCTTTTGGGCAAAAATTCCAACCGATCGGTTGATTTATCAACCGATCGGTTCACCCGATGAGCTCAAGATCCAAACGACGATCAGCTTCCATCAACCGACCGTGTCGCCTGACCGGGTGAAGTCTCGAAGGTGGCTGTCGAAGTTCGCAGCAGGTCACCCGATCGGGTGATTCTTCACCCGATCGGGTGATGTCGTTTTCTATAAATACAGAACCTAGGTTTCCAGAAATGAGGAGAGTTATTTTTTTGCTGTTTTTCTCTCTCTTGACGGCTGTACCGGGAGGTGACACGATTTTCCGTAGATTAGTCAGTAGAGTGAAGTTCCAATCGGGGTTTTATATGCAGTTCGATAAGCCCATAAGACATCATCTAATTTCCGCACCCAATCCTTCCTCGAACTTGCCACGGTCTTCTCCAGGATATTATTTATCTCTCTGTTGGAGATCCCCACTTGACCGCTTGTCTGAGATGGTAGGCGAGTCCGACCCAATGGCGTATCCCGTATTTCCTCAGAAGGTCTTCAAATTTGTTCTCGATGAAATGCTTCCCTCCGTCACTAATGAGAACTCTCGAGACCCTAAATCTGGAAAATATATTCTTCTTGAAAAACTTAGAGACCACCCAAGCATCACTGGTCGGCGAGGCTATAGCTTCAACCCACTTAGAGACATAGTCTATTGCAACCAGAATATATTGGTTTCCCTGACTGGACGAAAAAGGTCCCATAAAGTCTATCCCCCAGACGTCGAACACTTCAATTTCCCGGATATTATTCAGTGACATCTCATTCCTCCTGGAGATGTTGGCTACCCTCTGACATCTGTCGCATTCCTTTATAAACATATTCACAACCTTGAATAGTGTGGGCCAATAGACCCACATTGAAGGATTTTCGTCGATGTCTTCATCGTGCTAGTATATCCCCTGCATTACAGGCTATGAAAATGTGATATTATGGATGCCACCTCACTCTTTGGGATGCATCTCCTAATGATCCCATCGTTGCAAGTTCTGTAGAGAAGCGGATCATCCCAAAAGTAACTTCGGATATCGTGCAAGAACCTCTTGAGCTGCTGCAAGGTTATATCATATGGCATTGTTAAGGCCTAATTAACCAGCACAGTTGTCCAGCTGACGGAGACTCGCGACGCTATGCTGGAGCCTAGTCAGCCTTCAAAGTGGGACCATTGGTAGAATGAACCGGGGTCGATAGTTAGTAGTTAACGATGGTACGACCGGTGATTGACCTACGAATGATCGTCGGGTCAGTCGTTTGAGGTTGAAAAGCTTGATGCACCACAGAGAGTCGTTAGGGGGGTCGGATCTGGGATCCGACCCATATCCCCTTCTATGCTTAAGTTAGTGAGGAACTTAAGGGAGAGAGGGAGCTTGGTGTAGTAGAGATCGACCCGCTGAGGTTCGTCCCTCGACTAACAACGCAAGCTCGAATATGGAATGGAGAAATAAGAAGATAGAGTTCTATGTATTAGCACTCGTACCTTTAAGATGGAACCCCTCCTCCTATTTATTGGGGTTCGGGGGTCCTCTTAGAGATGTTGGGGAGATATCAGCCGCCTATATTGGGGCCACGATCTTCTGTCGTGAATGGGAGTAAATGTTTCCCACGTCCCAGGATTTTCGACCCACATTTAATCCCACGTTCACGCAAGACGGATCCGACGGTCGACTGGCCATTTGAGCTTTGACTAAGTCCGATATCGGACTTCTCTGGTGGGCCTGGTGGCCTTGGCCATTCTTCAACCGAATTTCCTCGAGTGCCAGGCCAATGACTCAACAATGGCCCTCGTCGCATGACCTTGAGGGATCCATCTACTGAGGTCAAGTGACGTTACATCACGTTTAATGGGGCACAACAGTCGAGAAAATAGCACTCGAGTTCTGGGCACCAAAATGCTTGCCTCGTCGATTCGGCTGATTTGTCGATTCGAAATCCAAGACACCCTGGTCCTTGGATCTTTGACACGTGCTTCATCACGCGGTTGCTGATTTGTCTATATTTGACGGTTCCAGTGGAGGAGTGCGAGGATACTTTCTTCATTCTCTCGATTTGGATTCTTCTTCTCTCGAACGCAATGGCTTCTTCATCTTCCTCTAGAAAGAATGTGATCGCTGTCGTCCAAAAGAACCAGGAAGGGGTCATGGAGCCAGGCTTGCTGAAGGATTTGAGGACCATGGTTAAGGATAGCCAAATTGACACACTTCATAGGAAGTATGTTTTCCTTGATTATCAGATCAGACTGCCCGGGAGGGACGAGAGGGCTCATCGTCCCGGCAATTGAGAAGTGCGGTCTACGTCAAAACTTTCAAACGGGGCCTTCGATTTCCCATGCATCCTTTCCTGCTGTACTTTCGGTGTACCTTGAACATTTCCCTCAACCAGCTGATGTCAAACAGTGTTGGCATGTTGACGTCCTTCATAGTTCAGTGTGTGACGATGGGAATCGAGCCATACCTGCGTTTTTTCAACCATTTCTTTTGGATTCCTCCTCTTAAGACCCCAGGGTGGTACATGATAATGGCTCATTGACGTGCGTTTATATTTCATATATTCACGCACGTCTTCTTTTGTGTTTTTCCGAATATGTGTGTGTGTGTGTGTGTGTGTGTGTGTGTGTGTGTGTGTGTGTGTGTGTTTATGTATATATTAATACACACACACACATATATGTATATGTATGTATAGTAGTACTCTTTTACTCCGCACCCAAATTGCTTTCGACTAATATAAATTAGAACTCAACTTCCAGAAGAAGAGTGAGATGTTGATTCTAATCATTCCACGTTTCAAAACAATACACATGCATTCTGTTTCTCTAACCAAGATACTCAAGGCACAAATTCCATTTGAATGGTAAAATTTTACCATAGGGCTTTTTTTGCAGCTCAAAACTTGGGGGAAGATCTCCGAGCTGTCGTCTCACTGACTTTCTTGGGAGCTTTAGGTTAGGTTAGATTAGGTTTTCTACTTCAATAAATCTTGTAAAGGATTTGTGATTCAATTGCAAGATAAGTATCTTTTCTCTTATTTTCATTGTTTTCTGTTATTTTCATTTTGCTTAATGATGAATGTTTGTTTGGATTTATTGATTGCTATCATGTTCTTCATCATTGAGTAGTTCTTGATGAACCCTAATATGGGTTAGAGTAGGATTGATTCTTGGGATTTACATTTGACTTGATTTCATGGTATGTGTTCAATGGAATGTGTCAATGGGGATTTCTAGCAATCTGAGTCCAATTCGTACGGCAACACACTAGTTGTGTTGGGGATTGGGGTCCGTTGTCTTGTCCAGTCAAGATCCTCTTTGATGTATTGCTAGAAATCACATTCGACCTATTTGGCCATTAGGGTTACGCGGGGGCATTTTATTGTCATTGGCGGGAGAAAGACCGCCTCTGACCTTCGGGCCAAGGGGAAATAAAATTGGCGTTTGATCTCCTAGCCACAGCTCACACCCCTAGAGTTGACATCAAGTCCTCGCGTGTGGGAACGTCTTGGATGAAATGTTGGGAGTCATCATTGTGGTCTTAATGCTCCCGGTTACGGAAGATGTTAATTGCCATGAGAATACCCACCATCCAGAACCGGGTAGACCTAGTGTACTGGACATTACCGGAATATCGGGCACATGGGATGCTAGGTACCACCTTTAGGGGCAATGTCTCACCCTGGGTCGAGTCAAATGTCAAGTGTCATGAGTGCTCTAGCCCGTGTTAGCGGGGATTCTTTTCTTGTCTTTTTATTTCTCTCTTTTATTTCTTCACTACTCACCCATATCATCAGTGTAGCTCTCACATAACCTAGGCGAGGCTAGTAACCATTCAAGCCATCCACCTCCTTGAGTTCGATAAATCCACACCCTACACTAACCGTGCACTTGCGGTAAAACGACATCGCGTCCAAACCTTAAACGGGGCGCCGGTCAGCTATACGTCAGGTAAAGTCTACAAGGAAAGGTTAGAAGACTCTACTGCAAGTGTAAAGGAATTTAAAGATGATATTTTAATGTTTATTTAAAATGAGATGATGCAACAGCATGACATGAATAAGTAAGTAAAAGTAAAGACGGTGCAGAAAGTAAACGTGGCAGGCAAAGTCGTAGCGTAAGCTACCAAGATAAGACTAGAAAAGACTGGAAAAGATTGGACAAGATTGTGTGACACCAAGCAACTCGACACCAAGCGACTCGATACCAAGAGGGTTCACGCCTTCAGCTTAGAAAGTGGCCAAAGTCTCTAACCTGGTTGCCGCTCAACCCTACCCCACCCCAAGCACTAAAGACAATACTGTATAGGACCACTCACTCTGTTAGGTGAGTGTCTCTATCCCCACGGTCTGCTGGGCCACTCACTCTGCCAGGTGAGTGACGGACGTGACCACTGACTATGCTAGGTGAGTGCCTCTTTCCTCATGGTCTGCAGGGCCATTCAGTCTATCCTGGTGAGTGACGAGCTCCCCGTAGGTGAATCTGTAACACTGTATAGGACCACTCACTCTGCTAGGGGAGTGCATCTATCCCCAAGGTCTTCTGGGCCACTCACTCTGCTAGGTGAGTGACGGGCTTCCCATAGGTGAATCTGTAACAAGGATCACCCACTCTGCTAGGTTGGTGTCTCAGTCCCTGCGGGTTGCCAAGGGTCACTAACTCACTCGATGAGTGTCGGGCTTCCCGCAGGTTGTGTATCTGTATAAGGGATCACTCTCTCTGTCTTGGGGAGTGCCCTATTGCCCGCAGGCTATGCAAGACAAGTCGTGAATGCTGTTACATTGCATGACATGAGCATTAGTTATTTTAGGGTGTCCACACGTACACACACACAGATAGTTCCTAGCATGTTTGTAGTTTATACCTAGACTTCGTTGTCAAGTCTAGGCTATCATGAGGAGGTCCCGGATGCTATCATTTCACGTTCGGTTCTCTTGTTCAACAATTTACAGTTTTAAGAAGGAAGTGGCCTAGACATGGCCGTAACTATGCAAGTGGGTACACTTGCCTGCGTTGGCAAGTAGAGTGTCCGTTGGAAGCGTCTCGTCTCTGGCAGCGCGTCGGTTAAGGTTCGCTGTCACAAGTCAGCGGCAGGGGTCAGGACCAGTTTAGCAATCCTATTAGGTTGTTTCTAAGTTGATCAGGGCTATCCTATCAGTTTCAAGTCAAATTTGAAAGTTCATCCTATCCGACGATTCTACCCTATATGCACAGTTAAAATGTCTGATCGTCGATCTACGGTTTCACATCGTTTTAAAGGAGCGTAAAATAAATTTAGTGAGTTAAGTTGTCGATTTTTAATTAGGTTTTGATGTTTTATGGTGTGAGTTACTACGAGTGAGAGGAAACCAACCTAGTGCGACGAACGCGCACGAGTCTGACATCGGGTCTGGAACGGTGGTGGTGCTCGATGTCCTCGACTGCGGGTAGCGCAGTAAGGATCGCCTCAGGATTGTCTCGGGATCGCCTTAGGATCGTCTCAGCTGCGGGTAGTGCAGTGAAACGGTACGGTAACGGGGTTACCTCGGTTGCGAGTAGTGCAACGAGACGGCACGACAACGATAACGACGTCGGAAGAGTGTGCGAGATCTGCAGCGTGGGCTCCATTTGCGGCAACACGCAGTGGATGACGTGTAGGATCCTGCCAAAACAGAGTTAGGATCGATAAATAAAGTTGAGACTTACGCTTGTGTATGCGGCACGGTAGTCTCGGAACTTTGCCTTCGGATTCGCCACGACGGATCGAGTCTTCTCACGAACAGAGTAAGGCTACTAAATCCACAATCTAAATCTCTACTTTAGATTAAGAACTTGGATAGAGGGAGAGGAAGTATTTTGGCAGAGCTTCGCTAGAATGAAAATGCATGCAAGAATGCCATGCAAAAGTGTAAGAAATGGCTTACCCTTGGGTCTTATTTATAGCCCCCAAGGTAGTTATTTTAGGGTAAATTGTTCCTTTGGAACAATTTAACTAAGGTGTACCATGATGCATGGCACATTATAAGCTTAAGTTGTACCATATGCATGGTACAACATAAGCTTAAGATATTCCCTCTTTATTAGCCATAAGTCGCATGCACTTATGCATATATAATGCGACTTTCTTACTCATCCAGAGATCCTCTCCACAAGGGAACAGATTCCCTTCGCACACGACTTCGTGTACGCGACGTTCGAGGTCCGTATTCCCTCGTACATCCCCCACAAGGGTGTACAAACGTCTTCCATATCCAACATCTCCCACTCACACTTGAGGGGATTGTAAGAGAACGTCTTTCTCTTAGTTCTTTCATCTATCATACCGAAAAATAGACCGTGCGACCGTCATGCGCGTAGAGTCTGTTGTTGTGCACTTGTTAGAGATACACAACGACCTCGAAGGTGCAAAGTTGAGTAGTTCAACGCATGCTTTACCCTAGATTATTTCTTCACATTTCTTATACTTTATATTCAACAATTGAATCCCATCTGGATTACAATTGGCTGGCCAGCTTTGAATCATTAAAGTCCAAATGCGAATATGAAATCAATCTTCCTCTTCTTGCGAACCTTCTGATCTTGACTTGATTCGCTTTTCTAACGTGCCCCGCCGAGCCGAATTATCATAGCCCATTAGCAACACGCTAAGATAGCGATCATCTCGTCAAATCTAAAGGAACCAATTGGAGTCCTTGAGGGTAAGAGTTAAGACCCGTATGACCTTTGAGTCTCACATAATAGCAAACACTATTGCTACTAACTCAGTGGTCGAAATGCATACGTGGTATGAACACGTACTACAACATCACTCCTTTCCCAGGGAGAGTATGTCTTAATGATGTTGTACGGATGAAAGATCAGACACCACAGTGCCTATCTTTTTGAGTCCCCTTACTACTCGTGAAATATTCACGGACTCTCATCCTGCATAAGACAGATAGGATTTAAAAAATCCTATGAGATCTCTTTCAAATATCCTTGTGATATAGATCTCAGATCTTTTGTAAGCATCCATATGATGCAGATCTTTTATTCGACTATCTTGTTTAAGTCACGACTCTAAATCATTTGTCTAATGATTTTGACTTTAAACTAGTCTCATCTCTATCTTATCCATCTGATAAGATAAGGCAGTTGCTCATGTGAGATAGCCAACCTTAATCTGTCCGACATACACACAATAAAATAGCTGAGACTTAAACACAAATGTATATAAAATCATTTGTAAGAAACTTGTATGCAAATTAAACTTTGATCTTCTATAGACATGGGAAATATTACATGATACAGCTCAGCACCTACGCATTCCCATAGATGATAAGTGTTTGAAAAACACATCTCTGGGGATCGCCTTAGTAAGGGGATCCGCTATCATCTCATGCGTGGATATGTATCCTATGTCTACTTCCTTCCGTTTGTCATAGTCCTTTGCAAACTTAAATCGAATGTCAATGTGTTTGGTCTTACAATGAAATTTAGGATCTTTGACATAGGCAATCGAGGCTTGACTATCACTGTATATGGGAACAGTGCTCGAGTCAGAGGCATTCGTCAGCCTGTCTAAGAATTTCCTAAGCCAAACAGCTTCTTGGACCGCCATGCTGAATGCTACGAATTCAGCTTCCATGGTTGATAAGGCGATGCAGGTTTGCTTCTTGCTGCTCCAGGATATTGCACCATTCCCGAGCAAGTAAACAAAGCCTGAGGTAGATCTTCACTCGTCGAGATCACCCGCCCAATCAGCATCGGTATAGCCTTCGAGTCTCAAGGTATTGCCTTGATAGCATAACGCATAGTCCGCAGTCCCTTTGAGGTATCTTAATATCCTCTTCACCGCTTTCCAGTGTGCTTGTCCTGGGTTGGATTGGTAACGGCTTACCATACCAACAGCATAGCAAATGTTCGGTCTGGTACACATCATGGCGTACATCAGACTCCCGACAGCACTGGAGTATGGAACTTTTTCCATTTCTTTTCTTTTGGATCTTTGGGACACATTTCCAAACATAGACCCTCGCCTTTGCTTATCGGAGTATCAATTGGCTTGCAGTCCTGCATATTAAATCGTTCTAAAACTTTCTTTATATATGTCTCTTGAGAGAGAGAAAGAAGTTTCTTGGAACGATTCCTTGAGATCTTAACCCCAAGGATATATGCAGCTTCACCCATGTCTTTCATCTCAAAGACGGATGAAAGCCAAGCTTTGATATCCAAGATAAGACGCTTATCATTTCCGGCTATAAGTATGTCATCTACATAAAGAGACATAATTACATACTTGTTTTTAATCCTCTTAATATATACGCAGTTGTCTTCGTCGAGCATGGAGAAACCATACGACAAAACGACTTCTTGAAAGGGCATATACCACTGCCTTGAGGATTGTTTAAGACCATATATGGATTTATGAAGTTTACAAACCTTATGTTTGTTTTCTTCTTGTACAAACCCGTTTGGTTGTTCCATGTAGATCTCCTCATCTAGTTCTCCGTTAAGAAAAGCAGTCTTTACATCCATCTGATGTAATTCGAGGTCCAAACAAGCCACCATTGCCAGAATTAAGCGAATGGAGGTAAAACGCACGACAGGAGAGAACGTCTCTTCGTAGTCTATTCCTTCCTGTTGCGTGAAACCTTTCGCAACAAGGCGAGCTTTATATTTCTCGATGGAGCCATCAGCCTTATGCTTGATTTTGAGAACCCACTTGTTCCCAATGGCTCTACGTCCCTTAGGTAAATCAACCAAGTCCCAGACTTGGTTTGTTTTCATGGATTGAAGTTCTTCTTCCATTGCCGCTATCCATTTATCTTTAGCAGGGCATGTGATGGCCTGTTTGAAATTTGCAGGTTCGTCATCATCTTGTAGTAATGTCATGAATGTTTGAGGAAATTCATCCTCAAATCTCAGAGGTGTTAGCCTCGTTCGATTACTACGTCTTGTTTGAGTTTGATCACACCCACTTGGAATGACATCACTCCCACTTGGAATAATATCATTCCCACTCGAAATAGGATTGGTATCGTTCGTATCATCCATTGGTGAAGTTTGAAACGTATTTTCTTCTTCACCAAGAATTCTCCCACTCGAACGTTCCGATCCTTCTTGATCCCAAGTCTCAAACAAGGATAAGTCTTGACGTATCTCACCCTGTCTTGGAAACTCGTTTTCCAAGAAGACAACATCCCTCGATTCGAATTCTATTAGACCCCCATTGTCCTCTTGACCGACGAAAACATATCCTTTGGAGTTTTCAGCGTATCGGATGAAGATACACTTCCTCCCACGTGGCCCAAGTTTGCCATATTTGTGAGAGGATAAATGTGCGTAAGATGCACAACCCCAAGGTTTTAGAATGCTTAAGTCTGGAGTTCTATTGTTCCACAACTCATAAGGAGTAGAACTTACCGACTTCGAGGGTACACGGTTTAAGATGAATGATGCCGTCAATAATGCGTCACCCCAAAAGGTGATGGGCAAATTTGCCTAAGACATCATTGATCGGACCATTTCCATCAATGTCCTATTTCTTCTTTCCGCAACACCGTTTTGTTGCGGAGTATAAGGCATAGTTATTTGATGAACTATGCCTTTTTCATCACAGAGTTCCTTAAAACTCGTTGATTGATATTCTCCACCCCGATCGGTTCGCAAGACCTTTATCTTGCGATCTAGTTGATTTTCCACTAAACTCATATAGTTTTTGAAGCAAGTTAAAGCTTCATGTTTGTGGGAAATCAAATAAATATGACCGAAACGAGTGAAGTCATCAATGAAGGTGATGAAATAGGACTTCCCGCGTCTTGTCTTAACATTCATTGGACCGTAAATGTCCGAATGGATAAGCTGTAATGGAACTTCGGCCCTTGTGCCAGTTCCAAATGGCTTGCGACAAGTTTTCCCTACAAGACAATGTTCACAAGTTGACATTTCAACTTTTGAAACATTAGATAGCAAGCCACTTTTGGCAAGCCTATCCATTCTAGTTGGTCCAATATGACCAAGTCTTGCATGCCAACAAATGATCTCAGATTCAGAGTTAGAAGCATTTGTCAAATGGAAACTTTCATTAATGGAAGAAGAATCATCATACATTGTATTTAAAACAATTAATCCATTACAAACATTACCCGACCCAATTAAAGAACTATTACAAACAAGGTCAACATTCTGTTTATAGAACCTCCATTCATAATCTAAAGACATTAACATGACCACGGATACGATATTTCTTCTAATATCTGGAGCAAAGAGGACGTCGTGCAATAATAAAGTCCGGCCGTTGTCGAGAACTAGCTTGCATGTTCCGACGCCTTTGACTTCAACACGTGTGTTGTTGCCGACGTATATCCACTTTATTCCTTGAGTTATCTTTCGATACTCTACGAAGAACCTTCTGTCCTTCGCTACGTGGTCTGTGGCCCCTGAATCAATCAACCAAAAATAGTTAGATTCAGCAAGAAATATGGAACTAGAAACACATATGTAACTAGCCCTACAAGTTACCTTATCACTTCCATCCGTACATGTACGGGCGAAGTGACCGTACTTGTTGCACTTAAAGCACTTGATCTTCTTAAGGTTTTTCTTCTTTGAGTGCACATTCTTTTGCCACTTTTTGTTCTTAGTCTTCTTTGAGGTTTTTGGTTCTTGCTTCCGTTCGTTCACAAACCTTAAGCATTTATTCTTCCGCTTATTTCCTCCATGTGAGGAACTAGCTGCCATGTGCACTTCTGCACTAGGTTTTGCGGCTTGAATCCGCTCTTCCTCGAGTTCGAGGTGTTTCGATACATCGCTTAAAGTTTTAATGCACTCATTATGAGTGAGGTGCATTTTCATGTTATCCCAGCTATCTGGGAGTGAACGAATGACTGCTTGGATCTGTTGTTCGTCAGACAGCGTAACACCCGCATCCTTTAATTCAGATATGAGATTCGCCATGTGGCGGAGATGCTTTTTCATAGAATGATCTCGCCGCATCTTGTACGAATCAAATTGAATATTTAAGGAGCGGAGTTTGGTAACCGAAGTTCCACCAAACTTTATCTCTAGCTCAGACCATATGTCTTTGGCTAGGTCGAATTCCCGAAATAGACGCATTATGTCATTGTCCATTGCGGACAGTAACGTAATACGTGCTATTTTGTTCTTTCGAGTCCAAGTATCATAAGCTTCCCGGTCCCTCTTGTGTTGGGCCGTATTGCCCAACTCAGGTTCTTCCATTATGTTTTGGAGTGTTTCGAGCACATCTTGCTCCTCCAAAACATATTGGATTTTTGTTGACCAAAGTTTATAATTGTCGCCGTTGAGCTTTTCACCTTTGTTAAGCTCTGCGACAATGTTCTTAGAAGCGGTAGACATATTCGATTCAAAAAACTGCAAAGAGAATGAAAAACACGATCAAAATTCTATGCATAAAGTTTCGATTCTTTAAACACTTGATAAGTTCCTTGGATGCGTTGAAATGTTACTCTAGAATCGAGAAGTTCACTACGTTCCCAACTACCATCTAGAAGTAATTTTCAAAGTATCCCTCTTACTTATCTCAAGTAAAAAGAAATCAGAAATAATACCCGTATGGTATTAGCAGCGGAAAAATACTTTGAAAAACATATCTTTCAAAATGGAATAGGTGAGAGTTTGCGCAAAGAATTTTAGCGCAACAATTGCCAAGCCACGAGACCTGTTCTACACACCCATGGGTTAGATAACCATGGCCGGAGCGTGGTAGGACTTGGAATTCTAAATTGCGCTATCCCGATTAAGGACGGGACATAACCTATTTGAAAAACATCTTTTTCAAAAAATTTGAAAATACATTGGCTAATCTCCGTAGAGTAGAGCACAATGTTATGTGTACATTGGCTAATCTCCGTAGAGTAGAGCACAATGACATGGCTAATCTCGCATGAAGTAGAGCAATATGGCTAATCTTCAAGGAGTAGAGCCCAAAAAACTTCATTAAAACGTTAGCCCCGTATGGGCTAGTCGGCACTGTGGTTAGTCCCGTATGGGCTAATCGGCACATTCGAGTTTGGCCAAGGCCTTTTGTCACCCCGTATGGGTCAGTTGGCAAGTTTGCAATCGACCCAGACCTTCTGTCGGATTGGTCGACCAAAAACACCAAATTGGTCGACCAATTTTTTTTTTGGTCTGCAATTTCTTCCCGGCCGGGGCCTCTGCCCTGGCCGGGGCTTGGCCAAGGGCCAGCCAGGGCCGGCCAGGGCCTCTGCCCTGGCCGAGTCCGGCCAGGGCCGGCCATGCCCTGGCCGAGGCCAGGGCATTCCCCCTGGCCTCTGCCAGGGCCGGCCAGGCCCTGGCCGAGGCCAGGGCACCGGCCCTGGCCTCTGCCAGGGCCGCCAGGCCGGCCCTGGCCTCTGCTAGGGCCGGCCAGGCCCTGGCAGTGGCCAGGGCGCCGGCCCTGGCCACTGCCAGGGCCGGCCAGGCCTTGGCCGGCCACTGCCGGCCTGGCCATGGCCGGCCATGGCTTGGCCATGGCCGGTCATGGCCAAGGCCATTTGGCATTGGCCGGCCATGGCCCCTTTGGCCATGGCCGGCCACCCCCTTTGAATGGGGTTGCCGCACACCCCGCCGGAGGGGTGGCCGTGGTGGTTATTGGCCGTAGCCAACCCCCTCCGCATGTGGAGGGGGGTGCATAGCCTTCATAGCCCATTTGGCGATGGCGCACATGTACTAATATTCCTCTTCTTCGATGGAGATAACTATCATCATCTTCCTCGATGAAGCACCCGTTCGTCGATGAAGCACCCGTTCGTCGAGAAATTAGTTATTTCCTAATGGCCGTGTGCCAAAATGAAAAATAACATACTACGTGAACGGTCGGTTCTTCCCATCACGGAGATTTCCTACCATATCCGTAATGATAGGAGACCCTAACGTGAAAAGAACAACCGATGCGTTCTCTCCGTCACGAAGCGTTCCTACCATATCCGTAATGGTAGGATACCCATTCGTGAAAAAGACAACAACTCGTTCATAGTTTCGACGGGGCGACGGTTTGACCGGGGCGAACCCATATGGCTCTGATACCAATGTAGGATCCTGCCAAAACAGAGTTAGGATCGATAAATAAAGTTGAGACTTACGCTTGCGTATGCGGCACGGTAGTCTCGGAACTTTGCCTTCAGATTCGCCACGACGGATCGAGTCTTCTCACGAACGGAGTAAGGCTACTAAATCCACAATCTAAATCTCTACTTTAGATTAAGAACTTGGATAGAGGGAGATGAAGTATTTTGGCAGAGCTTCGCTAGAATGAAAATGCATGCAAGAATGCCATGCAAAAGTGTAAGAAATGGCTTACCCTTGGGTCTTATTTATAGCCCCCAAGGTAGTTATTTTAGGGTAAATTGTTCCTTTGGAACAATTTAACTAAGGTGTACCATGATGCATGGCACATTATAAGCTTAAGTTGTACCATATGCATGGTACAACATAAGCTTAAGATATTCCCTCTTTATTAGCCATATGTCGCATGCACTTATGCATATATAATGCGACTTTCTTACTCATCCAGAGATCCTCTCCGCAAGGGAACAGATTCCCTTCGCACACGACTTCGTGTACGCGACGTTCGAGGTCCGTATTCCCTCGTACATCCCCCACAAGGGTGTACAAACGTCTTCCATATCCAACATGACGGTGGTAGGGAGAAGATCTTCGGCATCTCCAAGAGGGAAGAGATCTAGGGCATCGGGCTTCGAAGTTGTGCGGCCTTGGGTATTTTGAAGAGCGAAGAGAGAGAGAGAGGAACCGGCTGCGCGTGTGGAAGGCTGCCAGCAGTATTTGAAGAGGGAGAGGGGCTATGCGGCAAGATCAGGCCGGCGGTTTCCGTGCTGGAGGAGGACATCCGTGGCCATTATCGTGGGGGTAGAGGCCGAAGCAAGGGCTATCGGACTTGGGGGGTTGCGACAAGCTGCAGGTGGGGGGTGCAGCAATAGTCAGGCTGTCAAGGTCTGCGCGCGTGGGTTGCCAAAGCACAGGCCGACGGCATCTAGGTGACCGGGCAGTTTGTGTTATATGGGGCTGTCGAATGGTTTTGAGAGGGAGAGGGCTGTGCAACGGCTGGGTGAAGGGAAGCTCGCACGGGGAGGAGAGGAGGAGAGGAGGAGAGGGTGGTCGGAGTTAGGGGTGGCCGGCTGTGAAGAAGATGGTCGGAGCAAAGCTGGATGATGCGTGAGAAAAACGGCGGTTGCTTGCGTTTGGGAAAAACCTTAAGAGCTGAGTTTGTTAAAATGCGAAGGGTTTTGCTAAATGGGGAAAGAAAAGGGTAAATTTAGGGGTGATTGGAGAGAGGGTGTGAGAGGGGGAGAGATTAGGTTTAGTATGCAAATAACTAGGAGAAAACACATGATACATATGATATCCAAATAGGTTAGATTAGGATTAAGATTTGAAATTTGGATTAGCTAAGGGTAATAGTGGATTAAAACAAAAGAGGATGGCGTGTCGGTCAAACGATGTCCGAAAAATACAAGAAAAATATCGGGACGACCGTGACGATGGGATGATCGAGGGTATGATGGTCGATCACGAGCTAGGGTCACAAAAATGAAACTAAAAATAAAAAGATCAAACGTCGAAGTCCAAAGTTACGACACCCCTTGACCGGTGCCCCGTTTACGGTTTGGGCACTGTGTCGTTTTACCGCAAGTGCACGGTTAGTGTAGGGTGCGGGTTTATCTAACTCAGGGAGGTGGACGGCTTGAATGGCTACTAGCCTTGCCTAGGTTGTGTCCTAGCTACGCGAGTGATGTGGGTGGAAGTGTAGAAATAAAGGAAAGAAATAAAAAGACACGAAATGAATTCCCGCTAACAAGGGCTAGAGCATTCATGACACTTGGCATTTGACTCGATCCAGGATGAGACATTGCCCCCAAAAGGTGGTACCTAACGTCCATGGCCCGATATTTCGATAGGGAAATAGAGATAAATTGTAGTAATAATATGATTAGAAGATAGGGATATGTGTAAAAATAATAATATTGGTATAACTTACGTAAAATAACGAGCATACTGTAGAAGTTAAAATGTAAAATATGATTAGTCAAATAATAGGTGCAGAGTGATATGGCATACTGATGTAGGGCTTGTCTTGTAAATGGAAATAGGTTTGTAAAAAGATTTTTTTTTCTAATATATATATAAAGACAACGATTATATGACTTGACACACAAGATTTTGAAATTCTATGTAACCAAGGAAAGTATTTTAAAAATATATAGGAATGACTGTTTTGTAATATGTTAGTAAAAAGGAGATGATATTTTGAACTAGCGAAATAGAGATAAATTTTTAAATGTTCTTTACATGAGAAAAATAGAGTAACTATGCGAGATCATGTGAAATAGAAGTGTGGAAAATGTATGTTAGAAAATCGCTATAAGATAGTAACTAAAGATCACGTTAAAAGAGTCTCATAATCAAGATTGGGTTTAAGTGTAGACAATTTAAGTACAATTTTTCGAAAGGATCTTAAACTTAGCGAAGAATTCAATAAATGAAATATCGAAAATACTTTTTAGAAGACCCCGGATTTGCAACGGAGAGGTTCAAGGTTAAAGACGGCGGATCTGGAGAGTTTATGTGAATCGAGGTCAAAGATTAGGTTTGACGATCGAAACGTAAGGATGACTAAGAAGTAACTCTGTAAATACGCTACGATGTGAATACGCTACTATGGTTTCCTACGATCTTTAACTTGGAAGTGTAATGATTAGGAATTAGTAGAATCAGGGGAAAATAATGATTGGGTCGATTAAGGTTTAGCACTGAGGTTCTTCAATGAATTAGACTGTGATAGGACAGCCGAGGTAAGGGTTCGTTGAGGGACGAGATCGAGATCTTATCTATAGATCTGGAACATCCTACGCTTCGAAGTCTACTCATTGCAGGCGTCTCAGGTTCGACTGGCTTGGCGACGATCGCTACGTTCGGTTGGGCCCTAGATTCGATAAATCTAAGCGAACGACTAATAGACTCAAAAGTCTAACATGGCCAGAGCTGGATGATCAATCACTAGGGTGACTCCGAGGATGATAATACTAAGTCGTGGCAGGGTGTCTAACTAACGAGCACGAGCGTCTAACTAACTCTTCCTATTATCCTGATATTGGGTTCGTATCGTGAGACAAGTATTCGAGTAATTTTGCGTACGAAATGATTCTGGATGTTTTGGCTAATGAAAAGTGTTCTCATTTTTCTGAATTTCGTAGTTGTAGGACCTGCATGGGCCACCACTAAAACCTGTAACGCCCTACTTCCCAAAAACATCGGAAGCGAGAACGTTACGCGGTCCGCTTAGACTGGAGCAATGAAGCCCGAGTCCAATAAGCGGCTGTGATAAAAACACAGAGGAGGTCATTGCATTTGCGTTCAAAACAATCAGAAAACATTCCAAGAGATAAAAGCCACACCCAGAAGTATTAAGTTCATACACGAAATTAAACGACAAGCCACAGTGGGGTTAAAGTAGCAACAAAAGGAAAGTACAAAAAGCAACAACAAGGTCTGAAAGTAAACTAAAAGGCAGCAGTGGCACGAGTCTACTAGTCCTCTGCGGGGAGAGGCTCTGCGTCTGTGGCGAACTCCTGGCTCTCCAAGTCAGGCGTCACGAATGGATCCTTTGGGTGCTTAAGCTCAGAATCTGACATACATCCACAAACATGAATGTAAGTCAGCAAGAGGGTCTGTAAGAAAGAGTTAGCAACCCAAGACAAGATATACAACCGATATGAATTTAAGAGACATTAAATAAAATAACTGCAACAAGATTAAATGACAATTATAATGAAACGAAGGCAAGACCTTCTAAGCATGCAGTTTCAAGAAGTAAGATAAGTTTGTTTAAGTTCGTTAGCATGTCAATTTTCATGAGATCAAGTTAGCGTTGCAAGTTTCAAGTCAATAGTTCACATCTATCATAGGGTTCTCCCCTTTAGGTCGTGATGAGTAGGTCGTTCCTCTCACGGGGGCTTACCGTGATTGACACTAGCCCACCGCATACGGGTGGTGCTCTTGAGGAGATGACTCTTCATACGCCCAGTGGCCGCTCAACCCTAACCCCACCCAATTTTGTGCTGGAACACGAGCCAACCTAGTCGACTCACACGACATCACGAATTCACGATACCGCCTTCGAGGCACACGATTTTCACGATGTCACTATTTGTTAGACATGTCAAGACAGGCAGAAATTTAATGTTATCAACATTACTACATTATTATGACAGTTCTACAAGGCAGAAGTGGGTTGAACAATTTTTACAGAAATCTTAAAATAGTAACGAACACGTGTTTTTTTTGAACTTGTTACAGAAAGTATTTTTTTCTCCTTTTTGTTCAAAATTAAGGTATATCGTATGATATACCGTTGGATCACAAATTTTTCCTGATCGTCATGGTGTCAGTTTCCTACCTCATTTCACGTCTAATTTTCAAGTTATTCAACAATACATGAAAGCGGCGTAAAAGTATCGAAACTTCAAAAAATCATATTAATTCGTATACTTGCCTGTTTTTGACGTTCTTGGTGTCGTCGGAAACGTCTCAACAGGTACTATGCTACGGTGATGATGGTTCACTGGTTTAGGGGAAACACGGATATATCTGTGTCATAAAATCAATGGTATCAATCTAAACGTGATTAAACTCAAAGAAATATTAATAGACCTAACTTATATAATTACTGTCCTATTTATCTAACCTACAAGTTATAATTATTACTAATACATTACAGTATGCAGTGCTTATATTCACGTATACACTAACCATATTAGACATATCACAACTTATATCATGTCCTTTAGTCAAAGGAGGTAGGGTATTGTGGATGCCATATAATTTGTTATACTGGTAGGTGTACACGTCCTATGTGACAAGTGATAATTCAAATAGAACTCTAAACATAGGGTGCCATGCATGAATCACTGAACTATCGAGAGATCTCACAGTTTCACTTGTGTTGCCCCCTTCCGTAAGTTCGCAGGCATGTGGCAGAGGAACGGAGGTGGGTTCGACTACTTGTGGCATCTTCAGAAGGCAGTGGTGGCCGCTGCGGCGCTTAGGATCTCGGAGAGGAGGAGTCGGGGCAAGGGGAGATCAGGGTTGCTCTCGCCAGTGGAGGAGGAGCAGCAGCTCGTGGGGGACGGCGGCCTGGGCGTGCGTCGGAACGTGGAGATCTGGGCGGCGCCCGTGGATGGTGGACGGAGTAGACGCCGCAATCTGCTCGCGAGGCTGGAAGTCGTCGCGTTGGCAGAGAAGATGAGGCCGTTGCTGGTGATTGCGAGGGTGGCATGATGATCATTATGTCGTGCGGCGCTGGGTGTTTACGTGCGAGGGTGGGGAGCGGCTGCGTCCTTAGGGTTCTCGGGGTGAAGGTCTGGCGGCTAGGAGAAGAAAAGTGAGGCCTATGTTTATTTTTATAAATAGGAAATGTAGGGTAGCTGTGTTGGCCTTAGGGTTTAATAAAATAAGATAGCTGCTATAGGGTAGGGGCTTTAGGTCATGCTGTTTGATATATGGGTAGGTCTCCTAGGTTTTCTTAGGGCCTGTTCTTTTAGGTTGAAATGCTTTGTTAGTTGAAGTGATGAATAGTGTTGATAAGGTAGAGTATTGTGTTTTTTTTGGATGAAAGTGTGTTGTGAATGAGGATGTTGAAATTGTGTGTGGGCCCCACAGAACTTTATTGTGTTTTTTTGTGTTGAAGGTTGTTGTGAAAGTTGTTGTGAAAGTTGGAGGGTGAAAGTTGTGGGTGGGATGTGGTAAGAATAGGGGAACAATGAACCCCCTAACAGTTGTGAATGGAATTGATATAAAAACCAAATATTCGTCTGTAACAAATATAAAAGAACAATATCCCTCCTTGCAATATGACAAACTAAGTAAAATTTCCCAAATAATAAACACGGATTATTTTGACATGGCCGTAATCTCTATGTCACCATCAATAAATAAGTAAGAAAAAATCACATAAAAGAATGATATTGTGATGCGTAAACCCAAAAAACATCAGCAACATATATATACCGTAAAGTGAACCAAAAAGTCGTCCAAATACAAACCAACTCAAAATACAACCCTCGAGCACGACATCAAAGACACAAAGGTACATCTCCATAACAACATCATGATCCCACAAATTATCCATAACAGTGTTTAACCTCACATCAACGCCTACTGTTATACAAACAGTGGTAAACAGTGGTAAACAGCAATTACTAGATCCCAACGCTAAACAAACATACCTAAAAACCCCATCATCCACAAGCTGTTACAACAAATAATCCATAACAGTTTTTACATCAACGGCCATTGTTATACATCAAAAGTACATAACAACCTAGTACAACTAAGAGAGATAGCAGTCCGGCCTTAATGGAACGATAATCGGATACGATGCTCTCCAGCTGCCCAGTGGTCCTCTCAAGTAGTCCGACAACAGTATCCAGCCGGCCCTCCATCTCTAACAGCCTACGCTCGGCAAAAGCGGGCGTCGAACTTGCAGTAGTGGGCAGTCGGTCAAGCTCGTCCATGTAATGCATGATAACCAGTCTGGATAACTCAGGGTGGGGGGGATCCTTCCATAAGAAGAAGGGGCAGCGAGTCTCTCGAGACGTACAACTCCAAAATCTACGCCCAGGGTTTGCTCGTGTCCATGACGTCCTCCTCGGGACCTGATTCCCACAATAGCATTTCTTGCTGTCCTCGTAATCGGCATCAAATTCGCCATGGGTCGCATCTCTCTGTCGAGATCGACAAGAGGAGCTAGACTGTTGACTCATATGTACCTGGCAAGCAAAAAAATTCCACATTAACATATAAAATTTTGCATATAAAAAGTGATAAATTGAAATGAAAGACGAATAAGCGTACCTACGATTTTGTATTGAGCATTGGCATGGAAGGGTGGGGGCAGCGTTCAGAGCTTAGAACGAACAGTCCAAAAAAAGATCATATCATAATAGAAGAGGATTGGCAATGGAAGAATGCATATTTAAGATAACCGTAAAAGTAATTCAACCCCCAAAAAATACAACGAAACCAAACACTTGGATTAAAAACATGCAGGAAGCTTATTGCGGACTTTCATATACTTTACAAATCAGTACCCTCAGATTATAATTATCCATATCCCCATTAGGTTGCATGGCAATGGCTCCTTCATTTTCTACCCAGAACTCAGAACTCATAAGATAAATTTGCTTGCGTACACATTACTGATGGACTGCAGCTTGATGCTACCTCGCCACATCAGCTGGATTTCAATATGATGCCCTCAGATAATTTATTTGTACATGTCAACTTCTAGTTGCTTGCAACTGGTTCCTACACTATCTTCCCAGTATTTATTTGTATATGTAGGATCCTAATTGCAAGCCCTCAAAGAAGAATTTCAGTTCAAGGAGCCACATTCTCATCATTGGGCAAAGCCAATACACCAAGGAAACCCCAACATATCCACAGTAGCAATGAAGGATCCTAATTGCCTGCCATCCATATTTACGGATACCCATTGTTACACATAATCATCATTGGGCTACTCCAACCAAAGGCAAAAAAATTTAAATATCAGTGAAGCATTTTATAAAAAGCCATTATCAGGCATATCCTGTGCTTGTATGCCTCATCACAATGAAAGAACCAAATGACAAATAAAAGCATCAGGAAATCTACAGCAGGGAAGATCAAATGAAACAGCAGGGAAGAGCATCTAGCTCCAGCAATGAAGAGCATATAGATCCATGTGCTTGCATTCTTCAGCACAATGACAAACACAGTGACAGATAAAAACTGAATGCATGCCAGATACAGGACAACCTCAGAGCATATAGCATATAGAAGGCACACAAGAGGACAATGACACACTCAAACCAATTGCAATTCTGTGTACCCATGTGAGCCTACAGCTGAATGGGTATATCAATCCCCAGGTTCTTAACATAGTAACCAATGTATAATAATGTGGACATTAGGATTTTCATTAGGATTTTCAGTAGGACTTGACAATATTTTAATTAGGATTTTCATTAGGATTATCATCCCCCAGGTTCTTCCCCAGGTTCTTCACATAGTAAACAATAGTAAACGAAATAAAACAATGTGGACAGTAGGATCTTCACATAGTAAACAATGTATAACAATGTATAACAATGACAAACCCATGTGAGCCCACAGCTGACTGCTAGCATTAGGTCTTTCATTCATACAGATCAGTAGCAAGGAAACAATTGTTAAAACCCATTTCTGGAGAAAGAGCAAGAGAAACTCCACTTTCTAGCAAAACTCCAATTTCCAGCAAATAGCATATATCAAAGAGCAAAGAGCATATAGCAAAGATCAAGCACGTAAAATTTGGCCCTCAGATAATATATCCAATCAAATCCACTTCTGGTTGCTTGCAAAATCCATCAATTATTTCCCAATGCAAGAATGGAACCCAACCAAGCAATCAGATATGACCAAGCTTAAACCAAATTGTCATCATTGGGCAAAGCCCTCCAAATTGAAGTAAGGATTCTCATTGCAAGCCCTCCTAGAAGATGTTCAGTTCAAGGGGCCATAGTAGCATCATTGGGCAGCATCACAAAAATTATATCCAATCTCAGCAATATCAAAGAACAAGGACACACAGAGAATTGCAGGCAAATGAGCAGGTAAGGAGGAAAGTTCAAGTCCAATTTCAGGCAAATGAGAAAATATATGTGACACACACAGAAAATTGAAGGCAAATGAGCAGGCAAGGAGGACAGATATGAGTGATGCATTTTATTAAAAAGCCATTATTCAGATATGAGGATGAGTAAATATTGTCATCATTGGGCAAAGCCCTCCAAGAAGAAGTTAGGATTATCAGCATTGGGAAGTTAGGAAACTATTTGCAAGCCCTCCTAGAAGAAGTTCAGTGTGTGGGTACACAGTATCATCATTGGGCAAAAAAAATTCCAAAAAAATTCCCTTCCTCATATTTCATGCAACAGCAGGCCAATTACAGATACATAAGTCCAATTTCAGCAAGAGCCATGACCAAGCTGCCAGACAAAGATTATTTCAGGCAAATGAGAATGCCAGCAGGCCAGCACATCCACTTCACCATAGAAACCCCATTGAAACACCAAAAAATGGTCAACATAACATCCCAAGCATTCCAGCATTCCAGCATTCCATAACAAATCCAAAAAATTTTTATTAAACCCACTTCTGGAGCAAGAGCAGGTAAGCCTCCAGTATCTACCAATTCATAACTCTCAACAATGTATAACAATGTGGACAAATCATAACTCTCAACACACAGCTTGGCCAATGATTAACAATGCATATCAGCCCTCAACAATGTAGAACAATGTGGAGAAATGTGGACAGATCAGTAGCAAGCCTGATATGGGAGTGCATGTTGAAGTTACAACATTGTGCATGTTGAAGGGATGAAAATTACATGACAACAGGAATAGAACCAGAATCAATACGACAACAACAGATAGCGTGCATGTTGAAGTTGGCTATGTATGTACTTGATGATTCTGATATGCAAAAGGATACAACATTGTAATTTACCTTATAACTTGTACATGTAATGAGATGGCAGGAAAAATGAAGAACTACATATCATATATCATTCCATCATATACGACACACTCAGATCATATATCATATAGCAGGCCAACAACAGGACAATGTCACCCACAAACATTGCATACCACATGAAAGCATGATACAAAAATTAAATACAGGAATGACACTCTCAAACAACAAAATGAGTGTTAATTTCTGCAGCTCAAGTTTGATACTCACTTCATCCACCTACTAATACGTAATATTACCTCCTAATAGCCTACTAATAACCTACTAATATCAAATTTCCCATAGTCTTCATCCACATATACATCACAGACATCCATCAAATAACCTACCGATCTCACAACAAACATACATCTTATCCAAAATTACATATTCCCATCAGTCACAACAAACATACATCCTGCTTCACCCCAACCATTAAATCACATATTCCAATCATTGTCATCGTCCCCATCGTCACCGGCCGCATCCCTAGCCCGCTGCATCTCTACAACCTTAGATTGCACGTAGCGCTTCCTTGCCTCATCGGTCCAATTTACAAATCTACGACCGTTTTTCTCATTGTCGCTGAGTTGCATATACAACTTATCCAAAATTTCTGGTGGATACTCAGTCATTGCATACAACTGCTGCGATAGAAGAGCAAGAGTGTTCGGGTAGGCACGCTCTATGGCTAATGCGACATGTCTGACATTGTCAACCATTTCCTTCAAGAGGTTTGGTTCGTCCCTCAATGCCCGACGACGCATTTTCTTTTGTCCAACGACGGGGGGGATTGCATGGCTTGTCCCTGCCTGCGATGGCCCCGTCGACGTCGGAGTGGGGATGTCCGCATAAGCCTCATAGTCGGTTGATGCTTGTGAGTAGTTTGGGGGACTAACATGCTCACCATGACTCTCAGTATCGGGGACTCCAAAATCGTTGTAAACAAGCTGGCGATGGTCACCCTTCGCCGCATCGTCGCCTATAATCAGCTTCAGATCGTCCAGCCACGGTATGGGTTTGTTCACATAGTCCTTCAATCTATGGTTTGCCTTCATAAATAAAGAGCAAACATTGCATATCATACTAAAATTACGTCAGCCAACTTTAATTTCATATATGGATAGTGGAGAAGTTAATACCGCGGCCCATGTGGCATATGTCTCTGGGTCGAGGACAATCATCTGAAGCTGCGATGACCAACCGGCCCCACTTAGCTCCAAGCACTTATTCACATCCTTCAGACGCCCTTGAAGCCCTTTCATATGATTTTTTACATTCACCCAACTGTAATCAGTGCCAAACTTTTTGTTTATATGGATGGCTGCAGCGGTGAAGGCCGAATTCTTGAAGGTCTTGTCTGCTCGTAGGCCTTGACGAGCTTGGGAGGCAAGGAATGGAATTAGTTCAATGTCATGCTCAAGCATCCACACTTTATTTGCCAGCCCCTTCTTTGATGGTTGCTTGCCTTTCTTCCTTGGACTTGACACAGAATCATCTATGCCTTCATCCCTCCTTCCAGACTTTCTCGAAGTGTCACTCCCACCAGTTGTGGCATGCCCACTTGGTGGTGAAGGCATGGCAAACGGAGTATTTGATGCTTGGCCTCCATAGGGGGGTATAGGCCCCCCACCTTGGAGCATTTGCATGTACCCCGGTGGTTGTGGCATGTGCATGGGCAACGGCAAGCTATACGCAGGGTACTGTTGAAATGGAAGGGGAGAACCACCACCTTGGTAGCTAGCCGGTGGCATTTGATACTCACTTGGCCGACGCGGCATTGGCCTACCAAGTAAAGGATCATGCCGCCTTGCTTCCTCGGACCACTGTGTATAGTAAGCCGGGTCGTAATATGGATGCGTAGGAGGCATAGGATCACTCCCCTGCCCTTCATGCGATGACCCATCCATGCCTACAAAATTATTATTTCCACAATAACAGAATATTTGAAACATTGACATGTACACACAAATATTTATTGAAAAAAACATCATCTAACATACTACTGTCACCCACCCATATCATCACACTCCACCTCATTAGAAATAAATTAAACAAATAAAAGCATTATAGTGTCAACACAGCTCATGCATTCACTAACATATCAAACATCCATAATCCTACTGTTATACAAATCATTCAAAGTAACATAATTCCCTAAAATTATTCAGTACACACTTCCATCATAGCCCACGTTCGGTAGTGTTTCCATTGTTATGCAGGTTACAGTAGTCCACCCACATGTCCCACGCTATCTGTTCCCTTCGACTTTTCCACTGATCCCTTTGGGAAGTCTGTTCACGTAAGGGCAGCTGTTGGGAAAGATCCATAATCGAGTCATCCGCCTCATCCATCACATCCCCATCCTCATCAATCTCATCTACATCCTCAAGTAAATGTGGGTCATGAGGATCGGCAATCTGTATATAATTATGCAACACTGTGCAAGCAAGGACGGTTTCGACCTGAGATTTGAATGGATAATGAGGCTTTGCCGTCAAAATTTTAAACTTGTTCTTTAGAATGCCAAATGTTGACTCGATCTTTGTTCTTAATGAAGAATGCCTTAGGTTGAATAGCTCTTTGCGATTTCTAGGCACTCTATCAGTATGGTCCTTCAGATGATATCTAACGCCTCTGTATGGAGATATGAAACCAGGCATTGTTGTATATCCAGCATCGCATAAATAATATTTACCTACAAGCGAAAAATAAAACCCTATTTATTTTCACATGATTTCATACTTAAGTAAAAAAGATATCATAGGTAGATTTTGCATATTACCCTCATACACGCGCAGCCGTTGGGGTGGGGGTAATGACAACGCATCTTTAAGGACCGTGAAATCATTCGCAGATCCTTCCCACCCGGCCATTACGTAGGTGAATCTTTTATTAGGTGTTACAGCTGCAAGCACATTTTGTGTAACCCCTTTACGTCCTCTAAATCGTGGTACGAGTTTGGCAGGCAACATGGCATCGATGTGGGTTCCATCGATCATACCAATGCAATCCTACACCGTAAACATTAAAGGTCACTTTATCCATAACCATACATCATCTAACGCCAAAGCCAGATATTCATTAAAAACTGACCTTGAAATACGGGAACCAATTAGGATTATTAAGTATCTCTGCCGGTGTCTCATTAGCTGCTTGCTTCATGAACCTATCACGAATGGTACATACTGCATACATTACTTTGTTAAAGTAATTGCTAACCGTCGCCCCGGCCCTTATAAAATCAACTTGCATCACTCTGTTTTTTGACTTGTGCCCAACGATGTGCAGAAACATTGCCAACTGCTCCTCGATTGACACATGTTTACTGTCTTTGAGACTACCGCCTTCTCGCATTAAAGTAGCAAGATTCAGAAAAGCCCCTCTCCTCATTCTTAAGTAGTGTAAACAACTACTTTCAGAACCATATAGAATTCGACGCATGTGTGATTTTCTATGTATATCACGCATAGATGAAGGCTCCCTAGGTAGCTGGGGAGCCCTATCGTCATCGTATAACTCCTGGAATACGATGGTAAACATGACAGTAGCTGCGGCCGATGCACACAATGAAAGAACCGGACTTTCACCACTTTCCTCCATCATCCCCTTAATTCAATCAGACATATTTTCCATCACACTTTGTACAATGCATATACAGTTATAATATAATAGTGCAATTTACATATAAATGCTTCATAGATAGAAAAACCAATGTTCATGTGACAGCAAAAATTGTATACTAGCTACATGTAAACATAAGCCATCGACTTTATAATTTTAACGCCAACATATTCATCCTCCACCAATCATTTCCAATCCGAATGAATCCGTAATTAATTGCCCTCAGATTAAGCTATTAATTTCCTTTGGTGGTTTCTTGACATACGTCAAGCATACCCTACCAAATTACCAACTCCCGAACATCTCAAATTACGCTGCACTTTCCTCATCATTGGGCTCGTTTAAGTAGGGTTCATATATTTACAAAATATTTCCCACAGTAGCTCCCGACTTTAACAACATATAGTACTTTGGCACCAGATACTATTTCTGTTATTGTAGCAAAATGCAGCATCGATTCCCGTCAAGCCAACATAATTTATTCCATCTCATCTATGAAACTTGATCAAAAATATATTTTGAATGCATTTCAAGCTTCATACAAGATAAATCGTATACCGTCACATCTTTCACATCATCAACAAACACTTATTCAATCATTACCCCCGAGCCCTCCGTAGTGCAAAATAAATCCATCAATTTTTCCCCACTTTGTGTGTATCATCATTGGGCAACTAGTGCAATATAACCGACATAATTACGGATTCATTGGGATTGAAATTGCTTTGTGTACTGTAAGGCATCGTTCTTGCCTTCCCGTATGGGTTCTGGCAAATTATATTCACCACCCACAGGTTGCAAGAAATCATCAAATCCTTCTATAATCGTTCACCCAAGCATTTTCAGTTATAAAGCGAAGAAATCATCAAATAGTGCTTGTAATGAGAAGAGAGCTGTTATACCTCAGTGTTCAGAGATGAACGAGGAGAAAATATGTAGCGCAGTCCCAGAAATACCTCAGATCCAGTAGCTGATCAACCCTCAAACAACCCTGCAGCACAGCCAAAGCCTCGCCTTTCGTCCAACTCCCAACCCCAAAACCCTAGATTCAGCTTTACAGAGGCAAAGAAGCAGATCTCGCAACAATGGCTTCAGATCTAGCAAGAAACCCCCAAAAACCCCAACTTTTCCTCCGTTTAGGGTTGACAAACCTCAAAAATTTCCGACCGTTGAAGGAGCCGTTGGGGTCGTGGGAGATGGAGAGGCTGCTGGGGCTGTGGAGATGGGTGATCGGAAGCACGAGGGACCCACGTAAACGAGATTCACAGCTGCATTCGCCGGAAAAACCGGAGATTTCGCGGAGCTTCTTGTTGAAGCCACGGCGACGAGATCAGCAAGGAAAGCAGCGGGCGTAGGCGAACAGAAGTTGGGAAAGATAAGGGTGAAAGTGGGCTACAGTAGCCCAAATAGTGTAAAAGCCCAACTTTCACAGCCACTTAACCCCAAACGAACAGGCCCTTATAAGAAGGTAGGGTTGAAGGGTTACCCTAGGGTCTTATAGCTAGCCTTAGGTGTTATAAAAATTAGTTGTGTGGGGAAGTGAAGGGTAGCACGTGAATGATTTGTAGCCTAGGGTTTATTTTAAGTTTTCTATTATGAGAACTTTTGTGTGTGTGTGTGGGGTTGTAATGGCAGCATGCGAAAGAGCCTTAAAGTTTTAGTCTCCTATCTTTTTTTTGTTTTGGTGCTTGTTAAATGCATTACGGCCTAGGCTTGATTTAGGCTGGTTCTAAAAGTGTGGGGCCTTGGTGAGTTCGGCCTAAAGGGGTTCAAAATAGGCTAGTGTCAATATAGGAAGGTGATTTGAAATTCTATTAATAGGATTTAATACGTTTAATTAAGGGTAATGGGGCTAATCAATATGGGTTTAAATGGGTCTAGTTAGGAAAGTTTTCAAATAGTTAATTAGGAAAATTATTCACCATAATAAGTTTTCAACTTATTAATAAATCCATTCATTAATAATTTCAAATGGGTATACTTTTAAATTCAAAAAAAATACAATTGAAATATTTTAATTATTAGATGGGATTTATCTTAGTAGTAATAATAATAATAGTTAATATATAAAAGTCAGAAGTTGATACGGGTACGGGGTGTGATAAGCCACAACTACGGATACGAAGAAGAATAAACACACGGAAGATTACGGATAAAACAATCGTGAAAACTGGTCGTTGCAGAAGATGTTGAGAGTATTAGCACAGTTAATACTCTTTTTACTAGCATCACTAATGAGCTTGCAGGTTTATGTAAGAAAATCTCTGAATATGACCAGGTGATGAATATAATACGATCTCTTAGACCGGAATGAGAGGCAAAGACCACCACCATCTGAGAAGCACATAATATGAAGAATATAACTTTGGAAGATCTAATGGTAAATCACATGGCTTATGAGATAAAGCTAGAAGAAGACATGAAGATTTATGAGAAACCAAAGAAGAAGAACTTGGGTTCAAAGCCAAAGATGAGAGAACGGATTAAGACTACTCCAACAGAACCGAAAAAGAAATTGCAATGATATCGATGAACTTTAAGAGATTCCTCCAAAGTAAGTACGCTAAAAGAAAATCTCGTTTAACTAACGAAATTATCTCTTTTGGATGTAACAAAGCAGTACACGTTTGGAAAAACTGCCCTTTGGAAAAGAACCGCAACCAAGGAAAAGGCAAGGGGAAAGAGAAAGAAAGAAGGAGAAGTCACAAAGAAAAGAAGTTTAGACAGTAGAAGAAGAAGGAATTCGTGGCCTTCGATCAAAGCGATGTTTCGAGTTCTGATGAATCATCGACATCATCCGAAGAAGAAGAAGAAGAAGAAAGGCAATAACGAGCACACATGTGTTTCGTGGCGTCAACTTCCTCAAAGGTAAGAACTCCTAAATCCCCTATTTCTCTGTATCACAATAGTGACGACGACCTAATTACTAGTGATATTGATAGTAATAGAGAAAATGAATTTGATGTAAAAGGTGCATATGAAGAACTTTGCAATGTCCATGAAAAATTGATTTGAGAATATCATAAATTGGACAAAAAATTTAGGACATGCACCAAGAATAAGGAAGAAAATGAAAAATTGATAATTAGAAATAAAATACATTTGGAAGAGGTCAATTGTTTAAAATTTATGCTATATGACCTAGATAAAATAGTGACCACCAAAAAAGAGAAATATAACGATATTTCTAAAGTTGTGGATAAGTTTAATAAAGGAAAAGGGTAGCTTGATGATATTATTGATTGAGAAAATGTTTTGGGGAGTAGAACCAGCTTAGGATATGTTCAATCTTACCCTAAGCATGTGGACAAGCATTTTAGGGATTTTAATTTGAAAACCAGGTTCATCAAAATTTGGATCCCAAAAAATGGCAAGAACAAGATGAAGGACATGTATATGAACGATTTCATGCTAAATGTTCATTTCAATAAAAAATATACCTATGTGCGTGATGGAAGTGCTAAACCATATTGGGGTTGGCTTCCACAAAATGATATTTTTATCATATCTAATCCCTCAGACCCAAATGAAAAAAGGGTACCATAATTTCTAATTAACTTTCAGGTACCCACAATTGAATGGATTAGCTAGAAACAGTTCTTTGAAGGATTCATCACTCACATGTATCGAATAGAAAAGAAAAGATAAACAACCGTAAGAGTATCATTTTGAATTTTATAAATCATTTTAATATGTTCTACATAAGATGTTTATGCGTTAGAATATAGTTCAAATTAGTAGAAAAAAATTAGAATTTGATTTGATGCAAATTGGATGAACTTTAAGCATCAAATCACTTAACAATGACAGATAGCCGACTATCTGGGAATTTCAGTATCATAATTTCAAGGCATTCAACAAAGTAGTCGGCTATTGAAATAAAAATAACTATCGATTGAAAACTGCAAATTTTCAGCCGACTATACGGTGGATTTTTGGGGGTTTTCACATCTTAATGGGTTTTTACCACACTCTTTCACGCAAACCCATTAAGGGGAGATCATCTATATCCTTTATCTTATTTATAGGGCTAGGATTTGTTAGTAACTTGGTAAAACCCTAGAACTCACCCATTCCCCTCATTTCATCATTTTCCCTTCATCCTCAACATCCTCAAACATCCTCTCTTAAAAATTTCATCTTTGCTCAAGGAATAAAGGAGCTGGAGAAAGATCGTTTGGAGAAAGTTTCATGATGAGTGGATATTTTGAATGATTTTAGTAGTGTTTACTCGTGCGTTATATCACATAAATTCCCACATTCTATGCCACTTCAGCATATTTCCAATTAGTTTTACCTTTGGGTGTTCGCATGCGTTTCGGTTGAAATCAAGCTTAGAGGAGCCAAATGGAGCCAAATAATCAAAAGAACAAAGCATGTCAAAGAGGTGGAATCAAAAGGAGAAGAATCCAAAGGAAAAAGGCTCAACACGACTGCATGGGATTCCGCATGCGACCGCGTGGAAGGGAGCAGAGAAGAGACCAAAATGAGCAGCCAATAGCATTTCACGCGGGCGCATGATACGTATCACACACGACCGCATCGATCCAGCTTATTTGAAGCAAAAGTGCATAACTTCCCATCATCGACACGGCCACGTTGATCCCCCAAAACGACCGAGTCACTGTTCTCATTCTGAATGCCAACAAGTGTGTAACTTCCAAGAAAGCGACGTGACCGTATGGATTCTCGACGTGACCATATGGCCACGTCAACGTGGCAGTGTCAGTCACCAAATGACCACGTAGAAGAGCTCATCCCAGCCAAAGAGAAGATGATCCATGCGGTCATGTGTGAACCCTACGCAACCGCGTGGAGAAGATGACACAAGAAAGTGCACAAGTCTTGTAAAGACTGAAGATATTCCCACAACTTTGTAGTTATCTTCACTTCATTTTATTTTTCTATCGAAGAGTATCTCGTTACTATTCAACGCATATTTGTATTTTTCTGATATCAGAGAAATTTTATACATTTTCTGGAAAACAAGACTATCGAGTAGAATTGGCGACGTGAGCAAAAGATGCGACTGTGTGGAAAACGACGCGACCGCATCGCTGAAGAGGATGAAAGTGTGTAAAACTGTGTTTTTGTGTGCAAAATTGACACGACCGCGTGGCGTAACCTACGCGGCCACGGGGGGTCAGGTTTTGTCCAACCCAACAGGGGTTTTTGGGTTGTATAAAAGGTTTTTTGACGCTGTTTTAAGGGGTAGACACTGGCTAGAGGCGTTTTTCATCTCGTTTTTATCTCTTTTCTAAGTTTTAGGAGTATGAGTTAGTTAGATTAGGTTTTTGGATGTGTTCTTTGATTGGTGCAAGATTGTAATCTTCATATCTTTGTATTGCAAACATCAAGATTAGTTTTCTCTTCTTTGTTTTGATAATTTTTATTAGTTTATGTTATTCCTTTGTGCAATATTTGTGATTATATATATGATTTGTGAGTATATTCTCATCTAGGGTTTGGTGGATCTCTTTTATAGGTTTGGCCATGGATTACGAAATATTGATTAATTGTTGAATAATTAGAGATTAGGGGTATGCTAGGATGATACTATCAATGCACATTGATCTTCTCCCTTGCGGATAAATAGATTAGTCGACGGCGGTAGTCAGGGCTAATCTCGGGACTTCAATCTCTACATTAATCCATACAATCCATGCAGCTAACGTGAGTCAAGAATGGAATAGAGCTCTCCTAGCATAGATCCTAATCCTAATCCACGAAAGAGGCATGTATGTAGATTGAGGAAATTCATCGATCTTAATGTATTTAATGCATATCAACTAGAGATGGTATTGACATGGGTTAGGTAGTCCTATCAAGGCATCACGAGAGTGGAGGGTAGGGATAACATAAGGGAATATCCTATCATTGCATCACGGAAGTGGGGGGTATGAGAATACCCTTAGGTTAGATGACCTTTCCCGAGTCCCATGAATTCACCAATTAGTTAATCCAATTCAATTTTAACCTTGATCCACATTAGAGTAAAACCCAACCCTAAAGCCTTTTTATTCTATTTGTTGCTCCCTATTCTGCATATCTGTTCGGGTGCTCCCGTGCTCATGCCCAGGAGAGCTCGAATCACCGCAAGTGCACGGTGCATTATAGTATGTATAGATTATCGAACTCAAGGGAGGCAGTCGTTTAGTGTTTATCTTTTATGGAAGGGTAAGAATGAGTGGTCGGGGGTTGGCACGTGAAAGTTTTGTTGATTGATTATGGGAAATGGGGTCTATTAAATAATAAAGGTCTAAGGCATTCGGGATTCCCCGCTAGGCCATCGGTCATGGATGCTAGGTTAGATGTCTTTCGTTGGACGATGGATGAGGGTAGGAGCGTCACACCCGAGGATGGGAACGCGAGTTTTACTTCCGTTGTCGCACTCATCTAACGCATCCCTATGCAGAGCCGTGCTTTCGCAGTTTGCTTCGTACAAAAATGTGTGCATTAAGCTTAACAAATGATCCCACCCTCGCAATCCGTATCCACTCGCATGATCTACGGACTACGACGCCACTCTATGGTTGGTTTAGCGGTCATGCTACTTTCGTATCATCGACTAGCGGATTGAGGATTAGTGGTTGCCCCTAAATCTTGAGTCACTCTCGTGATCACGAGCCCTAGAAATGGCTACTAAGCCCAAATAGGATTCATGGAAATTCTCCCTAGGATATGGAGCTGCTTTCGCGATCCTCTGATCCTATGGCTAATTCCCCAAAACCCTTGTTCAAACCACCATAGGGAGACCTTAGATTCATCCAACTAATATTAACCTAAAATCCAATGCCTAGGATCCTAGGGATCATCCCTAAGCCCTAGAAACACACTACTCTACCATGGTTATAGCTACAACAATAAGAGCAATAGAGATTATCATCAAAAACTGAGCAAACATCATGAAATTAATATCAAAACATAAAGGAAGGAGTGAGGATGCAAAATATATAAAGATTAAAGGGCAATAAACATTTACCAAGACTTAGATTACAAAGTAATGGCTCAAGAAACCTCTCCTTCCATAATAGCTCAATGGTTTCTAGATTAAAAGAAAGCTTAACCTAACTCAAAATTGAGTTTAGTTTATATACAACCCATTACGCTTCGGGGTTTACAAAGAAAACAAACTCAAACCCCGGTAAAAGCCCTAAAAAGTCGTCTGTCAACGTTGCGCTTGGTCGCTTGACCGAGAACGACCCTTTTTTGCTTCACTTGGGGCACCTGGAGAAGGGTCTGCTTGGTTTAGTGGGGAAGCCGCTTGATTGAGTGGCATCTTGGAGAATTGATGTCGCTCGGTGTACGATGATGTCGCACGGTCGAGCTAACTGGGTCGCTCAACCGAACGAGCTGGGTTGCTCGACCAGGCTTAAGTGACAAATTTACAGAGAGCTCAAAGGACAAATTGGAGCTCTCTGCAGGGGGTAGCTCAGTCGAGCGAGAGGGGTCACTCGGCCGAGCGAGCTGGGTCGCTCGGCCGAGCGAGCTGGGTCACTCGGCCGAGCGACCCTTTGACATTTTGCTCCCTTCTACCGAGTCTTAGCTCAGGAGCTCGACCGACCAATCTGGGAAACATTCCATTCTACTTCTCCTCTCTTCTCCTTCTTCATCTCCTTCTCTTCTCCACTTCTTTCTCTCTTCCCTTAGCTCCCTTAGCTCCCTTTAGTCGTTGTGGTGAGGCGACGTAATCTTCGTCATCCAACATTGTGTCCATAGTTCAATATCACTCCGAATCACACAAAATTCACTGAAACTATACAAAGCATTGCACGAATCAAATATATCAAGAAAAGTACGATATAATACGAAAATATGAACTCTGTTGATCAAATTGATAAGGAAATGCGCGATAAAAATATGGAAAATAAGGACACAACAAAATCCCCCAAGCTTACCTCTTACTCGTCCTCGAGGAAGATGAATAAAAATTTCACTGAAGAGTGAAAATAATAAAGTGCAAAAGAAGTCGAAGATATGAGAAATCGACTAAATTATCTCATCATCTCATAAGCACGCACCAATAGTTCACCTTAGAAATTAGAAACGCACAACTCACAAGAATTTATCAAGTCTAGTATGGATTATATGGAATGGATTTTCATCAAAGCAAGTGAACACAAAATAGAATATAATATATGAAATTAGAGAGAATTTCATATTGAATCCATGATTCGAGTTCAAATCTCTATAACTCATTCACTAACCAGCGTATATTGTCATGATCAACCACTTCAAGCATGCAAGATAAATTTAAATGACTTTTCTTAAATGAAGATACTGAATTCAATTGAATTTGGAAATCACCACACTAAACTATTTCGTGAATCCTAGAAATCATCGACCTTGCCATGTCCTTATTATATATAGGAAGTGGGATAAGGATATGTGATTTTTTTCTTTTTTCAATTGTTTTTTATATACATATTTTTTATCTTTATAAACACGAAATAACTCAATATATATTTAAGGCGACCAATGCATCGCAGACCAGACGGTTTTAGGGTATCTGGTTACGAAGAACCCCTCGGGCCTTTTATTTGTGTAATATTTTTCTGAATTTTTTCTTCATTTTCTTTTTTTGTGTGTGATTTTTGCAAACTCATGATCGAAGATCGTTATTGGCTATATACAAAAATAAAGAGAAAAGGATAGAATTTGGGACAAGGTTTGGTGTCAGAATATCTAGTCAACGCTACTCAAGTGTCGTGGGTTATCCAAACTCTATTGAATTACCATTCACTATGAAAATTTATGGTTATCACACAATCAAGCAATTTTTTAATTAATCATGCAATTTTTAGCTTAACTGTTTCGAGAATACTCATTGGGGAGAAATGAAATATATTCATGGAAAATAATATTAAATTACATTCTAATCGAGGAGATACCTCTAATTCAAGAAAGCACAGAGTTCAAAATTAAAATCCATTATATATAATTGCAATGAAGCGCAATAGACTTGATAGAATTCTACATGAGCGTGTAAAGCAATAAGTGAAGTGTGCGTAGCTAGTGCAATCATAAGAGAATCATCTTTAGTCTAATAAAAAGGGAAACGAAAAGAAATGAAAACCTTGCATGCAAACAATCAAAAAGAGAAAAAATGAAATGATGATGCTAAAAAGAGAAACATGGGGTGGAAATGGAAGGAAATGAGAATAAAAAGTGAAAATAAAAGAAAAATATAGTGATAGCGCTCATCCCCTAGGCTAAACACTGTAGTGTCTTCACTGCTAAGAACATGTGCGTGGAGATGGAGAATGACGCTATGGACGGGATGGGCGGGATGAGGTGAAAAAATTAAAATCCTATAAAGTAAAATAAGGATGATATGCATATGTACATGGTATACAGATGATGATGCTGATGATGGACATGACGATGGACACCACAAAATGTGTCTCTCCCAAGCTGGACTAAGCAGGGCCCCGTGAGGACAGATGGGCTCTAAAATAAAAGGGGGAGACATTGGGAACAGCGAGAAGTGATAATCGGGCGGCACTGCCACCTGGTGGGGGTGGGGGTGGTGCATGAAGAAGCTGAAGAATGCAGTCAAGCTTCTCGATGTTCTCCTGCTCAAGACGCTCAAGCACGGCCACGGATCTGCGAAGTAGAACCACATCATGCTCCACTACATATAATCTATCATTCATATCGGGAGTGCGAGAGCTGCTGGACTTGCCTCGAGAAGTGTGCCTCGTGTAGGGTAAATGTGGTAAGAGGGAGTGTGAGCTGTGCAGAAGCTGGGGCTGTGGAGACAGGGATGGTGGAGGTGGTGACAGATACCATATGTGTAGATGTAAAAGAAGTGGTGGTAGCAGAAGTGTGGACAGAAACCACCACACTCTCTGTAAAAATGGCAGAGACAGTGCTAGAGATAGATGTAGATATGGGTGCTGGCACTAGTGTGGTCTTGGTTCGTGGTGATGTGTGGATAGGAATATCGACGGCCTCTTCAGAATGAAGCAACTCAGTAGAGGATGAAGTGATCTCAGAGGATAGCACAGAGCCCTCAATAGGTGTGGAGACAGAAGGGGCCGTTGTTGGCTCGGTCAAGGGCTCGGTGGGTTGTGGCTCCTAAGCATGTGGTGGGGTGGTGCCTGGCTACTGAGCAGGCTGCTGAGCAACCTACTCATCATCGAGTTCCAGCTCGTAGATAGGAGGGATACACACCTGGATGGGGAGGATCCACTCAACCTTCTTAGGGGCCACATCATTTGCGACCAGGCTAGGGAGGACCACAAAATCGGCATTATAACACCTATGAAGATAAACCTAATACCGATCACCGTGGGGCCGAATAATGTGCATGCAAGAGAGCACGCTCAAAGATAGGGTGATAGGCACTGGTGCCTCTAAAGTATCCTCAGGAATGTCTAGATTGGCCCTAAGGGTGATGATGGTGAAGAAGCCACCACAACAAATGGGGCCCTTCTGGAGGGAAGTAGCCCAAATAAGCCGGTCGCAGAATACCTGGGCGTGGTCTGTAGGATATGCAGGATGCGAGGCGCCATCCGGCCCCATCTCAAGTTGGAGAGTAAGGGCCCACAGGAGGACGAGCTGGATGGAAGACATGGTCACGGGCTCATTCATGCAATGCAAGGTTGTGGCCATATAGCACTGGGCGAATCTCAAGTAGGGGTGAATGATGGAGGAAGACTTGGAGCGGATAGTGCTGAAAACAGGTATGCCGGATATCCTCTCCCAAAAGTTTGTGGAGTAATTGGCGGACGGAGTCTCTATGCCAGGGTGGTAGGCTGTCTCAATAGTGAGGATATTGGGCCACTGGAATAGGAGATGGAGTCCATTATAAGTGAATTCCATATCTATGTCCAGTAAGCTGAACGATATCTCCCTATTGGTGCGACGTATGAAATTGAGGGCTTCTAAGGTGAGGCGAGTGTATGTATTCGCCTGTAACCCTTAAAAGTGGTCCCATCCCAGATTCATATAAAGCTACCTAACACCGAGAAAAAGGCCTAGCTCCTCTAGTGCTTCTATGTCGGTGAATTTGGTCGATATGACCTGACGCCTAGAGAGTTTGACAAATTTATGACGATGCACATCGTCAATGAATGTAATGTCGTAAGTCTCTAGGGCATTGACCTCAGGCTGTGGGGGAGGTGGGGTAGGGGTGGTGGGGGCTCATTCGTGGGGACTCGTGTCCTAGACGAGGAGCTACGATGAGCCAAGCGTTTCTTCTTGGTATATGGAGGTGATGGTGATGGTGATGGTGATGGTGAAGGTGATGGCTTCCGTGTGATACTGCATACCCTTGGAAGTGTGCCCTTCTTCTTTTTAGGTGGAGGAGGTGGTGGAGGTGGTGGATTTGTGGATGAAGATGAATGGATGCGTGCCCGACGAGTCATTGTGCGTGCTCGTGTGCAATCAATCAATATGATATATATATAAACAGATATAATACATTTTACAACTGTTTTTGAATCCTAGGGCTGACTAGGACAAGCTGACTAGGACAAAAGGGTTGATAGAAAGACGGCTGAGATTTAATCTTGAGGAATGAATGGTTGAGATGTGACTTTGTGGAAAGTTTTGGAGGAAAAACATTTTTGGGGAAATGAAAGTTTATGGGGAAATGAAACTTTTTGGGGAATGAAAGTTTATAAGGAATATTTGTAAGCAATTAATGCATTTGGGAATAAAAATTTGCACTTAATGCTGCAGATCGAATGCACGCAATTAAGATGCGAATAATTTCTCGTGACCGCACCGAAGGTGCCCGATAAATTTTTTTACACTACATTTTTGTTCCGTGCCGAAATTTTTTGGTGTTGTACGCTGTTATAGAGAACGACGAATTTTTTGTTTTGCGCCAAAGGTGCTCGTGCCGAATTTGATGTTCTGCCGAATTTGTTGTTCCTTACGCTGATTTTTTGTTCAGCATTGAATTTTTTTGTTGTTCTATACCGTTACACAGAACGGTGAATTTTTTTTCCCGCACCGAAGGTGCGCGGGCCGAATTTGTTGTTGTACCGAATTTGTTGTTCCACGCCGAATTTGTTGTTTCGTGTCGCATTGGTGCCCGTGCCGTCGACGCCCGCTAATTTTTTTACGCACCGAATTTGTTGTTTTGCCGAATAAATTTATTATTCCACGCCGAAGGTGCCGATGCCGCTAAAAAATTTTATGCTAATTTATTGTGCCGCATAATTTTGACTGTGTAAATAATTTTTTGGGAACAAATATTTCCCTGGGGAAAATCTTATATGAATCGTGCCCGTTGGCACAGGTCATGACTAGTATATATATATATATATATATGCAAAAAATGTACCTAAGAATGACCTCGGGTAGAGATACCTGAGCACACCCCCGCTGTTCGGGGTTTTTGAGTATGTTTTTTGAATTTTTTTTGCAGTAGGTAGATATACTTGTTATGTAGCTCCCCACAAAATTTCAGCTCGATCCGACACCGTTTGAGCCTCCGTTCATCGATTTCAAAAACGTTGCGCAAAACTGTCCAAATTCTGGACAGTTTTGCGCAACGTTTTTGAAATCGATGAACGGAGGCTCAAACGGTGTCGGATCGAGCTGAAATTTTGTGGGGAGCTACATAACAAGTATATCTACCTACTGCAATAAAAAATTCAAAAAAAATACTCAAAACCCCCGAACAGCGGGGGTGTGCTCAGGTATCTCTACCCGAGGTCATTCTTAGGTACATTTTTGAATAATATATATATAACCTATGCGTGATTTGCGGAGAGGAGTGTTTGGAGACTGCGGCGATACAAGAATTCCACCGATGACGGCGGATACCCATGGCCGTTCGAGGGCGGAAACCCTTGCCGGCGGGGTTCCAGTTGATGAATCGAGGGATCTGCTTGGCCACGTTGAGCGGCGTGACGATCAAGCAGACGGAATATGGCAAACTGTTACTAGGAGGTGTCCCAATCGAGAGGGACGTCCTCAGCCTCGTCGTCCTACGGTAAGCTTTTTGCCTGGGGGTCCAAAACAAGGTAATCATCATCTTGGCGGGCGGCCTGGGAAGCTTGATTCCAGGGGTTCTTTGTCTGTTGGCAGCCATGGGGTCAGGGTGTTCGACGTTATGCCTAAGAGAAATGCTCAGCCTATTTCAATTAATAGTACGGACCCCAAGCGCAGTTGGTCAGATATTAACTGTGCTAAGCGAACGTATGGGAATGGCGTCGGTATGACCTTTGTGCCCCCAAAGGTTAGACATGACGATTCCATCCTTGCTACTATCCCTAACACTCTCTTGGCGAAGGGTTCCGAGTACTGGAAATCAACCTTGGTTGGGTATGTGTTGGGGGAGGCTCCTTTGTTCAGCCAGATGCAAGCTTGGTTGGAGAGGCTTTGGAAGCCCAGGAAGAAAGTGCAATTGTTCAGTAAAGACAACGGGTTTTTCTACTTTAGATTTGAGTCTAGGGAGGACTGTGAGAGGGTACTAAACGGCGGGCCATGGCTGTTTGATGGTCGCTTGGTTGTGCTCAAATTATGGTCCCCTTCTCTCCGTCATGATCAAGACATTCTCACCTCTGCCCCAATTTGGGTCCAATTGCATGGGGTCCCTGTTAACATGTGGTCTATTGATGTTCTTAACATCCTTGCTTCAGTTGTGGGGAAGCCATTGTGTCTGGACCGTGCAACTGCGAGGTTGGAGAGAATAACTTATGCACGATGCCTGATTAAGATTGATGCTCGTAAAGATTTACCTAAACAAATTGAGGTTAAACTAGAGGATGGATCTATTTTACAAGTTGACACTGTATTTGAAGCCGAACCCCCTCGATGCAATAGATGTCTTTGTTTCGGCCACTCCATTTTGCAATGCCCTTTTCAGGTCAAGGGGAAGGGGATTGATTTGTCTAATCTGGAGCCTACGTTGGTTAGCAAAACTATTGAAATTAATGTGGGTTCCAGCTCTATGGCAACGGATCAATTTGCGGGGGGTGTTTTGCATCACTCGTGCCAGGATCCACAGTCTGAAAAACTTTGTGCTACGTCATCGAAGGGGGACTCCCTGAGGGCAGGCCCTAAGCATCTTATCTGTTATTTTCTTAGCATATGGAATTCTCTAAATTTTGTACAAAAACTGAGGCATAAATGTCAACGTGGGCTAACATCTGCGATGACACCAATCCCTGCAGTTACTACTTCATCTCCTGTGCACTCTCCCCTTAGGCCGATATTGGTTCATCTAGAACAAGTCCCTGCTGTCACCATTTTATCTCCAGTGCATCCTCCACTAAATGAGGCTGAGTCCACCAACCTGGAGACCAATATTAGGCCTATTTTGGGACATCTTGAAGCTTCATCAGGACCGGACCCTGCTGTCACCATTTCTTTTTCAGATTCTTCTCCTCTAAATGAGGCCGAGTCCACCAACCTGAGGACCGACCCTAGGTTGATATTGGAACAACCCGAAGCTGCAGATGGAACTTCTTGTAGCCTGCCACATGACCCCGTTTTTGATAATCCTGAGTGGGCAGTTGAACTCAGTGAGATAATGAATGCACGCGACTCCTCTAAATAGCGTAAACATTCTGTTTCTCTCTCGGGTGCAGCAACTCGTAGAAGCTCCAAACTGAAGTAGGACAAGTATACTCCTATCTTCAGAATTATCCATCATCTTATGACTATGTTGATTTGGAATATATGGGGATTGAACAATGATGTGAGGCGTAGGGACCTGCGGGATAGAATTAAAAACCTGGCTCCTACTATTTTAGTTCTTTTAGAAACCAAACTGAATTCCGGAAGTATCAGCACTAAGTCTTGTTTTCCAAATCAATGGATCTCTCTACATAATTTCCACCAGCATGGAGGAGGCCGAATTCTTGTAGGCTATGATTCGTCTGTATGGCAATTGAATGTAATCTCAGATTCTATGCAACATATCACTTGCCAGTGTATCAATTCGGGGGGGGGGGGCTGAAGTTTGTTTTTACAGCAGTATATGGTAGCAACAGTGCAGTTGAGAGGAAAGTCCTCTGGGATCAACTCAAATTGGATGCGGTTAGCATATGGAAGGAGTCTTGGATTGTAGGAGGTGACTTTAATTGCATTCTTTACACTACAGAAAAGGTGGGGGGCCGTAGGGTGGAGCCCAGCAAGCTCTTGGACTTCAACAATTGCCTATCTGATTGTGGACTGCAAAATCTCAAGAGTACCGGGCATAGAATGAGTTGGTGCAATAAACGTATGGGGCAGCGTCGTATTTCATCACAGTTGGATATGGTGTTGTGTAACGATAAGTGGCTCAGCTTACTTCCAGATTCTTTCTTCAGCTATTTGGATCCACAAACCAGTGATCATTCTCCTATGTTTATAAAGCTGCACCCTGAGGTACTCTCTGGCCCTAAGCCTTTCAAATTTTATAATCATTGGATAAGCTTGCCAGGTTATTATGATCTAGTTGATGCTAGTTGGGGCCGGTATATTAGAGGGTCCCGTATGTTCTGTCTGATTAGCAAACTGAGGAGGGTCAAAGCTGACCTCAGAATCTGGGCTAGGGCGCATCAAGGAAATAATCCTATTTCACAATGACGTTCCAATCTTGAAGCTGTGAGGAATATGAATACTCTGCACTCTTCTGTTGAGCTTCAGGAAAGAGAGCGCCAACTATCAATTCAACTGGCCAACCTTCTGGGACTGGAAGAGGAGATGTACCGTCAAAGGAGTAGGCATGATTGGCTTGAGCTGGGGGACAAAAATACTAGATTCTTTTACAATGCTATGAAGTCAAGACAGGGACGCAACAACCTTTTTCATCTTGTGAATTCCAATGGTGTACAGAGCAAAACCTATGAGGATATTAAAGCTGAGGCTGCCAGCTTCTATGAAAGCTTATACAATCAAAATAACTATTGGAATGTATTCCCTAATCTCATTCCAAAGAAGAAGATTAAAATTGAGACTGCAGTGTGGCTAGAAAGGGATGTGACAGCAATGGAGATTAAAGAAGTGGTCTTCCAGATAGGGGCATCCAAATCACCTGGGCCAGATGGGTTTAATGGCTTCTTCTTTCAGCATAATTGGAATCTCATTGGTACGGATGTGTTTGGGGCAGTACAATCCTTCTTCAGATCTAGTTCATTATTGAGACAGGTAAATCACACATTTCTTACCTTGGTCCCAAAAGGTTCAAGTGCATCATCAATGGGGGACTACAGGTCTATTGCCTGTTGTAATGTTCTTTATAAGATTATTAGCAAGATTCTCTGTAACAGACTCCAAAGTTTCATACATGATCTAGTATCCCCCAACCAATCTGCTTTCCTTCAGTGGAGATTGATTTCTGACTGCACCCTCCTAGCTCATGAACAAATAAGAGATTTCAGCAACCCAATGGGAGCTAGAGCATGCCTAAAACTTGACCTCAGGAAGGCCTTTGACAGCGTAAACCGGGAGTTCGTGTACTGCATCCTTCACCAGATGGGATTTGGACACAAATTTATTGGCTGGATTAAGGAATGTATCTCCACGCCCTCCTATTCCGTCTTGGTGAATGGCTCACCTGTGGGATTTTTTGGAGGAAATAGAGGACTGAGACAAGGTGACCCGCTCTCCCCCTACCTTTTTGTCATTATTATGGAGTGTTTTTCCCTACTTCTCGCCAAGGCACTTGCTAGAAGTAATATTCAACCGATGAGAAGGGTTGGATCTATTTCTCACCTGCTTTTTGCTGATGACCTATTGGTTTTCTGTCGGGCCAACCTGAGGTCTTTTAATGGTCTAAAAAATCTTCTGGAGGATTTTCGTAATTTCACAGGTCTGGAAATCAACTGGGATACGAGCATATCTATGTTTAGCAAGGGTGTGAGGAACCCGGGTTCTTTGGCTGACTTCTTGGGAGCCAAAAATGCGTACACGATTACTTCGTATTTGGGCCTCCCGTTGTCTTCCAAATACCCCAAAGCACAGATGTATAACCGGCTTATTGATAGATGCAGGAAACGCCTGAGTGGTTGGACTTCTACAACATTATCCCTGGCTGGCCGCATTGAGCTGGTTAGAACAGTTATATTTGGTATAATAAATTTTTGGATCCAGGTTTATAGATTCCCTACTACTGTCCTACGAACACTCACATCAATGTGCAGAAAATTTATTTGGGGTAATTCTAAGGCTTGGTCCTGGAGTGACTCCTGCAGGCCTAAGGAGAAAGGGGGGTGGGATTAAGATTATTGACAGACCTGAATTTGGCAGCAGGAATCAAGCTAACTTGGAGTTTACTGAAGACTAAGGGGCTCTGGGCGGACTTCATGCATAAAAAATACAAGGATACGGCTCAGTTCTATGTAGCGGGGAGAGCTCCCACTCATTCTGGAACTTGGAAGTTGTTACTCCACTGCAGGCATCTATCGCAGTGTATAATCAAAAGAAAGGTGGGAGATGGGAGAGACAAACTTTTTTGGCACGATAATTGGCTCCCATGCGGACCTCTCAAAACTATTTACAATTTACCAGATGGTTCAAGTTTAAGGAGAGTGTCGGACTATTGGAATGGAAATCGCTGGATCGTTGATCAGGATATCCAGATGTTGCAGCCATTGCTAAGCTGCCATGCTCTAACAGCGGGTTCGGACTCTTGGGAATGGAGGGGGGGTTTGGCATCGGCATTTAAGTTTAAGGAAGCATGGGACGCAGTTCGTTTGAAATCAGGTACATTTCACTTTCGCAATCTAGTGTGGTACAGTTCCTATACTCCGAAATATTCAATTACCTTGCTACGTGCATTTAAAAACAAGCTTCTGACCAAATGTCGCCTGGAAAATGGGCCACTATTTCGGCCAATGCTTGTGAGCTTTGCACAGAGGGCACGGCTGAAACAATTGAACACATTTTTTTCAACTGCTCTTACTCGAATTACATTTTGCAAAGGTGCCTTTTAAAGCTTAATACCTCTAACCGGCCAGTTTGGTTATCTATTAATGAAATCGGAAGTTTTTTCATGATAAATTTTGGTAAAA